>JARFJB010001925.1:55000-470000 GCA_036346205.1 Vesta saturnalis
TTTGGAATTTTTATACGTTAACATGTATTTACGTCAATGGATCTCTATCCGACATGAAGTTTTAAACGTCACTTCTGACATAGATTACTGCTTTTGTTTTAACAATGTTGCCTACTTTCGTTATGATGGTATAAAAAAGAGGTTGCATAGTTAGCTTAAAAAATTTTAATTTAAAATTGTTATTAAACGTATGTTTGACATAGATGATTGTTTTTGCGTTTACTACGTTGTCTATTTTTGTAATGAGCTTCTTATGAAAGATGTTGCATGGTTATCCTAAAAAAATGTTATTAAAATTACTTCATTTCTTTTCCATTTTGTAGGTTGGCAGGTCGTGTGGTGTTCCACATCAGATATTTTTTGTAATTTGTAATTAATTGTAATTAAGTTATAGATACTAATACCTAATAACAACGCAATTTTTTAATTTTTCTGATACATTTAATAGTCAATAATCGAATTGTCTCCCGGACGTAGGCAAATTGTCTCCCAGATAATTACGTGATCTCGCACAACGTCATTAGCGCTTATCTTTAATTAGGTACTTACCGTAATGACACTCAGGGCTTTCTTATGTTTCATTCCATAATTTCAATTTAAGACTACCATTAATTATTACATGGTATGTAGTGTCCATTCTTCCCAAAAACTGTAAAAAGCTGCAGAAAATGTTTAGCACTGTATGAAAATGTTCCATCAAGATATATTTCACTGCATGTATATAAAAACTGAATATTGTTTTCGAACGAAAATACCACTATACTGTTGATGCTGTCGTATTTTAGCACAAAGTTTTCATTTTTGTTGGTTGTGATTGAAGTTTGTAAGTAGGCATGCACTTCTTGAATATTTTTCGGTATATGTGGCATCACCGATCTCCGGGAATTATAAATGTTCCTTCTCACCAAACCGACGTCGGCAATTGATAGGGTTTCCACACCACATTTTCTTAGATCGCGATTAATTATCTTGATAGGCCGTTTGGTAAGATCTACCTCTCCTTTGCGTTTTATGTTTTTCTACACAGCACTGGACTTGGAATTTTCTCATGGTTATGAGATAACGATGCTTCCAATACAATATTTTCGTCACCTTCGGTTTTCACATATGCCTTGCGCGATGTCCACCATTTAATTTTACCACCATACATTAATTTCTGGAAATTAAATTAAAATCCGTCGACCACTAACAACTTCTTGCCCTTTTCGCTAAATGTTACTTCGTCAGAATAGCAGAAACCACATACAATTATGAAAATTATAAGAATATTTATAGTTATACAAACAGAGAAGTTCAACCCCCATAATGATTTCTGATTGGCTATTACAAGTTTCATTTTTAGCAAATAACCATAAGTGGAGATATTATCAACATTCTTGGATATCATTAAAGATTTTCCCCGCTAAACAGACTTAATGACATATTAATAGAACTATTAGTAAGGGAGACAATTTGTATATTCACGGGAGACAATTTGCCTATGATTTTACTACCTACATTATTTGGGAGACAATTACCATCTCCGCATTTAATACGCATAATAATTATTATTGTACTGTAATTTTTTTATTTTTTCCTTCCCAGAAAGCTAAAGTACTTGCATATCTTGCATAAATTTGGTTATATTTGTTAAAATCTTTGCATATTTTCGAGGGAGCTGTGCATATATATCCGAATATTTTTTTAAATTTCTTTGCATATTTCCGCGCTCTGCGTTATGACCTGACGCAAATTGTTAAGGTTATGATGCGCTTATGGGACCAAGCAAAATTTATATCCCTGGATATTTGAATAATTATGAACGATACTGTATGATGTTACGACCAAAATTAGACGAGCAAAATTGGCGTATCTTTACCTTGGTTTGGAACAGTACTTTGTGGTTTGTGTGATTAGGTAAACTATTTATTTTTATATCATAGTTCAGTCCATTTTTAAGAGTTCTCCTTTGCACAGCCGCTTTTCAATCCTTACTTATCTACTTCCTAAGATATAGGGCGAACACACCAAATATGTTAACCATTGTCATGAATTCGACTACTACTTTAATATGCTTTTTCCAGCACGACTCACAGAAATTTAATATAATTTTTTATTTTAATTGTATTATCAGGGATAATATAACTAGTGCTACGCTTATTATCGGTGATGACACGAGTTAAAGCCGATAAAACTTGAAGGAGTGAAAAGCACGAGTTCAATTTTCTGAAGGATTATACGAGTGTTATCATCAATAATAATCATAGTACGAGTTATATTTAGGAAGAGAATAATAAGTCATTAATCACATGGGGTCGTTCGTTTTGGCCAATGATACTGTATACTGTCCTTATTAACGTATCTATCTGTAATAGACACGCTACTAAGAAAAGTATGGAGTTTCATATGCTAAAACGACTCCATGTGATTAATGAATTACATTCTCATTAATATAAAGGCGAAGATGTTTGTGCCTTATTTTTAAGCGGCAAAGGTGCACAGAGTGCGTTTTCCTAGCAGGAAATCCATATCCGACCTTATGGCCGTATGTAGTAAAACTTTAATTGCTAAGCGTTGTGTAATATTGCTTGTTAGAAGAGATCGTCACTTCATTGCATTAATTTACTGTTTAATAGAGAACTAGGCTTTCTACAAACATGCTTTTACCTATGGACGGATCCATAGAGTTTGAATCGACAGCAATCACGAGTAATGTAGCGTTTAACGCGGTACTTCCGTTCGCTGGGTTCTTTCCTTAGTCAGGAGGTATCCTACCATCCTACTCTCACTTGAAATTTCCTTTCCCTTGGAATGCTTGCAACAAATACAGCTAGAGTTCCTTTAAAACACGTTTAATGTTTGTAACATGCCATTCCGCGACGTAGCGTCAAAGGACTTTTTTAAATAAAAAAAGACAGCAATACTTGAATGAAGCAATATTTGAATCACACTAACCTACCCCTTACTATTTCTGCGAGCAACTTACTAATGTAATCGGTAACCCAGATAATTCTGTAATTTTCCGGGATGGCTGTATCATTACCTCGTTTTAAAGTAGAGAATATCTTATAAGTTGTCCATCTTCATGGAAATACGTCAGGTATCCAAATTTTATTGTACAGATTAAAGCTTTGTGTTCTTCATCACCCGGTATTGCCCCAATAAACTCAAATTGAATGGGATCTCCTATTAATAGTACTCTTGTTTGGTTATAACTTATAAGGTTCTTTTAGTCAATAGAAAAGGTTAAAATAAGCATTTCTTGAGCGATTAAGCTCATTGTGCTTATTTTACTTCACTTTAACTAAATTGTTTGGCGTATAAGATCTAGAACCTCAACTAATGCATTAGTTCTAGCTATTCAGCTTAATTCATATTGCTCCCACGATCTATGTTTACATCTTATAACAAGTTCTCTGGATTTGGATCTCCGCCGTTGAATATTAGTTGGCACCCTCTATTGTAGGCTTTTTTTTTAATTAAACGCCTCTTTCTTTTCAGTGATTTCTGTTTTAAAAATACCTTCCTTCCATCATGGTGTCCTATTTTTAGGTACTAAGATAGGTGATATAGAAATACTTAGTTCAGCAGTACGAATATTTGGGAAACGGCTTAGATACTGTATCTAACGATACATTTGCTTAAATGTATGGTATACGTAGAGTGTGTTTAGACTTATTAAAATTGTATCTAAGAAACAGGCACCAAGTAGTATCTATTCTTAGTATCATGTATACCGCAATGAAACATATTTGTTGTAGTGTGCCACAAGGTTCAGTGTTTGGTCTACTTTTTTATTATTTATATCAACGGCCTACTGGAAATGCAGATATATAATGACCGTTTAATCTTATATGCAGATGATACTATCCTTATGGTCATTTTTTACGTAAAGCATCATTCTCTTGTTAAAATGTATTTATGGTTTTGGTATTAAAAACATACTTTTATTTACAAAAAAACAGGATTTTCTGAATTTACTGGAATAGAAGGTTTTTTATTTTTGTTAAATGAATGATTATTTATTGCTTGTTCGTTTATAAGTTATTTGAAAGATAGTTTGTTCTAATTTGTGTTCTGTCGATATTGTCTCAGTCGCCCTTATCAGCCACCCATTTTGGAAAACTAGTGAATATTTTAGAAGTACCCGGAAACTAAATTGCTATTGGGGAGTTATCCTTCCAGTTAAGGTTTTAAGCTAGTTAAGAAGAAAAAATGGGCAGATAGAGAAACTAGGTGCTCAATTAACTTAGTTTCGTCCGTATTTAGAACATAAAACGCTGTCATGTGTCACCTTTCTTCAATCCCCATGGTTATTGTGAGTGTAGTATTCGATGAGATAAACCATTAGAATTTCAAGAAAAATGGCTGGCGTTTGGATATTCGTATGTAGCGTAGGGGAGGTAGCCTTCCTTAGCAATGTAGCAATCCTACCATATGCACGTTGATCACGTGCACGGTCCTGTCTTATTACAACCATTAATATTAAGATGTATTGTATTATTTGTGATGTTAGTAATAATAAATAAGATAAATAATGAAACAAAAAGGTACAAGAACACCTAAATATGACACACAGTGAACAAAATTATCAATTACAACTGTACTACTTAGACGGTTGATTAGCACTATATTTCCTAGATTTTCTTCTAGCTTTACCAACCTTTTTCTTTTTTTTAGGAGTCACTGGATTAATGAACGCTAAATTGGCGTTCATATTTTTTCTATTTGGCCACCCTGTACACTACAAACAGAAGTTTCCGCGCAAGAAGTTTTAGACGTTTGCTTTTTCAGAAACTTTTATTTATTTATTTACTTCACCTTTATTGTTACTTTTCACACGTTTTACACACATCTACGAAATTAATCATTTTACCGTTAATCTAAGTTACGGTATTAGTACGATAGACCAAGAGTGAGATTTATTCATTTTGGAAATTATAAAGCATGCAAATCCGGATTTATTTCAACCTAATGTAATACTACGCAACAATTTCCAAAATCGCTGGCACAGCATGCATCCATTTCGTTGTCTACAGTGTGACCAAGAATAAGGTATTCTGATCCCATTAATTACTCATAATAACATTAATTATTTCATTAGGTTATAACGTTACTAACATTAGATTACGATATTTCTGTTTATAATTAAATATAGGTAGTGTAATCAAATTTGTTATTGTAGAAATTTCATTTAACTTTATTGTATACTGGTTTACTTGTTTATTCCATATTTAAAAACAAGTTGGTGTTGGGGTATTTAACAATTAGTTTCCGGAGGAAGCAACCCCGATTTTAAAGCGAACATATCTAGGTACATGTAAATATTTTTTGGTTAATAAGACAAATCGATAAGTTTATGAACCTGTCTCACTTTAATCTGCGACTGAGCCTAAGGCACAAAATCTTGTATTTATTACCCAAACTGTTAAATAGCTAAAATTTGTAGCCATGGGTGTAGAAGTACTTATAGAACCTAAGAGTTACACTTATAGAATTTAAGGATTTTGTACAACCTATTTCCTATATTAGTTATTGATACAAGCATGTACGAATGGTAATAGAAATTAAACTCTGTTCATTTCAGTTAAGATGACCTTAATTAAATTGTGAATTGAGTTTTGCAATATCACTTTGTGTAAACCAGTTTAAATATAA
Organism: Vesta saturnalis; assembly: GCA_036346205.1. Classification (NCBI taxonomy): domain Eukaryota; kingdom Metazoa; phylum Arthropoda; class Insecta; order Coleoptera; family Lampyridae; genus Vesta; species Vesta saturnalis. Next base: position 60,638 of record JARFJB010001925.1, read on the forward strand.
ATTCAATAGTGGACTCGCCAAAAGTTTATTAATATTTAATATTAATATGAAGATTATTAATAATATGCTAACTGTAAATAGAATCAAACTCTTAATTTGTTTCTAAAATCTTCCGTAAAATAATATTATAAGGGCACTAAAGCTATTGGTTTACATAATTTTCTGTTTAACAATTTAACTAACTAATTTTATGGCTAACTTTACTTGATCACTCTAATAACCAATGAATTTATGAAGGTAATAAACATTTATAAAATAATTTTGTATCCTAGCTGCGAATTCCCTTAAGATCATGTTCACAATTAATTTCGTTATATCTGGAATATTTAATTAGTCTTGAATCAATGAATTGTTGGCTAAGTTGGACCAATAGTGGTACTTGCCTTGTTTGTATAAAACCAAATTAATTATAAACTCATATTACCACAATTTCAAACTAAACAATACAGTCCTAACAACTTATTTAGATGTATTTGAAACTTAAATTTAATGTCAGTACATAACCATTGACTGTTCTCAAAGTTATATAATAAAGATAAAAATCCTGACTTAATTGACAATATGTAATCCACTATTAGGTACCTCTTCTTGAATACACAAGCTTTACACACAGTCATAATTTATTCCCAAAACTGTATAAATGTGTATCTGTATAAATATGTTCCAATCATCTTGAACTTGATTGATTCTTGACTAATCAATTTCTTTCCCTTGCGGTAATTAAGGCATACCAAATTCTTTAAGCGCCAATTTATATACCTGTGTTCGGTTACTGCTGTATGGGAAAAATTAAGTACATTTCAGTTTCACTATTTAAATTCTAATACTGCCCGATTTCAATTTACAGCTTTTTAATTACCATTGTTATATTAAACACAAATTTAACGATTTTTTTTAATTTCCAGTCCAAGTAACTATGACATAAGTCCTTCGACCATTTATACAGCTAAATTTATGGTTATTAATATAGTGCGTCACTGCTCCTTTTAAAAGGTATTGTAGCGTCCCCTAGATACCCTATCTTGAAAAGCGTAAATTAAACTTACTTGCAATAACGCAAATTCAAGAACAAGACAATCGCTATTACTCAAATTAATTGCCTGCCTTACTTTGACTTTCCGGGCAATAATTAAACATTAGAATTTATTTACAAGTCTGATATTTAATTACTCGCAAACTTCAAATCTAATCAAACGATGTGGCCGTCTAGTGGTAGGTACGTTGTGCTATCTAAATTAGATACGTTGGATGAGGTAAGTGTTGCTTCATGAGCGGCAGGGAAAAAAATGAAACTACTCAAATTAAAATCAACTAGCGTTGCGCAGCGGTGGTTTAGCTTATTCATAAATAAGTAACTGCACAAGTACATTAATAAATCAAATAACACAAAAAAAACAAGGAAAGGGTTAGATATATAACAGAACACCATTAAATCAGGTTAAAGTGCGTGCAAAATTATAACATTAAGAGAAAATGAATAAAAAACAGTTTAGTTACACAGAAACATAATAATAAGAAAACGAATGTAGTTACAGGCACAATTGGGTCATACATCATCAAAATAAAAATCTTAATACCTCACATGTGGCCCTTTAAAGCAAATCATGCCGGTCTTTAAGTAAATAGGCATATAAAACATTAAAGCAAGTTACGGTACAGATAAAATGTATCAACAGTAAAATTGCACAGGTGATAATAAGCTAAAGGCAAGGACAAAAAAGCAGACAAGGAGTTTACCTGTACCCAATTGTTTAGTGACCACCAAAGCACAAAATACATAAATCAAATTACAATAAAGCATATATAAAGAGAAATCAGCTCGCAGGCAATTCATTCTACTTAAACACACTGACAAAAAAAACTCATTAAAACAAAGCCTTACAAGGGTAAATTATAAATAGATCACAACAGCGTGACCGCTGTATAAGTTTGAGGACGTTAGAAAAATACATTGCTCTTTTCTACTGTTACACATTCATCTATACAACAATAAAAACAATAAAAGTAAAATTCGAGGTGTTGAATGGTTATCTGATCTCGGGAGTGTGTACACGCTTGGTAATTGCCTTTTACAATTAGTAACCAAAGCGACATCATGTATCCGTTAATCAGCCCACTTGTACACAAATATAAATATAAACAACAACCAACAATGCTAATTCGCACAAATACCAGAGTGCGAGGACCCTGTACTGTCTTTTATTTTAGCATATTTCAGCTTAATGAGTCCGCGTACGTACAAGATACCTTTGCAAGGCAATAATTGATTCTTTTAATACGTTACATAGGTTGGTAAACTGGTTGGCTGCGAGCTTTCATTTATATCAAAATACATACTTACACTAGAATAAATATTCCTTTAATGGATCACAGATACAAATCGCTAACATACGCGGTTTAACCCCGATAGAAAAGATAACTTAGTGTTGGCGAATTTTAAAAAAAATTTACACGCAAGAATCATTTTAAAGACAAACTGTTTACAATGAAGGTATTTAATTAACCCAAAAATCGATCTGGCTCGGTTGACACTCTAATTGTAACTAACTTTTCCCCCCGATTTCAAACCTAACTAACTTTACTCCCGAAATAAACCCCCATTATTCAAAGGTAATATAAAAACAAGAAGCGTTAATTTCTGTTGGAACAGTTTCATATTAATTATTGCAAGATATCTTAATTTTAAAAATATGCATTCGTCCGTAACAACTCTACATTTAGCTGTCGAAGTTCCAAGTAACAAACAAAGATATCTTTTGATCGCGGTCTGTACCGACACAATTACTTATTAAGCTACTGAATTTTATTACATTAAGCATCGGCCCGAACGAAATTTTGTTTGAAAAAAATTGTAAATACTCATTTGACAAATGTATATAAGAAATATAAATCTAATAACCATATGCTTTATTATTATTAAAATAATTACAGACGATATGAAACCAAATGCCGTTCTAAACAGTTATCTCTTTAACTCTTTAACGTTTGGTGGTTCATATACAGGGTGATTCCAATGTTGGTGTTACCCTTTCACCAGACAATAGGGATTCAAAAAATAATATTTTTTTCCTTTGGCGCTTTTTCGAAATATCAACATCTACGGAGATATAGGGTGTCAAAGTTTTACTTACAAAATTAAAATTTATTAATAACTACCAAATCACTGATAATTAAATACAATTTGGTAGGTGTCAATAGCTATTCTTTTTGTTTGCTCATAATTGGTGTTTTGAACAGTGCTCTGTACGTGTTGCGTCAAAGAATCGCCCTTTTGTTGACTATATAGCAAAAAAATTCGAACTGCTCCTCCATTTCCCAAAATTTATTTTTATTGGTGAGTACGGTTCGAGATAAAGGGCGCAGTCCTCTGAAGCAGTGCCCAGGAAACCATTAAAATGCGGTTTCAAGATTATAACATGTGGTACAACAGCATACTCTTTAGTAATATCCACATACGAAGTATAAACAAAAAAAAAAATTATTTTATCAACAACATAACAACAAACACATATACTTAGTGATGTAATAAAATCAGATAATTAATAAATAACGATACTAGGCAAAGTTTTTCCTAGATACAATTATTTAACAAATGGTAAACCTTTCATCACTAATTATATGCCGCTTATCATTTAATTAATATGCCGTCTCGTCCACAATCGGTAGATTAAAAAGGGAGGGTTCAATTATATTGAATTTTAAATTGGTAACAAAACTGAAATACTGCTTGTATCTCAATTGCTTAGTTATTCTCACTTATGCCTAGTAATAAAAAATTATGAAAAAATTTAGATATATAATTAAATGAAATCTCGGGCACCATGTTATCTTTAAATCAGGAAAATAACAAAACCTATTTAATGAACATTAAAAGCTTTCTAATAATAACAAATAATAACAATATACAAAAATTTATTTACCAAAATTATGGATAGTAGGAGAGGTACTAAAAGGTTTTAAAGCTAAGCTTAATAGATATAAAATTTACCACAAAAAATTCCTCAGCAGTATTTTCTATAGACAGCTTCAAATACGGAGGCGGAACGGTCAAACAGATGAAAGCATTTTTACATCTCTTTCTTATTCTGGATGTTTTATTGAATTAAACTTGCATTTTAATATTATATTATTAATTTTTTCCAAAGAGAAACTTGGGTAAATAAGTTACTTAATAGCCATTTGTAATATAAGTGTTTAAAAATTAAAAGGTGGTGAAAATATAGTGCCACCTAACGTTTAAATTAATGTGCCACATAACGTGCCACCTAAACGTGCCTAAAAAATCAAACAAATGTTTAGTTTAAACTATACTGAATTAAAAAAATTACTCACCACCAAAATTTCGTGATGGCACGAATATAAAAAATTAATTAAAAATCATCTTATTGCGGTTAATATTCAGTATTAACTGAATTACTCAAAAGCTTTCTGAATCAACCAAGTACAATAGTTTTCTCGCGTTGCGCTGTTACATAATATAAATCCAATTTTTTAAAGAGAGGGAATTAAAACTATTTATGTAGTACACACAAAAGATTTGTTATATGAAGTGCAAATTAAGTTGCCAGTTTTCAATTTTATATGAAACTAATTAAAAACTCCTCTAATTTTAAGCCAAATAAATTAATGATTTTAGATTAACGTATTTATTAATACAACCCCCAAAAAAGGTTGTTACACACCCCCTCCTAAAATTTGGACTCGGAGATCACCAAAGCGGAGATTCCAAACACTAAGTGAATTAAAAATATTAAAATTTAAAAAAATACAAAATGTTAAGCTAATTAAAATATAAGCAATATTTAAAAAATAACAAGAAAATGTACGAAGAAGTACGGAAAATGTGGTGACGTCGGTCAGGAAAGACCCTCGCAACACCAAAAGCTAATGACGCGCACCACCCCCCGGCCACTAGTCGAGAATCAAGGACCCGAAACCTTAAATAAAGTCAAAAACTTTAACTGGTGGGGTTAGTGAAGCCAACCACCATCAGGAGAGCAAAATGAGTATCCGGTAAAAAATTTGAATCTAAGGTAAAAACGAACGGAAACCGTAACCTACCATGACCTGAAGGGACAGTGGGCAGAGAACCCGGAAACGGTCATCGTGCAACTTCATAAAAATCAAGGCTAAACGCCCTCTACTCGGAGTATAAGTAGTAAAAAAACAATCCTTTCGGACTAACAATAAATAATCGCGAGATTTGAGGTCGGAGAGAGCGGTTCAATTACCCTACCCCGGTGGTCTCAAACCAAGCCTCCTAGGTACATAACACAACTACCACAGTCACGTTCGATAAGTGAGTCAAAATCGGTAAACCAAGATACGATTACTTTCATGGCAAATTAGCTCAGGATGCTTCGTCGTGGAGAACAAGAGAGGCCACTCTACCCTTCACGAGATTCAGGTTTCATGTTGTTCCACAGTCATCGTCCAAGACTCAACATACCCTAACTAACACGCACATTTTTATAAATCAATCGAAATCTAGGTGAGATAGCAAAGAGAAAGATGAAGCACTCTTACGAACACAACAACCCCCTCCTAAAACTACCAAAACGTCATAATCAGGAAGTGAACTAATCGAGGTTGACACGAGGCGAACCGAAGTCCTCAAGCACCGTCCAAGAATAGTTACACTACACAAATCAGGAAAAAATAAAATAACTAAATTAATCAAAAAATAAAAATGTATAGAAGCATTACTAGTTTTCTTATCAATGGTAAAGAGTTTACACGTCAAATTAACGATCAGAGGTAAACTCAAAATAGTTATCTTCAATTTTACTATTGTAACAATAGCAAATGGAAAATCCATTAAAGAAAGATAATCTGCCTGAGAACTAATGTCCCACAAAGTCGGCAATTCAATCACACAATGGGATCTAAATATCAACCATCGTGCTAAACAAATGTAGCAAAGATCATGCTCACAAATGTAAAAAAAATAATTAAGTGGTTTGCAAAGCCACTAATATAAAATAAAATAATGTGCGAAATAAGCACAAAATAAAATTATTTTGAAAAATTATCAAAATAATTAAAAAATATGAATAAGAAAACCAGAATGTAAAAATACTAAAATCGAAAAATAATAAAAAGAATACTAAAAAATAAGGACTAATGAGGTTTTAAATCCTTAACATGAAAAACACCTAAGGGTTTATTATCAATAGGGGTGGCCAATCGGTACGTAGTTGGACCTACCACTTCAATAACTTTCGCTTCAATAAATTTTGGAGCTAACTTTTGACTATAATTTTTAGTCGCATCAGATAAAGTAAAATTCTTTTTCCAAACCAAATCGCCAACGTTTAATTTCAACGGACGACGTCGCAAATTGTAAGATTTTGAATTTCTTTCGTAAGCTGCATGTAAATTTTGTTTAACATGTTTAAAAATGGGTGAAAGTTCATTTAAATCTTGAACTAATTGTTCACGGTTAGTAATAAATAAATCATCCTCTTTGAAATCCTTTAGTCGACCATAAAAATCTCCAGAAATCGGAACTGTCCGACCAAACGCCAAAAGGAAGGTGAAAATTTCGTAGACTCATGAACAGCGTTACGAATAGCATGCGCAATTTTGTGAATTTCAACATCCCATTCCTGTGATCATCTTGAATATAAGATCTAATCGCAATACCTACTACTTTATTAACTCTCTCAACAAAATTTACTTGAGGGTGATAACTAGCATTAAACCAAACGGATTGGACTTTGTAAGAACTCATTAAATTTTTAAATTGTGAACTTTTAAATTGAGGACCATTGTCCACCATACAAATTTGAGGAACACCGTATACTAGAAATACATAATTCTCAATATATTGACAAATTCTTTTAGCAGTCGCACTGCATAGGGTGAATCAAAGTAAATTTAGTAAACCAATCACAAATAACTAATAAAACTGTGTTTCCACTCTTCGATCTAGGAAAAGGACCCACTAAATCAATAGAAATACATTGAAAAGGATAAGAAACATTTTTCTTTACCCATAAAACCATAATGATTAAATTGTGAAGACTTGCTTCGATTACAAACATTGCAATTCCTAATATATTTGGAAATATCTGACTTCATTTTTGGCCAGTAATAAAATTCTTTAATTTTTGAAAAAGTTTTAAAAACCCCAAAATGTGATGATGTAGGATCATCATGAAATTTTCGTAAAATATCTTTCCTTAAAGATTTCGGTACAACTAATTTCCATTCCACTAAATTCGATTCTATGTTTAAATCATTAGAAATAAATTTGTAGAGTTTATTATCTTCAACTCTCCAATTAGGAAATAATTCAGGATTTTTAGAAACATTGGCTAACATCTTCTTATACCAATCGTCTAAATTGACAACAGAAAATTCTAAAGAACTAACTTCCAAAGGTGCTCTAGAAAGTGCATCAGGAACTACATTTAATTTACCCTTACGATGAATAACTTCAAAATCAAATTGTTGAAGTTTAACACTCCATCTGGCTAATCTACCAGAAGGATCTTTTAAATTATTGAGCCAAATCAATGAATGATGATCAGTAATAACTTTAAAATGGGTACCTTCAATATAAGGTCTAAACTTTTGAATACCAAAAATAACTGCAAGTAGCTCACGTTCTGTAATTGAATAATTTTGCTCGGCTTTGTTCAAAGTACGAGAACCATAAGCAATAACAACTTCATCCTCTCCGACCCCTTGTGTTAACACACATCCAACTCCACAATTAGATGCATCACATTGTAAATAAAATGTTTTAAAAATCAGGGCTCGCTAAAATAGGAGCATTAACTAATAAAGATTTAATTTTCAAAAATGAATCATTCGCTTCGTCATTCCATAAAACTTTCTGAGATTTCTTCTTACCTTTCAATAAATTATTAATCGGAGCTAAAATTGTGGAAAAATCATGAATGAAACGTCGATACCAAGAACACATTCCAATAAAACGTTTAACTTCTGTAAAAGTATGTGGTTGAGGAAATTCAGTAATAGCTTCCACCTTTGAAGGATCGGTGTGAAGACCATTCTTATCAATAACAAAGCCTAAATAAGATAATCGAGGTTTACAAAATTCACATTTATCTAAATTAATATTCAATTGGGCATCCTTAAGCCTTTTAAAAACTTCCCTTAAAATCGCAACATGTTCCTTGAATGTACTCGAAAAAATAATAATATCGTCTAAGTAAACAAAAACTGATTGAGATAAATCATGTCCTAAAATGGAATCCATAAATCGTTGTAATGTACTGGGTGCGTTGGTAAGTCCCATTGGCATAACAGTATACTCAAATAATCCTCTACGTGGAACAGTAAAAGCAGTTTTTTCACAACTCTCAGCGTCTAAAGGTATTTGCCAAAAAGCTTTCTTTAAATCAATTGAAGTTAAATAACGAGCATCTCTTAATTTATCTAAAATATCGTTTAAAAATGGTAAAGGATAAGCATCTTTTTTTGTAACTGAATTTAATTTCTTCGCATCAAAACAAACTCTAAAATCACCTGTCTTCTTTTTAACTAAAACCATTGGAGAATTCCAAGGAGAAGAACTGGGTTTAATAATTCCTTGCTCTAACATATCATCAATTTCTCTGTTTGCATGCTCCAACATAGCAGGAGATAATGGAAAATAACGTTGTTTAATTGGTACTGCATCACCAGTATTAATTGAATGAAAAACTTTATTTGTCTTACCTAGCTTTGAAGTTGATAAGGTTTTAAAAAGGTCAATAACTTGATTTAATTCAAAAACTTGATTATTATTAAGATCATCAATACTCTTAATCATAGAAAAAGTTGTCTCCGCAGAGTTTGCAACAAAAGAATTTTCACCAAAATCAGCTTTAATTTCAAATAAACGACAAAAATCTACCCCCAAAGTAATTGCAGTAGTAATAAATTCAGAAACAATAACAGAAATAGTTTTAGTAATACCATTAATAGTCAAAGATAAATCAACACTTCCCAAAATGGATTGTGAAGAACCATCAGCAATAACCAATGATGAAAAAGGCGAATTCCTATTTAATTTTAAATCATATTTATCAATCAAATACAAAGCAGGCTTACCTAAAATTGTCACGGTAGCTCCACTATCTAATAAAGCAATAAAATTCTCATTAAAAATCCTAACATTAATAAAAGTTCTAACATCATCATTCTTCTCTACAAATTTAGAACAATTTTTCGAAGTTCCAAAAAATTCCTTAACAGTAATCAACCACTCGTTAAAAACATGCTTGTCAGCCTCTGAAAATCATAAGAAATGTGTCGACTAACGGAACACTTTCCATTTACAAGTTTTTTTTACACCTCGGACAATTAGAAAAAGTAACATTGGAATAACCACATCTAAAACAAAAGATTCTATCATCACCCTTATCACAGGTGTGAAAGGTATGACCCAACTGTCTACAATTAAAGCATGTTGTTGAAGACTTAGCTGTATTAATTTTTGGAGTTGTAAAAGTAGAATTCATATTTTTTGGTTTAATACCTGAAAAATGGACTTTAGGTTTAATATTTTGTTTCACTGCCGAAGAAGGCTTATAATCAGATTGTCTTTGTGAATCTGAATAAGAATTAAATTTAAATTTAGAATTCTGAGCTTTCACTTGTTGTAATTTTTTACACAAATCTACTAAATGAAAAATATCATTAACACTAACAAGGGCTAATTGAGTAGCAAACCAAGGTTGTAAATTTTTCATTATAATCCTTAATTGTTCACCTTCCGAAGGAGGAATATCTAATTGAGAAAATAAATTAACCATTTCAGAAATTAAAAAGGGTTGGAATTTCATCAAAAGCCTGTTTACGATTTTTAATATCATCTAACAAAACTTCGTCATGTCCTTCTGGTAAAAAGTCGCTTTTTAATTTAGTAATAAGATCGTCCCAAGTGTGCAAAAACGGTTTAACTGCCCTATACCAAACCAAACCTTTCCCCGCAAATAAATCAACACCTGATAAAAGCATTTCCTTCCTAGAAATATTTCGAGCAATCATTAGCTCCTCACATCTTTGAATAAAAGTAAAAACTTCTTTCTCACTACCATTAAACTTTAAATTTAATTTATAAACAGGAACAGAACCTTTTGAAATTTGCAAGTTATCTATTAATTTGGAAAAATCTTCAGTTGGAATATTAACCGAAGTATTAACAGGATCATTTTGTGACATCGAAATATTAGAAGTATCTAAATTTGAAACATCAATATTTAATTCAATATTTTCATTAATAGATTCTATTAATTCTAACGATTCATTACATAAAGTCAACAATTGGTCATGTAAATATAAAATTCATCATCAAAAGTTATGTAATTCAAGCGTCTCAATATATGTAATAATCGTGTGTGTAGTCTAAGATAAACTGATTTCGATGGCTTAAGTTTAAAAAGTTTAATTGAAGACTGTATATGATTTAGCTTTTCCTTCAATAATTCCAATTCTACTACTTGATTTATATCGCACTTCGGGTATGAATCAAGTAAATTTGGATTGATTTTCTCGGCATTTAACAAACGTCTTAAAATTTTACGCTTCTCATCCACAATTAACCCTTCTGCTCCGCTTACATTGCGAAATTGTAATTCGACAAGTAATTCATCACTATAAAGAACATCAACTAAATAATTTACAGTTGACATCATAAAACTATTATATAACACACTCAATAAAGTTCATTTATATAAACACACAAAATACCAAGCGTAGTAACACTCCTTAAAATTCTGTCAACTCTACATAAAATCAATTAAAAATATAAACAAGCACAAGTGAGAATAAGTAACATTGAAACAAACAATTCAGGTCCCTTTTCTGGCCCCACACAAAGCACTAAATTTCAAGTAATAAAAATCAAAGTCAAGTAATAAGAATCAATGTAATAAATTTCAAAGTCAAGTCCCTGCTCGCTCGCGTCAGTATAAACAAAAAAAATTATTTTATCAACATAACAAACACATATATTTAGTGATGTAATAAAATCAGATAATTAATAAATAACGATACTAGGCAAAGTTTTTCCTAGATACAATTATTTAACAAATGGTAAACCTTTCATCACTAATTATATGCCGCTTATCATTTAATTAATATGCCGTCTCGTCCACAATCGGTAGATTAAAAAGGGAGGGTTCAATTATATTGAATTTTAAATTGGTAACACACCTGAAATACTGCTTGTCTCTCAATTGCTTAGTTATTCTCACTTATGCCTAGTAATAAAAAATTATGAAAAAATTTAGATATATAATTAAATGAAATCTCGGGCACCATGTTATCTTTAAATCAGGAAAATAACAAAACCTATTTAATGAACATTAAAAGCTTTCTAATAATAACAAATAATAACAATATGCAAAAATTTATTTACCAAAATTATGGATAGTAGGAGAGGTACTAAAAGGATTTAAAGCTAAGCTTAATAGATATAAAATTTACCACAAAAAATTCCTCAGCAGTATTTTCTATAGACAGCTTCAAATACGGAGGCGGAACGGTCAAACAGATGAAAGCATTTTACATCTCTTTCTTATTCTGGATGTTTTATTGAATTAAACTTGCATTTTAATATTATATTATTAATTTTTCCAAAGAGAAACTTGGGTAAATAAGTTACTTAATAGCCATTTGTAATATAAGTGTTTAAAAATTAAAAGGTGGTGAAAATATAGTGCCACCTAACGTTTAAATTAATGTGCCACATAACGTGCCACCTAAACGTGCCTAAAAATCAAACAAATGTTTAGTTTAAACTATACTGAATTAAAAAATTACTCACCACCAAAATTTCGTGATGGCACGAATATAAAAATTAATTAAAATCATCTTATTGCGGTTAATATTCAGTATTAACTGAATTACTCAAAAGCTTTCTGAATCAACCAAGTACAATAGTTTTCTGCGTTGCGCTGTTACATAATATAAATCCAATTTTTAAAGAGAGGGAATTAAAACTATTTATGTAGTACACACAAAGATTTGTTATATGAAGTGCAAATTAAGTTGCCAGTTTTCAATTTTATATGAAACTAATTAAAACTCCTCTAATTTTAAGCCAAATAAATTAATGATTTTAGATTAACGTATTTATTAATACAACCCCAAAAAGGTTGTTACAGAAGGTGCTGATATCGGGCAAAACAAATAATTTAGTGTACGTGAGAGGATGGTGAATAAATTATTGTATACTTTCGAATGTTTTTTTCAATGATTTTTTTCATTTATATCCTTGGCTAAAAAACTTTTACTAAAGACGCACTTCTTCCAAAAACAGTTCCTAAAAACCTAAATGGAAGAATAGAGGCAAAAAATTTGTGTGTGTAGTAACTAGAATGCATAATCAATTAGCGAATACTCAACTATTATGGACACAAAATAATGGTAGTAGATAATTGGTGTCTTATCCAGGGTCTGTTGCGGAATACAATAAGTATGTGGGCGGTGTAGATCGCTTGGATCAATACCTGTCTGCGTACAGCATATCATGTAAAAGTAAATGTTGCCGGATGCGCATCTTCCATTATTGCTTCGATTCTTGCATAGCAAATTCCTACATTTCGGACAAAACAACAATGGAGCAATAATAATAAATAATAATAAAAGTGATCTTCATATCAAACCCACAATGTCTTATCTAAAGTTGAGAACGTTGTTAGCATTGGAACTAATAGATGGAAATTGCGGTTAAAAGGAGGAACTAAAGTAGCTAATGTTCCAAGACTCTATAATGTTGGAAAACACCTTCACACCAAAGGAAAAAGACACGAAAGACCAGAAAAATTCTAACATAATCTGCCAAGAGAGTGATGTGGCTTAGCGCCTCGCATGTTTTGCGGCACTTCATATAGCTTTTAGAACGTTTTATTTTTGTTTGCATTTGTTTACGTCTAGTTATATATTTTTTTGTTTTTATAAATAGCAGAAGATATTTCCCTACATATTACCTTATTTTTAGGGTTGGATACATAACGAAATTCATGTGAAACTTTATTCTTAATATAACCTACTTGATTAGGGTGATGGTTCATAAATGTATCACCAAATGCAAAATTATTTTTCGTTGACCAAAAAGTTCAGTGGTACACATATGTACTATCCTATTATAAAAAAACTACGCAATCCACTGAATTAGGTAGGGTATTTTTTACTTATACATACTTCCCTACTTTGGAAACTATATACAAAAAAAAATTAGAAATGCCCCCAGAGCTCCGCACTCTAAAGCGTTAGATCGCTCATAATATTGTACCACAAGGCCAGAAAGTGGATGTTTGTGAGTACGAGTAAAGTTTTCAGGCCGAGACGATGCCGGTGCCTGCAAATTTATGAGTACTCGCAAACTTTTATGAGAGAGTGATACACGAGACTTTTTGTGTCGACGTCAATATTGAAAATATACAAAATTAATAGCTTTTTTGAAAAGAACGGAGACCGGTCTTATTGCGAAGAAAATCAAAGGGCTAGAAATTGAAAAAATTGTAAATTTTCTACGAAAAGCTCGAGATGAGAAGTCCCTAATGATTAAAGTAAACATAGTTGCTCAATTATAACTTAATGTAACTTAACCTACTGTAAACTTATACCTTCACCTCTAGACGGGTTTAATAATCGGAATGTATGCAGTTTTCCGCAGAGACGAGTTAGCTAAAATCTCAATGCGAGATGTGCAAGGTATGTAGATGTTATGGCAATTAAAATTCCTGATACTAAAACCAATAATCCACTCACATTTTCCATCACAGAGCGGTCCTGTGTAAGTATCATGAGGAACTATACATCTTTACGACCACCGACGGTACAACCGGATCGTATCTTTTTGTACAACGCCAACATTAAATGCACCACTCAGGCTGTTGGTATTCATAAATTTGGACGTAAAGCAACATGGCGATTGGAAGAGTAGCACTGTTGCCGAGCCTTATATACAAGATTCGCTAAACGCAAGAGTTGCTATAGCGAACCAATTGGTCGAGGAAGCAGTTCTGTTTCACTGCCATCAACAAGCATCGGTATGATTTCTATACATGAATAGCAAGAGACGGTGATGACAGCTAACGGTGTTGAGCTATTTTCAAATAACATATCTGAAAATCCAACCACACACAAACATATCACACTGTCAAAATTGCACAATTACTATTAATTATAAGCCTTAGATCATAAGTATTTAGCTTTAGACGTTTAGTTTCGCTAAGATGAATTATCTGTCCAGTATATGAACACATTAGAAAACGAAATGATTTAATCAAACATACCTATATAATACCTGTATTCCTGTTTGATTCCAGTCATCTATAACTAATGCCACCAGGATGGAATACTATGCCATGTGGTTATAGGATAAAACTACCACTTTACTTTCAACATAACCTAAAAAATACAATTACTAAATAATCGTCCCATATTTATCCGTGGCTGGCTATTTAAGCGATGTGCATGTCCGTAACTCTAGCATCCCTGAATTAGGACTGGAACATCAATACTTAGTGTAAGCTAATAGTTTATTTTTCAATAAAAGCTGCCGGTATCGTTATCGCGATGCCACGCGTTTTCGTCGACACGGCTTTTGACTCCGATGAGGATTGCACCTTACCTCCGTTGGGGATTCCGCAAGTCAGCCTGCAGATCGCGTCGCTGCTCAGCTTCCTGTACCGACCACCGAGCAGCAGCCCTGTCGACGCACATGACCGCCGTATCCGCCACCGATGACGCAGAGAGATTCCCGCCCTGAATCTGCTAGCCCCGACGACTTCCTGACTCTGAAGAAGAAACCGAAGAGAACCCCAACTGTTCGCCCGCCAACGCTGCCCCCGATGGACAACACGTACCAGGCACTGGTGGAGTTCACCGACAACTCTGCAGCGATAGACCAGACGTACACTGCAGAAGACATAAGGAAGAAAGTACCACCAGTAATCCTTCGTCAGAGGGAGAAGTGGGTCGTTGTCTCCCGCGACCTGGATAGAGAATGGATCGCCTTCGTACCACAGCTATCAGTAATACGGGGCCTGCCCGAGGCTGACGTTAGCTCAGATATTATACTACACGGTATTAATGTGATCCCTTGTTTTAGGATGAAGCAGCGTGGTCGAGCGACCCCCCTAGTGTGGCTACACCTACCAACCGAAGAGTACAAGAAGAAGGTCTGAGAGGTACAGTACGTTGCCCGCCTCCGAGTCACCGTAGAGGACTTGCATTGGACAGCGCCATCGGTGTCAGGGTTTCCGTCACGCACAGCGTTGTTGTAGGGCGGCGGTACGCTGTTTAAAGTGCGTCGGAGTTTACCACTACAGTCAATGCACTAAACCCCTCACAGACCGAGCAAAGTGTGTTAACTGTGGTGGGAACGACCCCGTTAGTTACAGGGGACGCTAAAAGTTCCCTCGATCTCTAAAACGGAGGAATACGGTAGGACCACAGAGATAGAAGAGGACCCCGTCGACAGCGGCGCCTTCTTCAACCCGGACCGGAGTCAGATACGCCCGAGCGACGGCAGGCGTAGTTGAGAAAGCGGAAGTACCCCGCCTGCTCAACCCGCCTTAGGGTTCACCGCCATACTGGTCTTCCTCGGAGGTCTCAATATGGAGAATCCGCTACCTGTATCCAAAAGGTGGCAGCGTAATTCGCTCAGGCGACAACTGCGACTGACTTATGGAAAGTTATCTTCACGCACGGTCAGGAGGTGGTTGCCCGACGCGAATATTAACGCCCAAGATTAAGAATGAAGTCTCGATTTTTATGTTCTGTCTAAAATTACCGGCTCTCTAACAGCGCTTCAAGCTTTGGAATACTAACCCGGCAACCGTACTGTAGTAACCTAATTACCACAGTTCGGCTTAACATGCGTCTAACTAATACTTGTTTCTTTCCTTACAGATCTACTTGGGCGTCAACAGACACATCGTTATAACTCCTGACCACCCGACACATCCATCCATACACACAATTAATATCTAACCATCCATGGCGACAACAACAACAACATACGTAGCATGGTGTCAACTGGCATAACAGAACATCCACAATCAACAACAATCTACATCCAAGTGCTGAAGGAGGAGAAGTTCCTCAAACTTCACGCCACACTACATGAATACATTTGTTATATTATATATTATATTAGAAACGTATACCAACTGTAATAATTTAGTATTATTTTTGCCGGCTTAGGTCGGAAAATGCATAGTTCCTGTACAAATTTACGGCCTGTATATGTATTTCGATCGAAGAAAATTAGAACAGGACACTACACGTTTGAATTTATTATAATATGGCTACAGATAAGGACAATTTCGTTACCGACAATCTCCCCGACTTCAACTGGATTACATGAACTTGAATCAACTTAAAGCAAAATGAATAGTATCGTGTGTAATAAGTGTGTGAGAGTTAAAAATGCTTTATCATTTACAATTAAAAACTAAAACTGTAATGATTTTCTGATTTTAATGTGCCAACAATTTAATATAAATAACAGCTAAATAGCTTTTCATCATCTGATTGAAAATGATAAAATTACATAACTAACATCTAACATAATCTATATGCTATGCGTCAAAAAAATATTAATGATAACATTAATCTTCTTTATTTAAACATCAAAAAGGAGATTTTAGAAAAGTTAAAAATAAATTATAGCCAGTTAAAAGGTTGTCAAAATTGATTGACTCATAGGTGTCCTTATATTATACCATACACATTAGATGTGAGGAATTGAAATTAGAACATGTTTCGACTATGACCTTTTTTAAAATTGAACAGATTAATAACCATAACTCATTGATAGTATAAATCACGATAATGACTTAATTAATTATAACTAAGAACATGTTTTAACATTTTGACATGATGTATGGTATTAACTTTGTTAACCTATTCATAAACTCACAATTGCTCCTATTGTAAACATTTTCTATTGATGGAAAGATCAATACTAAATTTTAAAATTCTGAATATGAATAAATAAATTTTGAAAAGGTGAACCATAAAATTCTATTTTATATTTTCAACTGTTAGGTATCCTGCTGGGTGTGTGACTCGTGCTTTACGACAACAAAATCTCTTATCTAATAAACTTGAGGACTAATGACGACACATCATCATAAATAATAACAAATCAATATTGAGAAAACCCGGATGTATTTAAGTATATTTTGTCATTATAATTCACTTATACAATTAAAAATCCATTTAGAATTCGAACATTCTTATAATGGAGATTGGTCCTTTGACGTTTGCCATATGTCATTACATTATCATTACGTTTTATGTTTACCTTAACTAGACCTTTCAATTAAACATCATGTGCGGTCTAGTAAAAGAAACAATTTAGGGTACACATTATTAGGATGGTAGACAGTTCGTGATACAGAAAATGTGGAATAAATTTGCATATTAATTTAAGGATTAAACATATGCTGTAACTCTTTAATTAAACATGAAAGCACAGGAAAAATAATCTGCAATTTATTAATTAGCTTATACTGTTCGTGAAATATTAACAATCGTGACTGCGGGATTTTCGTAATGCGTTTTACATGATGCTAAGACGTATATTGCATTTACAAGATAACAAGATTTTCTCAAATTATATCTATAGAAAAACACACACGGTGCGGAGGTCGTAAACTATTCAATTAATTTTTGTTTTGATGTTTTACAAGAAAACAGTAATAAACACCCTTTCACTTTATTAATGATGTTTTTAAATATGTGGCTTTAACGGTTGATAATTGTTAGGTTAAACTCGCTATTTTCCGTTCATTTGTATAAATCTTGACCTTACTGAACTCATTAATATTCATGCTAGTAATATCATTCGCTTAATGCGTTCGAGGGAAATCAACATCACTTCAAGTTTGAAATGAAATGTCAGTTCATTAATAATATCAATAAGAATATACACGTAATGGTTCATGTAAACAGTTTTAGCCAATTATAGTACCATGTGATTTCTGCACTTACATTCTTACGTGTCATCTTCCTTTTAATTAGCCTTAGACTATATGTAAAATGATTATTTCTATTACTTACTTTCTTCTTTACAATTTTAAATACATAGTAACTTTCTTAACATTTTTTATAAATAATATAAAGTGAAGACCAAATTGATCTTGAATGAAAGGTTCATTATGTCATATGTGTACATAAAAAATGTAATGCTAGGGATAATATTTCAATACGAGGTGGGTTCAATTAAAGTTATCAAGGAAACAAGATTAACCGTATAGCATTTGATTTCTGGCTGGATGCAGAAAACCTACAATAGCACCTTGTATGTGTCAACGCTGTTCAACATTGCCGTCCAGCTTCTAGAACGGTGTTTAGCTGAAATATGCAATAAGCACAATTCTTAAATTGCATTTGATAAGTATAACTTAAATATATACCATCAATCAATATCAATAACTAATTTAACTAAGGAGTGAGTATTGTCAGAATATTTTTACTTATGACTCATTGAGTAACTTTATCGTGCAAAGAATGTAACGTTTTGGATCTTTAAGTAACGTAGAAATCAGGTAAATAAGGAATTTGTGTACAGCGAATTTTTTTTGGTATATTTTACGAAACGTAACTAATGTTATGCCCCTGACAATTTTAACGCTTCATAATATCATTAACAGCGACTTACTTAAGGAGTTTTAAATATATATTTTAAAAGAAAAAAATTATGGGGACGCTAGCGAATGTTTTGTATGTCAATAAATCAAACGGTAACGATCACGATTTAAAACGGCTAATTCATTTGTATTTGAACGTAAAGAAGGTCATGAAGTAAGTTTTCATTTATAAAAAAATTAGATTCTTATTGTAATGGAACCCATTGACGGTACAATAAAAAATAAAATTTCAGAACTTTGCGAACAATAGCGAAACTCATTCGCGAGAGTATTACAAAATAGTTATTGTATTAATATCACTTGGAGTTACTTTTAAGTCCCAATATTAAATACTCATTGAGTTAAAAGTAGCTTTCACCGGTAGGGAAGCACTTTTATCAGATTGAAATTGAAATTTTCCAAAACGGCTTGAGATATCATAATGAAATTTTACGAATGTCAATAGCTGTGGGAGACGCATACTTTGCAATACAACACGATGTTTCAGTCGTACCATTGGCGCGCGTATTGGCACGTCAAAGGCTATTTTTCAAGAAAAAAGAAGGATTCCGCTGATTTCCCTAAAAATAAAAAATATTTTTTAATTTTTTGTTCAATTGTGAAGAAAAAAGCTCTCTTGACTTTTTATCGTACAATGTACCGTTTTTGAGTAACAAAAACATTTTAGTACATGTCCACTTATCATGCGTACAAAAATATTTTGAAACATTCCTGTATTATTCACTGACATATCACTGACATATTGAATGAGTCTCGTGATTAATAATTTTGTATGTGTCGAATTTGTTGAAGTTCCTTATCATGAATCGCTATACGAATGCCGAGATGACCGACATGCACTACATTTATGGACTTGCTGATGGGAATGCATTAGAAGCTAGGCGGTTGTATACTGAAAGATTTCCGGGCCGTATTGCTCCTGATAGAAAAACTTTCGAATGTATTCATCGGCGTCTTCATGAAACAGGGACATTAAGACAAAATGGAGGAGCAGGAAGGCCAAGGACAGCAAGAACGGTAGAGCTGGAAGAGGATGTGCTGGACATGATTGAAGAAGATCGAGGTACTTCTACTTGAAAAATTTCTGACGCTTTGGATGTAAGTAATGGGACTATTTGGCACATTCTTAAGGAAAATTTGTTGTATCCATTCCATATACGACGCGTTTAAGCACTTCTTCCTGCTGATTTTCCTCTTCGCATTGCATTCTGTCAATGGCTTTTGCACAAAACGGTTCAAATCCCTCAACTCCTGATGTTGATTCTGATCACCGATGAAACGAGTTTTTCAAGAAAGGCAATACGGAATTTCTATAATAACCATGTATGGTGTGAAGAAAATCCAATTTGGGATTGTGGGTGACTGCCTAATTGGAGCGGTATTTCTACCCGGGAGACTTACCAGAGAGGTGTATCGTACTTTTTGGAAAACACGCTCCCTGGATTTCTGGAGGACGTACCATTAGCAATTAGAGATGCAATGTGGTATATGCACGATGGCGCACCAGCCCACTTTAGTCAAGTAGCTCGTGATTTCTTAACACAAGCATACGGAAATCGTTGGATTGCCCGGGGTGGACCTCACTTATGGCCTGCACGATCTCCGGACTTAAATCCCCTTGATTTTTTCCTGTGGGGCCATTTGAAATCCTTGGTGTCCGCTACTCCATTGGAAAACGTAGAAGACTTAAGGAATCGAATCATTGCTGGGTGCAACTCAATTAAAACAGATCCTGGTGTTTTTGAGAGAGTTCACCAGTCAATGAGGAGAAGATTGGATTCTTGCATCCGAGCTCGAGGAGGTCAGTTTTTGTAATTTTTGGTTGGTAAAATTTTTGGTTTGGTGAAATATTTGTTTTTGCCCTTGAATGAAGCCCTTGATTTTTAAAACCTTTTTTCTTTAATAAATGGACATGCAATAAAATGTTTTTTTACTCAAAAACGGTACGTTGTACGATAAAAATTCAAGAGAGCTTTTTTCTTCACAATTCAACAAAGAATTAAAAAATATTTTTTATTTTTAGAGAAATCAGCGGCATCCTAGTTTTTTCTTGAAAAGTAGCATCTGACGTGCCAATAAGCACGCCAATGGTACGACTGAAACATCGTGTTGCATTGCAAAGTATGCGTCTCCCACAGCTATTGACACGTAACATTTCATTATGATATCTCAAGCCGTTTTGGAAAAATCTAATTTTGACTGTTTTTTTAAATTAAACTTCGACACGCTGTAGATCGGTAACGAAGCGTTTGCGGACCTATGTTTATAGGAACTTTATTGTATAAAATGACCTGAGCAATCACCCATTTAATATTGCCGCATCTTTTTTAAATACCCTATATATATATATATATATACTATATATATATATATATATATATATATATATATATATATATATATATATATATATATATATATATATGATATATATTATAACCAGTCTCCTTTATGGCAAGGTACCTGTAATGTGGAATTTTCCGTGTATAATACAGACTCACAAGACTAGTATACAGAAAAGTTACTTTTTAGGCAGTGTAATTAATTTCAAGTCATAACCTTATAATTGTATTGAAACCACCTACGTACACAATAAAAGATTGCCTCCAGTGGGACTCGAACCCACGACCACTACTTGTCTAGAATAGGGCTCTTAATAATTAAACAAATATACATACACACACATATATATATATATATATATATATATATATATATATATATATATATATATATATATATAATTGGTGTCATTTCGTGTTACAGGTCTTACATAGGAATTATTGTTTTGTGGAAGGTTTTGGGAGGAGGATAAAATACATGGTGGAGAACATGGAATATATGAGATTACATGCAATGGCTGTCAAAATACTTATATCGGACAAACTAACAGAAAACTAAGTGCAAGAAACGGGATGATGGATAGCGAACTACCAGCAATATGGAAACCATTAGTAAGAAGAATAAGAACAGCACCTAACAACTACAAAGTGCAACCTAACTCGTCTCCAAGCCCTCCACAAAACAATAATTCTTATGTAGGACCTGTAACACGCAGCATGACAGCAGTGAGACCATCTGTAATATAAATCAAGTAGTATGACATCTAGTGTGAAATAATAAAATAAATAATCTTGAAAAAGGTAGTAAAGAAAGACTACCGAAACGTAGATAGCACAATATTTGTTTCATTTATTACACGAGTGCAAACCCAAACTTTTTACTCTAATATATGTATATATATATATATATATATATATATATATATATATATATATATATATATATATATATATATATATATATATATATATATATATATATATATATATATATATATATATATATATATATATATATATATTATTTATTTATTTATTTATTAAGAGCCATACTCTAGATAAGTAGTGGTTGTGGGTTCGAGTCCCACTGGAGGCAATGTTTTATTGTGTGCACGTAGGTTGTTTTAATAATTCACAATTATAAGGTTATGACTTGTTATTAATTAGCACTCAGATGCGCTTAGTTTACAGGTTGTCCCAAATTTGCATTAATTACACTGCCTAAAAAGCAACTTTTCTGTATACCAGTCGTGTCGGTCTGCATTATACTCGGAAAATTCAGGATTACAGTAATTAATAGACAGTGCAGTTATCTCTAACTATCGTAATTTTGATTTTGAGAATCGCTTCTTCGGCCATAAACTCTAATCTCAAATTGGTTTTAATTAAAATAAATTGTCCAAGCTAACAAAACCACAACATAGTAACATATGCATATATGACTTTGCCCATCAAAAAATGTGCCAAAATCTATTTGCTGATAAATATAATTTTATTAAATACATATATAAAAAGTTTACCTCGAGTAGGATTTAAACCGACGACATGTGCGTTGCTAGAGTGCCGCTTTAGCCAACTGATGCAAATGTGCATTTATATATGTGGAAGTGATGTAGCAATGTTAATAAATAATAATATTAATAAATATGATTTAATTTTCAAATAATTATATTCATACTTGGAGACTACGATAAATGGAAGTATAAAATTTTCATAACATTACGGATAAAAAACCACAAATAGGTAAGGCAGGTTTCCTGGATGTAAAACATTATTAAAGTTTACTAGTTTATTCAGAAACAAATAGATTGTGAATTGCGAAAATCCCACCTAGCCTTGCCCTAACTAAAGCTATTTTAGCCTAGACACAACGTATTGATGAATGCTGCAAAGTAGATTACTGGTTAATAAAATGAGAGGTCAGATTACTTTTGTTATCTTGGAGACACAGAAGAATCTCGAAACCAGTCGCTTTCCAATGTAGCGTTTATGGGTAGCTAGCTACGTGCATGAGTGAATGCTGCAGTAGATGTAGCTGGTTAATAACAATTGAGTGCGTCATGATGTACTTTGGTGTTATCTGTTGAGAACGATGATGTGAAAGTGTTGTGCGTGGGTGAGTGCGTGTGTGGTGCGTGCGAGTGCATGTGAGTGTGTGCGGACGTGCGAGTGTCGTGTGTGGGTGAGTTACTGTGTACGTGTGTGTGATGTGGTGTGTGCGTGTGGCGTGTGTGTGGTGTGTGTGCGTGTGTGTGAGTGTGCGTGTGTGCGTGTGTGCGGTGTGCGTGTGTGCGTGTCAGTGTGCTGTGTGTGGCATGTGAGTCGTGGGTACAAGTATGCGTGTGTGTTTGTGCGTGTCGCGTGTGTGGTATGTGGTGTGTGTGTGTGGTGTGTGCTGTGTGCGTGTGTGCGTGTGTGGTGTGGTGTGTGTTCGTGTACGTTGACGTGTGTGCGTGTGTATGTGTGCGTGTGTGCGTGTGTGCTGTGGGTGTGTGTGGTGTGTGTGGTGTGTGTGTGGTGTGTGTGTGTGTGTGTGTGTGGTGTGTGGGCTGTGTGTTGTGTGTGCGTTTGACCTGTGGATGTGCGTGTGATGCGTGTGTGCGTGTGTCGTGTGTGCGTGGTGTGGTGTGTGTGTGGTGTGTGTGTGTGTGTGTGGTGTGGCGTGTGTTGTTGACTGTGTATGTGCGTGTGATGTGTGTGTGTGTGTGTGTGTGTGGTGTGTGGGTGTGTGTGCGGTGTGTGTGTGTGTTGTGTATGCTGTGTTGTGCGTGTGTGCGTGTGTGCGTGGATGCGTGTGTGCGTGTGTACGTGTGTGCGTGTGTGCGTGTGTGCGTGTGTGTCGTGTGTCGTGTGTGCAGTGTGCGTGTGTGCGTGTGTGTGTGTGCGTGTGTGCGTGTGTGTGTGTTGTGTCGTGTGTGTGTGTGTGTGTGGTGTGTGTGTGTGTGCGTGTGTGCGTGTGTGTGTCGTGTGTGCGTGTGTGTGCGTGTGTGTCGTGTGTGCGTGTGTGCGTGTGTGGTGTGTGGTGTTGTGTGTGTGTGGTGTGTGTGTGGTGCTTGTGTGCGTGTGTGCATGTGTGCTGTGTATGCCTTGTGTACGTGTGTGCGTGTGTGCGTGTGTGCTTGTGTGCGTGTGTGCGTGTGTGCGTGTGTGCGTGTGTGCGTGTCTGCGTGTGTGCGTGTGTGCGTGTGTGCGTGTGTCCGTGTGTGCCTGTGTGCCTGTGTGCGTGTGTGCGTGTGTGCGTGTGTGCGTGTGTGCGTGTGTGCGTGTGTGCGTGTGTGCGTGTGTGTGCTTGTGTGCGTGTGGGCGTGTGTGCGTGTGTGTGAGTGTGCATGTGTGCGTGTGTGCATGGGTACGTGGGTATTGTGAGCGTGCACGTATGCTTGTGCGTGTGCTAGTATCCACGATAACTCTAGAACGATAAACCGTATGTACTTGAAATTTCGTACTTGAACTTTACTTATCTTAGCGGTGATTATCTTTTGAGGTAGATCTAGCTGCCAAGAAGGGTTGTTTGTTAGGGGCTGTTATTGGTTTTCGATCAAATATTTTTAAAAGAGCTAAATATTTCAAAAGTATACAAATACTAGCTAAGATTATAATTTAATCTATGTTTTAATACGTGATTTGGTGGCAAAATATTTTAAGATACAATTTAGTTGTTAGATTTTTTTCAATATCTATCAACTTTAGAGGAAAATGTGTAAATGTGTTACCTAAACGCAATTCAACTTTTCTCTATAAAGTTCTTTAATAAAAAGCCAAATAAGCTTTATAAATTAATTAAATTGGTTTCAAAACTACGAAGCTGTATTAGCAATATTTTTTACAGAAGTGGCAATTACGGATTTTTTCTCGAATTAGCACCTTTACGCCTGATAACCTCTATCTGACATAGATTATTGCTATAATTTTTACAATGACGCCTATTTTTGTTATGAAAGTGTTACAAGCGAGGTTGCATAATTATCCTAAGAAAAATGTATTGGCATTTCTTTAGATTTCCACTTTGTACGTTTGATGGGCCGTGCGTTTTTCCACGTCATGTAATTAATGGTTACTAATCCGGCAAGGAAACCTATTAGTATAGAATTTTTGCGTAGAAAAGAGTTTGCTCTAATTTTAACGGTTTCTGGCTATTAATTTAAATGACTTAATTGACACACAGTCCCACTAACTTAGGGAGTAATGTAATTTCAAACTTAGAATATTCCTCTACCTACAAGTTACGTATGGTTTTGAGTTTGATGTTTCCTTTTTTAATTCTATACCTGGTCAGTATTAGATTAGAAAATAATATGTATGTTAACACAAGCTTAATAACGTGAACGAACATGTAAAAACTATCAGGTTTTTGAATCGAAAGACCCGAATACCGTAAACCGTATAAATACATGTCCATTCCTTCCATATGGTAAGGCAAACAGAACATTAAGCCTTTTGACCCTAAAATATAGAACCGATATTTTCATTTTCTACACCATTTTGCTCTAAAGTGAATAATAAAGTAGAAAATTTTACCAAAAATTCGTTTTCTTGAAGCCGCCACAATGATATTCACCACATTCAGTTTCGCACCAAAGTGCTAATAGTAATCTATATTTTGATAAATAAATATTTTTGTTTACGCTATTTTGTATTTTCTTCGAACTGTCCCCGTTTAGCACTCTTTTATTGTTCTTTTTAAAAAAACGCATTGCTTTAAAAGAATAACTTGTCAGGGAAACTAACAGCAAAGGTTGAACTCATTATCATTAATTCCGATTGAAAACGCATTCTTAAATGATATTATCAAGAATGATCTCCTTAATAATAATTCTCCTGAAACAGTAAACCGCAATACTGAGGATTGATATAGGCACTATGGCTATGCCATTTTAAACATTCATATAACACTAGAAAAGCTTTTGGTAATGTTATTACTGTTTAATTAATCACTTGGAGATCCTAAAAGCTCACTACTAAATTTGTCACTTAAAATGTCATTTTGTATCTAATTTTTTAAATAATCTTCGTGTATCCTCTCATAGACAGACTGTTTATGGTGATTCCACCCAAAAGTCCACCAGCCAATTCAGTGGAGACGCGTGATTACTGCGTTAAAATATATGTTTATTTTTAGTATGCTTTTCTTAATACTAAAGATTTATTTTGTATTTAATCAAAACACCCCTGCTTTTTAAATAGGAATTATCCTACTCTAACTTACCTACACAATCTGTCATTTGTGTCGATATCAAACATACCTAAGTTTGAAATAAACACTCGCATGAAAGGAATTTTAACTGAATAGAAGTGTTGTATCATTATTGACTTATTTCCATTAAATTTTGAAATAAAAGAACAGTGTATTGTAAATAACACCTGTAGAAGTAAAATTGGAAGTGTCTCATATACCGTTTTCGTAACAGTAGGATAGTAGTAAAACAATTACTCAAATATTTTACTGCTTATAAATTTCATTTGCATTAGCATGTAAATGATTTTGTAGCTATGACTAATTGGTATATAATTAACTGCAATAATTTTAAACTTTATTTCTGTTTACTGATTACTTCATGAGGGTCGTCTTCACTCTCTAACGACTGTACTGACAAACAAACAAGTAAAATTTGGGTTAATAATATGCAAAATCTTTTTGTCCTGAATTACATTGTTGTACTAACATACTGAAGAATTATTACATGTAACCAGCTAGTGAAATGATCTGATCTACATAACTGCTTTATTTCCATTTATATTTAGCAATGATCATTATAGAGAGTACACATTGAGCCTGGGTGTGTTTATTCGAAGAAAAACCAAACATGTTTATGTTGTCATTTGACCACAGGTGAAAATATATCTAAATTCCATAACATCATCGGGAACAAGATGAGATTTCACATTCCTCACCAATTATACACGTATTTTTTTACATATATCAAGTATTTATACAATATATGCATCTCACAATTTCTAATAAGTAAAATGACACGAAAATAATATTATTTTAAGCTACTTTTTTCTTGCGATAGTGCGCATGTTTGTTTACTAGTACAGAAGTTAAACAGGGAAAAGAGTAGGTTGATTAAATATTAAACTGACAAATTATTTTGGAATTAGTTAATAAATTTGTTATAAAATTTTAATTGGGATAATTTAAAAAGCGTTTTTATTATCTGTAATAGTCACATATAGTTTTTAAACGGATTTAGTCACGGCTTAGAAACAGTTCCTGAACATCACTTAATTAATTTTATTGCTACATTTATAACAGTGTAAAATGTCACGAAAGTTTAAATGCCTAAAAAAATGCCGCAAGCAATTGAATTTAATGTGCTAATGTGTATCATAAATCCTGCATAATACTAATAACCACTTTAGTATGAAATCTTATTGAATTAGATGGAATTTTGGAAGAAATTTATGGTACATCAACTGACTGTTAGCAATTTATTGTTGAGAAAACACATCACTATTATTAATTTTATTTTTACTAGTTGTTAGTTTTGTATTAAAAAAATTACATTAAATTAAAGATGATATATTGATGTGCATGCCTTTAAATGGTACAATATTATGAGGTTCCGCAATTTTACGTTAACATAAACATAGTGTACACTGTCTTCCATTTTGGTTGAAATTGTAGCGTATCTCGTTTGCGAGCAAAGATAGAAAGATGCGGTTTTCCTGACCCTGCTCTGCTTTTTCGTAATACGAAAAATGCCTCAAACAGAATTGTCATAGTCCTTTTAGTGTTTGAGATAAAGGGTGAAATTCAAAATTTGCAAATTTCAAGCACTCCTCGTAACTGCTTTGTCTTGTAAGTTATCCGAATGGTGAAAAGTGGGTCCTATTCGGAATTTTCCGTAGAATTTAGAGGCGTGCATAGTTTTCCCCACAAAAAGTCAGTTTCTTCGCAATAAACCAAAGTTTTGTTTTTTGAACGGAACGCCCTGTATCTTTGTTTATTATATAATAGAGCTTACTCTCAGCTTTCAAAAATATCTATTGTGTGGCACTTCACCATTAACCTCAAAAGTGAATGTTACGTTAATTTAACATTTTGATGATATACTTGGCCATGAAAAACAATGTTAAGGGTTAGGAAGTTTTATGTAAGAACACAAAATTAAAACTAAACATAATACCTACAATTTTACAAGCCTAATATAAATTCCTAAAAGAGATACAATTTTGATGATTTGCCATGACGCCTATAAACTCAGTATGAACCCGTATTTGCTTAAACATCCAAGATATATTTGAGTATTAAAAAATTGCGACTAGATCCTTACTGGTTTATTATAATTATAAATAGGTATGTAAATACGCGATTATAATAAATTTAAGGACTTTTACGCAGAAATGCAAATATAATAACAAAAATTAAGCAAATTAGGTACGTTTTTGAAACATGTTCAAAATGCATAAAATGCATCTTACAGCTTCAGAAAAAATATTACTGGCAATAAAACTTAAACAGAGTACTTTATATCTAAATTTGTAAGTAGCTTACAAAAATATATTGTGTGACATTTCTTTTGCATTATTAACCTTTACAAGCCTAATACAAATTACTAAAAGAGATGATGACCATTCTGTTTTAGACAAGCTTCATACACTCTTCAATTCGTTCTACAGCATTAAGCACAACAATAGTGATCTTGTAAACGTCTGAAAGCTTCTCTAACTGCATTTGTATGATGTTATCATATTGAGTTTGGTATATTTTATTTTGCAAGTAACCCCATAAAAGGAAATCTAAGACTGACAAGTCTGAATACCTAGGAGGCCCTTTAGTTCTAATCTATTTATTACCAAATTTCTTTTCCAAAAACGGGTCTATAATTTGCACATTGTGAGATGGGGCTGCATACTGCTGGAAATGAATTTGATTCAAGCTATCTAAGGGAATGTCACCTAATAATTAAGGCACAACTCTTTTGCACAATGAACAAATACGATTGTTGCACAAAAATAATTTCAAACAGATTTGACAGGTCAATTATGTTTAGATCAGACTAGGCCTAGCCTACTTACAAATTTAGATATAAAGTATTCTTTACAAGTTTTATTGCAATTACTATTTTTTCTGAAGCAGTAAGATAAAGCAGTAAGCAGTAAGTTAAATTAACGTAACATTCATTTTCAAGGTTAAAAATGCAGAAGAGGTGCCATACAATATATGTTTTCGAAAGCTGATAGTAAGCTCTATTATATAATAAAAATATACAGGATGTTCCATTTAACAAAACAAAACTTTGGTTTATTGCAAAGAAACTGACTTTTTGTGGGCAAAACTATGCAGGCTGCTAAATTCTACGGAAAATTCTGTATAAAACCCATTTTTCACCATTTCAATAAATTACAAGGCAAAGCAGTTACGAGGGGTGCTTAAAATGTGCAAACGTTGAATTTTGCCCTGTATCTCAAATACTAGTAGGACTAGACAATTCTGTTTGTGGCATCTTTCGTTTTACGAAAAAGTAGAACAGAGGCGCGAAAACCGCATCTTTCTATCTTTGCTCGCAAGCGAGATACCATACAATTTCAACCAGAATGGGACATAGTATACATTTAACCAGTTTAAAAATGACACGATATAGGGTGTAAATACTTAGTCGTAACACCCGAAAATGGTAGTTAGAGCTTATCGAAACAAAAAACTTTCTTTAGTAACAAATTTTTATTTGAGACCTCTGGTCGTAGTTATTCGAGTTCTTAAGATTTTTTAACAATCGCCATATCTTCCTTATTTAAAAGATATTTTAAAAATTCAAAAACTTTCAAAATCGGAATTTGATTTTCTAAAACATTAGTTTTTCCAATTATTTCATATTTTGAAAAATAACAAAATGGCGGCGATCAATGATAAATGGTAAATTTCAAATAACTACTAAAATAGTAACTAAAATATAAAAGAAGTCAAGTAGCCGTGTTTTATTGAAAAATCCAACAAAAAGCTACTGAATAAGGAAGTATAACAACTTATTTATTTTAGAATTAATAATTTATTAAAACATTTTCAAAAAGGCAACCATTCGCAGCAACACAAGCCCGGTAACGCGTTTTATTTGCGGGCACTTTTAAAAGAACTGCTTGCTTTTGCTTAACATCCTCCGCTGCAGCCACGGTTCTTCTGACTAACCCTTCCTCTGTATTTACTGGTGCCTCGTATACAATGGTCTTTATATAACCCAAGAAAAAAAAATCTAGCGGAGTTAATCCTGGGCTCCGGGGTTACCACAAAATAGCACCGCTCCCAATCCACCTATTTGAGTGTTTCCTATTCAGCAATAGCGTAATTTCCCGTGTACTGTATCCTGACGCGCCATCATATTAAAACCAGAGTCGTAATGCTAAAACGAGGGCGGTTAACTAAGAAGCACGCTCTACGTTATAAGCGCTTTGAATTGTGCTGCGTGGACGAAAAAGAGATACCAATAGTTAAGTCAAGTTTAACGCGGCACGGAAAACATCCACCTAAAAGCGTAATGCAGTGGCTTATTAAACGTTTTATTTGTAATATTTTTATGTACCGGGTGAGTCATTAAGGAAGGACGCCGGCTATATCCCAGAAACCGCTTATGTTACGACTTCAAAAAAAAAATTCTTCAGTAAATGTGGCCCAGAGAAAATGCTGGAAATAATTTTAAAGTTTGTAAATAGACCGCTAGGTGGCGTAACTGTTGTAGTAAATTAAAAAATGTCTAATAAATAACAGAAACTTAAGGAAAAGGTATATTGGAAATATCGTACCTAGTTGTATTTTTAAGTTATTAAGTTTGATTAACGAACAAACCGCTAGAGGACGCTCTCCAAATATTGCTGAAATTTTAGCGATTTTCTTCAAAATATTAAATAGAATGGTATGTTTTTATGTTTAAGTCAGAAAAGCATAAAATTACCCTATACCCTGAACATTTCAAGTCGATATCTTAGTTGGTTTCAATTTTATACCTACTTTAAGCTCAGATCCATGGTAATGATTTTGTAGTGCCACGATCATCCAATAACACTACCAGACCAACAATGCCTAATGACAATTTATCCATAGTAACATTAACTTTATCAATGTCAGTGTTAAGGAAATATTATCCTGAAATTTCCTCACAAAATTACCTCCGGTTTTGCGGTGTATTGTGATACGAGTTTCTTTGACTTATTGCCACATTCTTTTCGCCAACAATGCCCTCTAACCAAGAAGCATATGATATGCTCGCAGTATATTTCGAGTGCATGCATCATTCTGCTGTTGCTGCACGATTGTATGCGGCTCGTTTTCCAGAAAGACGGCATTACGAAAAGAAACTTTTTACTCGATTATCACAACGATTGAGAGCTACAGGAACAATTCATCCCATAGTTACTCACAGAGCACGCAGATCCCGAACGGAAGAAAATGTTATAAACGTTCTAGCATATATCGAAATTAATCCACATAGTAGCACAAGAGCAATAGCTCATGACTTGGGACTAACACAAACTACCGTTCAGCGTATTGTGAAAGAACATAAGTAAGTTTTAAATAAAAGTAGTGAAGTTATAGCTATTAAAAAACCATAACTTCAATTTTAATCTAGATTACATCTATACTATGTAGTCCTTCATCAATCACTAACTGCAGCTGATTATCAGTAACGTTTAGACTACTGCTATTGGCTGTCGAATATGCTCATAGATAATCAACATCTGTTATCGCAAATATTGTGGACTGACGAGGCTACATTCCGCAGTGATGGTGGAGTAAATCGTCGTAACCTGCATTATTGTTCCAGAACCAACCCTCGTTGGATGCAAGGAATTCAACATCAGGGCTGGTGGAGCGTCAATGTTTGGTGCGGTATTTTAGGAGGTCGAATTATTGGTCCTCACATTTTTGACGCACCACTTAATGGTGAAACGTGTTACTAAAATTAAACAACGCGTGTAGGATTTGGTGTTTATAAATATTTATTGTAAACTTTAATCAACAAAACTACATCATATTTTATTACCAAAATGAAACACACGTTTCATGCAGACGCCATACAACAACGTCTGTTACTAGTCCAATAGAACAATAACTACAAAAACAGTGTTTCCACCTAAATATTAAACAGATTTGTATTCAGAATTCTCATTTAGCTGACAAAACGTACCTTAATTTCTTACGGAACGATTTGCCGTTACTTTTAGAAGATGCGCCGTTGCTTACTAGGCAGCGGATGTTTTTCCAACACGACAGCTGTCAGGCACATTTTTCAGTACGCGTGCGTCAGTTTTTGAGTAACACTTTTCCTGATACATGGATAGGAAGAGGGAGCTTTTTTCCATGGCCAGCTAGGTACCTACCTATTCATTCTTAAGTTTAACAGCTTAATAACCATTACCATTGTTACCTTGTAGGTCCCCCGATCTAACTTGTTTAGATTTTTGATTTTGGGGAAGAATAAAGGACCTTGTTTTTACAACCAGGCCAACTACGCCTGAAAATGTGGTCATTAGGATAAAAAATTCCATTCGCACTCTCTCATCAGCGGAGATAGAAACCGCTGTTTTGTCAACGCAACAGCGGTTGCAGCTGTGTATTGATAATGATAGCAGACAATTTGAGCATTTAGGTCGCCACTGAGTAATGGCGTACTACTCATCTCTAGTTAATTTTCGATGGTCCACCCGGTGAAATTATTAACCAACGGTTGTAAACTAACCCCCAGAAACTCGATGATAATAACTGTCAGTATTATCGAATTTCTGCTGTTAACTCTCGGAGCAGGGTTAACTCGTGTTTATAAAAGATGGCCTAAGTAATAAACTATTATGTCAAAAAACTTTGCGTTTTATAGTTTTTGGATCTAAATTTAAAGTAGGTATAAAATTAAAACCAACCGAGATATCGACTTGAAATTTTCAGGGTATAGGCGAAATTTTATACTCTTTCTGACTAAAATATAATAAATACACCATTCTATTTAATATTTTGAAGAAAATCGTAAAATTTTCGGCAATATTTGGAAAGCGTCCTCTAGCGGTTTGTTCGTTAATCAAACTTAACTTTTTAATACATCAACGAATAGCGCAAGAAAAGACATTTCCAGCGAAATATTACTTTTTAAGATTCGATGACTTGTTCCGAAGATAATTACGTGTTCGTCTGACAACTTTCGTAGCTCCCCCTACGAAAAACCTGTGAAGTTAGAGAAAAACTGGGTAAAATTGTCCCAAAAATACAACTACGATATTTCCAATATACCTTTTCCTTGAGTTTCTGTTACTTATTAGACATTTTTTAATTTACTACTGCAGTTACGCCACCTAGCGGTCTATTTATATAGTAGTATAAGTGTCATGGCGTCAAATGCGGGCGACATAAATAATGTCTCTACAAAGCCGTGCAAGAAGTGTAACAATGTGCCACTTAGTGGATTAAAATGTGTTATATGTGGTTCTTTGATACATCCAGGATGTATCAAATATTTGAAAAACGTGATAACCCTAAGCGACAATACGATAAATTGTTGTTCTAGTGGTACTAGTAGTGAAATAAATGTGAATGACAAGGACGTTACAAGTGAGTACAAACCAACTGAACAAAATTTAAATGAAGTAAATTACTTACGTGAAATCATAAAACAAAAAGATTTCTCGATTAAATGTTTAAGCGACACAGTAAACGCCTTAAAAGAACAATTACGAATAATAAACTTTTTTCAAAATACTAAAACTGAAATCCTATCTAAAGAAGTGGTTGAAACGATTCCGACAAGTAGTGATAGTAGCACATCCTATGCTAACGTATTAGTAAATAATTCCAGTAACAAAAAGAGAATTCCAAGTGATAAGGTGGTACACCAACACAAAGACTCTAAACCAGTACGTAATAGGGTATCTAATCTAAAAGAGCTCACACAAGAGGTTATCTCTAATCAAGAAGTACACAAACAAGACGACTTAAACATTGAAAAATCGCCTATTGGTGATAATGCCATTGAAAAGGGATTTATCACTGTTCAACCACGTAAAAAGGAATACGAAGAAAACGTTAATATCTGGAATTTCTGAGGACATCACGATAACTGGGGTCCAAAAAAAAGTACATTTTCACGTGTCTCTTTTGCACCCGAATACGAGTGTCGAACAAATTGAAAACCAATTAAAAAATAAAAACATAGTAAATGCGGACGTTCAAAAGCTAAATTCTAAATATCCTGACGTATACTCGTCTTTTAAAGTTTCTGTTAGTGAAAACTTGAAAGAATGTGTATTAAATGCAAATCTGTGGCCTTCTGGTGCACTTATAAATCATTATTTTTGGCATCTGCAGGAAAAAGTAACCGTAAAATAGTTGTGACTAATACTTTAAACTATGACAAAATGCGTAATAAGCCGAGATTAATTGGAATGAATAATATGTCTAATATTTATTCGAAATCTAATTTAAATTTAAAACGGTACGAGTCTAGGATAAAAGTGACCCATCAAAATGTTCAAAGCATTTGTAACAAGATTGATGAGTTTCAACTATTTCTATATATGAACGATATTGATATAATGTGCATAACTGAAAGTTGGTGTAATCAGAATAATATTTCTTTAGTTAAATTGTCGAATTACAAGTTAACGTGTTATTACACTAGAGCGAAATCCCCACATGGAGGTGTACAAATACTATCGAAATCAAAGATTAATTTAGTTGAAATACCGGGAATTTATAAATTTTGTATCGAGAAAGAATTTGAGTGTGTAGCAGCCAAATTATGTAACAGAGACTTTAACTTATGTATTATATGTGTATATCGCAGTCCTAGTGGTGATTTAGCCATATTTTAACTAAGTTAAAAGCTAAACTACATAGCTAAGAAATATCCTTTATTTCATATATTACTCTGTGGAGATTTAAATATTGATTACTTAATAGATAAAATGATAAAATAGCACTAATTGACTTAACAAATTCTTTTTGTCTAGAAACGGTTTTGAGCAAGCCACTAGAATTACTAAAACAGTAATACCATTGACTACGTATTTACAAACTTTAAATACCTAATATTAGATAAATTGATTGGCGATAATGGTATTTCGGACCATTCTTTTCAACAGATTGAATTTCGTTCAGATCACATTGCTAAGGAGAGTTTTGCAACAAAAGCAGATCATTTTCTGAGAAAAACATTGCCATGTTTAAAAACTATTTAAACGAAGAAACGTGGTTTGATGTGTACAATTGCTCAGAAAGTGTTGATGAAAAATTTACTAGTTTTCACAATATTTTTAAATACTATTTTAATCTATGTTTTGAAGAGGTTTGGAAACCTAGGAAAGGTAATACAAATAAGAGTTGGATTACTAAGGAGATTAAGGAATTCTCTATACAGTTAAAGCAATTGTATACATTAACCCAGTTAGGTAGTGGATATTAAGTGTTACAAACAATACAAAACTAGATATAAAAAAGCAATAAGGGAAACAAAAAAACTGTACAATGATAATAAGATATTGCAGCGTGCAAGCCAAGAATGATTTGGAAAATAATAACTCAAAACGTGGGCAAACAAAAATAAAAATACGTCAAGCATAATTGTAAATGGAAACGAAATCATAAACAAATGGTCAATCTGTAGAAATTCAATGATTTCTTTACAAGTGGAATTATCAACCTCGTT
The DNA here is from genome assembly GCA_036346205.1 of Vesta saturnalis. Classification (NCBI taxonomy): domain Eukaryota; kingdom Metazoa; phylum Arthropoda; class Insecta; order Coleoptera; family Lampyridae; genus Vesta; species Vesta saturnalis. Next base: position 96,236 of record JARFJB010001925.1, read on the forward strand.
AATAAAGAAATTAATTGTCAAGCTCGAAAAACCATGTGTACAAAAACCAGTACAACCATTTTCTTAAGACCCGTAAACGAAAATGAAATTTTGAATATTATAAATAATTTAAAAATACTTACTCGTGCGCACGACATCCCGGCAATCGTAATAAAAAATGTGGACAATTAATTGTTAAACCTCTTGTCCACATAACAAACGAGTGCTTAACTAGAAATTGTTTTCCATAAGTTTTAAAAGTTTCTAAGATTATTTGTCTCTATAAAAAGGTGATCCCAAACTAATCAGTAACTACAGAGCAATTGCACTTCTGTCTATATTTTCAAAAATCTTTAAAAAGTTATCGCTGACCAAATTATACATTTTCTTGAACACAATAAAATAATATCAACTAATCAATATGCATATCAGAAGGGAAAATCAACAACATTAGCGCTTTGTAAAATATTAAACTTTTGTATCAAGAACTTGACAAGGGTAACAATGTAACTGCATTGTTTGCGGATCTTACAAAGCATTCGATTGCGTGGATCACGAGATCCTGTTAAATAAAATTGAACGCTACGGTCTACGAGGTAATATCATCCAACTATTTAAAAGTTACTTAAGTGAGAGGAAACAATTTGTCAACCACTTAGGTGCCACATCACAAAAACGTGTGATAAAAGTAGGTGTTTCAAGGGCATATTAGGACCACTATTGTTTATATTATACTGCAATGATTTAGATCAATATACGTCCTCCTTTTGTGCAACTTTTGCTGATGATATTACACTTGTAGCATCTGGAATGAGCGTTGAGTCCATGACTAACTCATTAAAACAAAATTTAGAATCACTAAACCAATATCTTCTAATGAATAAATTAATGTTGAACCAGCACAAAACATGTACAATGCAGTTTCACCGCTGCAGTAAAAATTATACTGAGAGCCAGCTCATAAAACTAAATAATAAATCTGTAGAACAAGTAAGTTCAATAAAGTTGCTAGGTATAGAATTCGATCTACAATTAAATTGGAAACAACATATAGACAGTTTTGTAAGACTTTGGAAACATTGCTACATATTAAAGCGTCTAAATCAAATCTCTAGTAAACATGTGCTTAGAACCTTTACCACTTTAGCTTTGAATCTCAAATACGATATGCCGTGGTGTGCTGAAATTCATCTGTTGAAAAGAATATTCGTTTTGCAGAAAAGAGCTATTAGAATTATGTACGGTCTCAAATTACAAGAATCATGTAGGCAGACTTTTATTGCTGAGGGTATATTGACCTTCCCTAGTATTTAAATATTAGAAGTATTAAAGTTTGTAAAAAGTAACATGGTGGATGTTAGTTTTCTAAATTTTAATCACAATTATTCAACAAGGTTTGGTTATAATCTATCACTAAGCATTCACAGGAAAGAATTTTTTAAATCAAATCCGTACTACATAGGAGCTATTTTATACAACAAGTTGCCGGAAAATTTCAAATCGTTAACAAAATCGACATTTATTAGCATGATTAAGAAATTCTTAATAGAACATGCCTTTTACTCGGTAGAGGAATATTTGAGCTTCAAATTCTAGCCAGTTTTATTGAGTGTTGTAAACGCCTATCGATAATGTATATTTGTCTTATATTTAAGTGTAATGTGTCGGACATCTCTAATATCATATATTTATGATCCACTAGACCAATAAATTATTATTATTATTATTATTATTTACAAACTTTAAATTTATTTCCAGCATTTCCTCTTGGCCACATTTACTGACGAATTTTTTTTTTTTTAATTGTAACATAAGCGGTTTCTGGGATATAGCCGGCATCCTTCCTTAATGACTCACCCGGTACATACAAAAATAAATTACTCACATCATTGAAAGGCTACTTATAAAACGTATTTATAATGAAGGGTAAGTTTTCTTGCCAAGTACAAAATAAGTGGTCCGTAAGTAGGTGATTAACACACTTGCGTCTTTCTGACGCTTATGAGCGTGTTTATTAATCGAAATTGCTTTTAATGAGTTACCTATAGGAGTGGATGGTTACAGAAAGTAGTTTATAATTCGAAAATATTTTACATAACTGTAGGCGTTTTATTGTCAATAAGGTAATTAGAATATAATTAGAACCTACTACAGCCAATTCCTATAATTGGTGAAGGAATTGATTTACACGATTTAGTGGGCGAAAGACTTTTGCGCTTAAAATTTATTTGAAAATGCCTGGAAAATTTTTAAACGAACGTTATCTAGGAGTTGATGTTTAATTTCTATCAATACTTGCCGAGAAATGAATAATTTTGGACCGTTGTATAATGTTGAAACAGTACAAAGATGAGCAGTGGAAGCTTTAAACATCAGTATGACTACATTAAAAATATTGTCGGCAGTAAGAAAATGAACATTTCATTATAGTTTATACGAAGTATGCGGAAGAGCAAGTGGTTCCAACAGAAACAATCAGAAAAACATTAGAAGAAAAGGAATTGCTAGTAGCATCTCGGCCTACCATAGGTAGAAATTGGATATTGGTTTCAAATTGAAAAAGTTTATATAGGCGAGCGCTTTGCGAAAAAGCGAATATTCCATTAGCAAGGGTGCAATTTTAAAATTAATATATGCATAACATGAACTCGTCATCGTCTCGACCAGTTATATTCGTAGATAAAACGTAGGTACTCGTTAGAGGGTCACAAAAAAGGTCTTGACAAGACGATATACCAAAAAGTGTAAACAAATTGTAATTATTCTTCAAATGGTAAAGGGTTTATGATCTTACACACCGGAAGTTAAGATGATTTTATTCAGAACTGCAGCTTAATCTTCACTTCACTCCAAGCCGTCTAATTATCATGACAATATGGACGTGACAATTTCTGAAAAGTAGTTGAAAGATCTGCTGCTACCTAACCTATAGGAACCATCTTTAATTGTGATAGACAACGCCGCTTACCACTTAAGTTTAGTTGAAAAAAAGCTGTCTTCTTCCTGGAAAGAAGAGCTACAAAAGTGGTTAACGATCAAAAATATTGCTTTTTCGAAAACAGATCTGAAGGTAGATCTTCTACACCTGGCTAAGCAACACAAGTATGTAAAGCAGTAGTGGTGGATAACCTAATTAGAGAACATGGCCACTTTATACGTAGATTACCGTTATATCACTGAAAATTCAATGCAATTGAAAATATTTGGGACATTTTCAAGTGCTACTACTATCAGCGGATAGGTAAAAATGGCTATTCGGATGTTGAAATATGGGCAGAGTCGTTGCAGAAGTGTGATGGTGAAGCCTGGAAAAAAACAATATTGCATACTGAAAAAATAATTTCCGAGTGGTGGGATCGAGAAAAAGTGCTAGGACCATTAATTATTACAGTGAATGATGGAAATTCGGATGACAGTGAAGTTGAAGATACCAGAGATGATGAATAACTGTGTACTATTTTAAATTAAGAATTATTTCTTAATCGACACTGTGTGTCAAAACAATTGTAATTCATTAAATGTGAAAATTAGAAACTATTTGTTTCATTTAAGTGTTAATATGAATTTTCATCAAGCAAAATCCAGCACAATTCAAATGTTAAAAGTAGCAGAAACCAGTTATTTAGCTTTATGGTATTTTAAACTACGTCTACGGTGTAAAAGTACTTCACATGGTGTATAAAACAACGTTGTTCCAGACTACATAAAATTGAAGACTCACAATAAAAGCTCAGCTCCTAAGAAAGCACAAGCAATAGGACAGAGGAAATGACAGAAAGAAGACAGACAAATTCAGTACAGCACAAGAGATATTTTTAACATATATTTAAACGTGATACATGCCGAATTACTATTTAAATTAAGTAGTGTTGAGTTTAATGTGTTAGATTTGAATACGCAGTTAAAAATTAAAAAATTAGTTCATAAGAAATACGTCTTACCAAAATTAACATTTGATGGTTTAATTTCAACATCAAGTTCCAAAAATAATAAAAATCACACGAATAAAGACGTATATTCCCATCACGTTTTCTTTGATAAATTCATGAACTCAAGTCGAGAGACATTTTCTAAATATGAAATAAATTTACTTAGTAAAGATTTCAACTATAATTTAACTAACGTTAACGATTAAAGTTTAGAACAAATGGGGGTAGATGTTAACTTAACCTTAAGTAAAGTTGAAAGTAGTACTTCTCAGAAACATAAATTTGCAAATAATTTTAATAAAATGAATAAACCTTTCAAAAACAATAAACCAGATATGAATATAGTTAAATAAATTAATACAAAATCTATTGAAAACGATGTGATTAAAATTATAGATAATCTTTTGACTGTCGGTAACACTAATTGTATCATTAAGCAACACATTGTCAACACTTTAATTACTTATTTAAACCAAAATTATTTTGAATTGAATAATAAGATTTTTAGTCCCAATAAAGGCTTAATTATCGGTAATCCGCTAAGCCCTATTTTAGCAGAACTTTTTTTGTATAATTTAGAGCAAACGATGAACAAACACCCATTTAGTAAATTCTTAGTTTTTTGGTATAGATATGTTGACATATTAGTTTGCTTTAATGGTTCTAGTAGACAATTACAAAACTTTTTGAATTACTTAAACATATTACATACAGATATTTCATTATCAGCAGAAGTTGAAAATAATACCCAAATTAACTTCTTAGACCTAACAATAACAAATCAGAATAATAAACTAGAATTTTCAATTTATAATAAACCTTCACATACTGACACAGTTATCATAGCAATTCTTGTTATCCTTATAATTACAAAATGGCGGCTTTTAATAGCTATATTCACAGACTTCTAACTATTCCAATGTCAAAAACAAATTTTGAAGTAGAATTAAACATAATTAAACAAATTGCCATAAATAATGGTTCGTAGAATCTGAAGTCAATAGAATTAAAAAAAAAAGAATACAGGTTTGCATTAAAATCAGTTTATCCTGCTCAACACAAATTTTCTAACACGTTAAATTATATAGGTAAACCTACAGAAATAACATCCAATCAACTTGAAAAACTAGATTTGAATATAACGCACAAATGTAACAATACTTTAGGAAAATACATAAAAAACAATAAATCCAAAAATCAGAAAGAAAATAATTTAGGAGTATACAGACTAAATTGCGGGAGTTGTGATAAATATTACATGGGACAAACAGGTAGAAGTTTTAGTAAACGTATTTCTGAACATGTTAGTTCACATAAAAATAATATTGAAGCTTCTAACTATGCGTCACATTTGAACTTAGAAAATAACATTTTAGATAAGAATTGTAAATTTTTCATGTTGAAAACAAAGCTAAAAGAAAAGGTTTCAGAATCGTTAAGGGCCGATTGTTCAATAGTAGTTTAAACGATCGTCCAAGTAATTGGACGATTATGTTAATCCGTGGTTTAAACTTTCGAGCGTTGTTCAATTTCATTTATGCTGTAGCTTAGTTATTCCATGTTTAATGTAGGTTGGTAGTGACAAAATCACAGCAGCTGTCATACATCAACAGAATAGACTAAAATGTAACTAGGATCAGCATAGGTTCAGGTTGGTCATTTTTCCGTTGTCATTCGAGTGATTCAGTGTGTTTTAAGGTTATATGTTCCCGGTTAGATACTTTCACGTGCTTTCCATTCTTTACAGTTGTAACATAAAAGAAAGCTACGTTTAATTAAACTATTTAATGTATCTTATTACAATTAAATTACCGCAGATTGCAAAAAAGAGAAAACGCTGCATTAATTTCAGTACCACGGAAGTGGATGCATTTGTAAAGAAATACAGTTCTGTAATTGAATGCAGGAAACCGACGTGGCTAGCAATAAAACGAAAGCAGCTGCGTGGATTAGCTAGCTGCTGAATTTAACAGCGTGTGTGGCGAGCATCCCAGGGATGAAAAATTGCTACGCAGCCAATATGAAAATGTACAAAAAAGAAATTTGCTGCGGAGAAAAGTAGTACAGTGTTTAGTACTGGTGGGGGTTCCTTGGAGAAACCAAAGATTACATCGGTAGATGAGTATCTCCTAGAGATTCTTGGTAGCCAGCTAACAAGGCTATCTTCTCAGTTTGATGGCGATGAAGGTAAGCATTACTTGAATTTTGGTTAATGTGTTATTATTGGATTGTTGCATATAGTACAATGTCAAGAAAGAACGGACATGAGACCCACTTGTAGTGGCAAGGATGTCATGATCTTCATGGCGATCAGGGTAAGCATAACCCGAATATTTGCCAATGTGATAATACTGTTTTGTTACATATAGGACTTTCCCAAGAAATATTCGACGTGAGGGCAACTTGCAGTGGCGAGGATGCCACTGATCACAATGAAGAACCCTCGACAACCAAAGATGCCGAGTTGCACTTAACTACATCGTTGTCCGACTACCAGCCAACTCTCTTACACCAGTTTCCAAACCGTTGAGAGTTGGCAGTTCGAGTTGTAAATCTACGCAAGGTTATATATATATATATATATATATATATATATATATATATATATATATATATATATATATACAGGGTGTCCCAACGATAGAGTAAAGTAAGTTTATGCTTAACTAGAATTATTTGTGTAAATATTGTATGGACCATGGGGTAGAGGTAAGAAGTGTGCATTTTTAAAATATTGAAGTTATACAGGGTGTGCCAGAAAAGCAGGACGTGAAAAAGTATTTTTTTAAATAGAACACCCGTATTTGATTTTAGTTTTTAATTCTACGTGTCCATACAAACATATTTTGTCATACAAAAGATTGGCTGAAAGTTTTAGTTCTTGAGATATTCGCGTTTAAAGATTATTATGGTCATTTTCGTGGGGTTGATGAATGGGCAATTGTTCCGTTATTTCACAATAAAAAAATTGATATTTCGTGTGAAAAATGAGTGATATTATACTAACGTTTAGACCGAGTAGTATTTCTAATTTTCTCAACAGGGTGTTTGTTATAACCATTCAAATTTGAAAATTCTCAAATTAAAAAAATCAGTTTTTTAATTGCACACCCTATATATTTTATTTCATTTTATTCGGGATTAAAAATCTATCATTTTTGTCAAATATATCCTATATCTATCTTTGATAGTTTTCGAGTAATTTCGATTTTTCACACTAGCTACTTTATTTTCGATAACATTGCATTGCATGGATCTTGGTAGCCATGGAAAATAATAATTGCGTTACTAAGATACAAAGGTTTCCTACTTGTCAAAATAAACACATATTAAATTTGTCGTTTTCGCATTTAACTTGTTTACAATTCTTGTATCAATTATGGATTATTCGACAAATGAATTAATTGATATGATATACGTGTTGGGCGAGGCTGAAAAAACCCTTTATTGGCACAACGAATCTACAAAATGAAATATCCTGAACGTCGAATACCTACTACTGTTGGCTTGGAAAATTTGATGGATAGATTTGATTCTAGCGGTAGTGTTAAATACTTCAAACGTAAAGTTGTTAATAAAAGGGCAGCTAATGAAGAAAAGAACTTGAAATATTATTAAATATTCAAGAAAATCCCCAAGTGAGTTCTAGAACATTAGCGACGATATGTGATACCTCCAAATCAAACGTGAATCGAACAACGCTGAAGTATAAGTACCATCCCTATCACATTGAGCTTCATCAAGAATTGCGAGAAGAGGATTTTGCAAGACGAATTGAATTCTGCAATATCATTAATCAACGGCTGCAATTAAATAACAACTTTTGTGCTTTTGTGCATAATGTTTTCCGATGAGGCGACGTTTAAAAGTAATGGGGCTGTAAATCGGCATAATATGCACTATTACGCCATTGATAATCCATTTTGGCTACGAGAAGTTCAAAACCAAAATTGTTGGTCACTAAATGTATGGTGTGGTATATTAATGACCAAATTATCGGTCCCTATTTTTTGATGATCCATTAACGGGCCGCAGCTATTTGCATTTCTTACGTGAAGAATTGCCTGTGTTACTTGAGGATATCAATTTAGAAGGACGACTAAATATGTGGTTGCAACAGGATGGTGCACCTCCACATTTTTATCGGGACGTAAGGGAATTCTTGAACCAGCAATACTGGAGAAATGGATAGGACGTAATGGCTTCATATTATGGCCACCCAGGTCATGCGATTTAACTCCACTGGATTTTTTCCTATGGGGATACATAAAAGATCGGTGTATATTATTAAACCTACAACAAGGGAGGACATGAAAAATAGAATTCGAAGCTTGTCGCACAGTGACCCTCTTATGTTATCCGAAGTGAGACAGAACATGAGAAAAAGGCTCAATATGTGTATTCAGCAAGAAGGCCGTCTATTTGAGCATTTACTAAGACGCAATGTTGAATAATTATTGAATTACTGTTTCTCATTAATAAAAACTGTTAATATTCTCGCTTAGGTGGTTTGTTTTATTTCGTCGCAATTGTTTTCCATGGCTACCACGATCCACAATAATGTTATAGTATCGTATGTAACGTAGCTAGTGAGAAAAATCGAAATTCCTCGAAAACTATCAAAGATAGATATAGGATATATTTGACAAAATGATAGATTTTTAATCCCGAATAAAATGAAATAAAATATATAGGGTGTGCAATTAAAAAACTGATTTTTTTTAATTTGAGAATTTTCAAATTTGAATGGTTATAACAAACACCCTGTTGAGAAAATTAGAAATACTACTCGGTCTAAACGTTAGTATAATATCACTCATTTTTCACACGAAATATCAATTTTTTTTATTGTGAAATAACGGAACAATTGCCCATTCATCAACCCCACGAAAATGACCATAATAATCTTTAAACGCGAATATCTCAAGAACTAAAAACTTTCAGCCAATCTTTTGTATGGACACGTAGAATTAAAAACTAAAATCAAATACGGGGTGTTCTATTTAAAAAAATCATACTTTTTCACGTCCTGCTTTTCTGGCACACCCTGTATAACTTCCAATATTTTAAAAAAATGCACACTTCTTACCTCTACCCCATGATCCATACAATATTTACACAAATAATTCTAGTTAAGCATAAACTTACTTTACTCTATCGTTGGGACACCCTGTACAACGTGCCCAAGATAAAGAGGGCCAGTACAGGGATCTCGAGAACCGTAAATGATACGAAGTAGGTTAAATGGGAAAAAGTTGCAATTTTGGTGCTTAACAAAATGATTTTTGAAATCAAAAATTTCGATTGGTTCCGGAGATATCTGCAAAAACCGAAATTTTGCAAAATCTTTTAATTTTTACTGGGTTTGTTTCAAGAGGAATTTTAAAATAAGTGGTACTTTCTCATAGCCACTTTTTCCTCTACAAGATGGCGTTATTGAATTTGAAATCGACGTTTCGTCTTTGACAGACCATCATCAACTTAATTTTTAAATACGGCTCTGATTTTCTAATAACAAATTGTTGAAGCTCTTTCAATTCTAAATTCAACAATGTACCATACTTCACGGTTTAGGTATGTTTTAGACCTTATTTGAGTATTATTAAAAGTTTTAGTCGAATCGAAGTTGCCTTGTAAAATCTCTCATACATTTGATTATTTCAGTTATTTCAATTTATCGAAAAAGCACTATAAATAAGTTATTAACAATACTTTTTACAATAGTAAGTATTAACAATAAAGAACAATAAAATTTACTATTTTTTTTATTAAAGATTACAAATAAATAAGGCAGATAATCAATAATAATTAATAAGTATTAAACACGCACAGGTATTAACAATAAAAGATATAAAAAGATAACAATAAATCTAACATCAAGGAGTCGAATTTTGCATCGATCTTAGTACGTTTCAGTGTCTCAGGTATCTATCACATTTCTACATCTATTTGAAAGAAAGTAGACTTTGAAAAACAAATGAACATCCCAGAGATGTATTAAATTTGACATTTACTGTGAAATTATTTTCTTTAAAAACGCTTTTCTTGCATTTTGTTTGAAATATGGAACTTTATTCAAATGAAGAGAAATTTGATATGATAACTTGTGTCATTTTAAGTAACCGAAATTGTTATGCGGCGGAACATATGTATTTAAATAAATATCCGGAAAGGAGGCAGCCAAATAAAAGGACATTTAGTAAGTTAGTAGTTAATCTTAAAGAATACGGTGCGTTTAAGAAACCTGTACTTTCTCGACAAAAGCCTAGTAATGAAGAAAAAGTAAACAACGTATTATCAGTTATTGAGAACCGCGGAATATCAACTCGGAAAATTGAACAAAACGTTGGTGTGGCGAAATCGACAGCACAATTTATTTAAAAAACAAAAATTTCATCCATACAAACACAGAATTTGTTAAGAACTTAGCGGTGATGCAGAAAGGCGTCGAACATTCTGTGAATGGTACACAGAGAATGTCATGAAAATGAAGCTTTTCCTTATCAGATAATATGGTCTGATGAGAGCATGGTGACTAAAATGGGATTTTTAATATACGAAATATTCATTACTGGGCTACGAAAACCCACATTTACTTAAAGAAATAATATATCAACATCGTTTTGGATTCAATACATGGGCCGGAATTGTGGAACACGAATTATAGGACCATTTTTTACCATCATAATTTAAACTCTGAGCATTACCTCAATTTACTACAAAATGACTTGAAGAAGTCCTGGATAATTTACCTTTAGCAGAAATTCGCAACCATTGGTTCCAATAGGACGGTGCGCCTGCACATAATTCAAGGGCTGTTAATGAGTACCTTTTAAATAAATTTCAGGAAAACTTATAAGCACGTATTCTGAACAGAACAAGAACTCAGAAGATTGGTGCTTCAAGCTTTTCAAAGTATAACAACAGTTATGCTGATTAATGTTTTAGAAGCTACAGTTATGAGATGCTATTTATGTTTAGAGAATGAGGCAATCATTTCGAACACTTCCTATGAACTTAAATTCTACTCTTTGATACTAGTTTCGTTGTTATTTTTATAATATCCTTTGTTGTAAATACTTATTATTGTAAAACTATTGTTAATAACTAATTTATTTGTAAACCTAAAAAAAGTGATTTTCGATAAATTGACATAGCTGAAATAATTAAATTTATGAGAGATTTTACAAGACAGCTTCGATTCGAGTAAAATTTTTAATAATACTCAAATAAGGTCTGAAACATACCTAAACCGTGAAGTGTGGTACATTGTTGAATTCAGAATTGAAAGACTTCAACAATTTGATATGAAAATCAGAGCCGTATTTAAAAAATGAAGTTGATGATGGTCGGTCAAAGACGAAACGTCAGATTTCAAAAAAAGCATTTTGTTAAGCACCAAAATGCGCAACTATATATATATATATATATATATATATATATATATATATATATATATATATATATTACTACTACTAGGAAAAGCACAAAAAATATTGCCAGTTTGCATAAGAAAAGAACATGAGCTGCGTTGCCACTTGATAAAAGAAGAACACCAGTTGAAATTAAAGTTCATGGCAGACCGCCAAAAATGAAAGGAGAGAAACAAATTTGAAGTAAAAAATTAGATTTAGAAATTAAATATTAATATATATATATATATATATATATATATATATATATATATATATATATATATATATATATATATATATCATATATATATATATATATATATATATATATATATATATATATATATATATATATATATATAATAACATAGTAGGTTTATTTTATTTGCTGTTCCTACCTAACACTGTATAAAACGATAAAGTGTTACAAGTTGCAGTTATGCTAATAATTCAACAAAATAATTATTGATTAACGAAGTTTTAACCCTATTATTAATATGTGGACTATTTTCAACTGCAATATTCACATCTATATTAAAATTTATTTCTTGTTCGACTTCTTCGCCAACCTCTAGGTCTGGCAGATTCAGGTTCCTTGCTATGTTATGCAAAACTGCTACTGCAACAACTACAGCTTCTACACGACTAACGTGTAACAGTATCCCACATGCTAAAATTGGGAATCGACATTTCCACACCACAAAACTTCTTTCTACAATATTTCTTGTGCGAATATGGGACCCATTAATTAAGTTTTCAGCAGGAGTAACTAGATTCCTAAGTGGAGTTATGAGAAATTTGTTTTACAGGGTAGCCAGTATCACCAAGCCGTAAATAGTTTCCCATCGCGCGATTCTCAAACTTTGCACATATCGTAGAATTATTAAATGTTGTAGCATCATGTGCTGATCCTAGCCATCGTACCACAATATTTTGAATTTTTAAATTTGCATCACATATCACTTGCACATTAAATTAATTAATAACCTTTCCTATTTCTGTATATTTCTGCATCATTCCCACCAGGTGATTGAATTTTAATATACGTGCAGTCTATTGCTCCATGGCATCTAGGAAATTTGCTAATATTAAAGAAACCTTGACAAACCATAGCAGTTTCTTCGGGTGTTTCTTCAAATCTTACAAATTGCCTAAACAATCGTGCTATAGCTCTCGACACTTAGTATACAATTCTAATTGCTACAGACTTATCAATTCCACCAAAATCTCCTATTACCACTAGCATGGAACCAAAATATCGTAGAGTAACGAGCAGCATTGTCATAGAGCTTATTGCATAATTTCTAGAAAGAAATAAATAAATAATAAAAATAAATACCTTTCAGACTTTGATGAAATTTATTCAACAATACTATCATGAATCATTGTTACGGCCTCTTTATAAATTCACTGCCAGTCCACTTTTCAAGTTGATTAGGCCTATCTGGAATTATTTTCGTTGTTCCCGGTTGATTAACAAAATCAACTAATTCCAAAAAATCCCCATGTTCGCTGAAAGGCTCCTCTAAATAATTAGTCCATTTTTATTAAGCACGTGTAATCGCTGTTCGAGGTGCGTCGACAAATAAATACACTTTTTGAAGTTAAGTTTTCTCGTTTAACGCGCTTAAACAATTGCAAGCGGTGGTTTAAGTAAAACCACGAGTTATGCTCAGTTTAAGCACTAAGCGACCATTGAACAATAAAGGAGTGCAGTTTAAACTATGGATTAAGCTAAACGACGTTTAAAGGGACTTAAACCACCACTGAACAACCGGCCCTTAGAGTTTTTAAAAACAGAAATATAGGTCTGTTATTAAACGATGAAATTGATTTATACTATTCGCCACTGTTTGACCTTCCCTCTTCATCACATAATTAATTGTCATCCTCCCACCACAATTAGTAGAGGATAAATATTTTGTAGCGTTTTAAGTTAGTTTAAGGTTGAATCTGAAGGAGACGCTGTGTGTCGAAACAATTGTAATTCATTAAATGAGTTTCTGGAAATTAGAAAGTATTTGTTTTGTTTAAGTGTGAATTAATTTTGTTTACCTATGAATAATTGAAAATACATGAGATAAGGGCCTTTCTATAATAATCACATTTATAAATGTACATAAATAAACTGGATGTAGTGCCTTCTCATTATACTCTAATTCCCTTATTGACAATAATGCACCTGCAGTTGGGCAAAATATTTTCGCATTGTAAACTACTTTCTGTAACCGTCCACAGGAAATTTTATATAAATAAGCTACTAATTACGTACTTATGGCCCATGTATTTTGTCAACATAACTTACCCTTTATTATTAAATGAAATTGTTTGCATATAGGTACCTACTTATGATTGGAAATACATTAGGTAGAGGCTTTTCTCTAATAATCATACTTATAAATGTATTTTAGTAGCGCTTTCCGTTCAATGCTGTTCGTAATTAATTTTTGTATGTACGCAAAAATATTATGAGTAAGACATTTAGAGAGTCACTGCATTACGCTTTTCGGTGGATGTTTTCAGTGCCGCGTTAAACTTGACTTAACTATTGGTATCTCTTTTCGGTACACGTAGCACACTTCAAAACGCTTATAACGTAGAGCGCGCTTCTCAGTTCACCGCCCACGGTTAGGAAAACTAGATGCCCTCTTACCTTCTAGCAAACATGCATTGTATAAGAACGACTTATTTACACCCTGTATATTATTCATTATGAAGACTATAAATAGCTAAGTAAATACAATTGTTTAAATAAAACGCAATAACTTGAACGAAAAATACTATTGCTATTATCAAGGTACAAACATGAAGAAAATAGCATGTGATGTACACCGAGATTTAGTATAATGAAAATATTTTGTTCATTCATGTTCAATGCATTTAATTTATAAACTAACAATGCGTTGAGAAGATAAACGGTAAAATTGTGCCTAAACAGTGGTAGTTTGAAGAAAATACCAATTAGCGCCAATAAAAGCGTTTATTCTTCGAAATATAGATTATTATTAGCAATAAATGTTCCCATTTTCGTGCGGAAATGTGAACTTGATGGATGTCGTTATTGCGGCTTCAAGAAAAAGAGTTTTTGTTAAACTTTTCTACTTTATTATTCACAGTAGAGCAACATAGTTTCTAAAGAAAATAACAGTTATATATTTAAGGGTCAAAAGGCTTAGTGTTGTTTTTGCCTTACCATGTGGAAGGAATGGACAAGTATTTATCCAGTTTACGCTGTCAGGTCCCTTCCAACAAAAATCCTGATACGTTTTTACATGTTCGTTCGCGTTATTAAACCTACGTGAATAAACATTATCGTACGTTGGAAGGTAAAAGAGGAATAACAAGCTGAAACCATAAATATTTTGTAGAGGAGTATTAAAAGCGGAATTGTAATTGAGAAAGAATAAAATATGAAGAGGTATGAACATCATCCTGTCAGAAATTTGTGATATTGTACGGTTGTGTAATAATTTATTCTTCGTTGTGCAATATTCAAAGTTTAGAATTATATTACTCCCTTAGTTTGAGAGCCTGTGTGTAAATTAAACCGTGGCGAAAGATTTAGTGACATATTGGTCACGTAAATTAAAAATGTTCCGGAGTTTAAAGAAGGTAATATGAAACAATAACCAGAGACCGACAAAATTACAGCTGAAATTCTATAGTAATAAATTTCCTTCCCGGATTAGTAACAAAATTAACTACTTGGGAGGAATAACACACCACTTTGCGACCTACAAAGGTGAAAGAAACCAAATAATTCATTTATTAGTATAATCATGCAACCTCTCCTGTAACATTTTCATAATAAAAATAGTCATCATTGTAAAAACAACAATAATCCATGCCCGATGTATGTTTAAACCTTCATGTGAGAAAGACTTTAACAAGCACAAAGACGCTAGCTAGTAGAAGAATCTAAAGCTGCCAACTTCTATGGAAATAATAATATTGTTTCATGATTTAAGTAAAATTGTATTACCTTTAGAAAATATATTTAGACATTTTCTTATGAAGTTGTTCGTTATCCATGTATTCAAAAACGTTTAGCACTTAATTTCACATTAAAATTGTTTTCCACCAAATCACGCGTCATACCAAAACAGTGCATAGTTTAATTTTTAATTTTAAGATCTGTGTGCTGGATATCTTAGAGATATTTGATATAAATTTCAAGTACATACGATTTATCGTTCTAGAGTTATCGTAGATTCTATCATACACCACACACACATTTCACACACACGCAAACACGCAACCAACGACGACACACACGCATACGCACACCACACGCACAAACACTCGCCGTTCCGAAGATATTAAGAATTTTCTACGTCAGAGTTCCCTCAAGTTCCACTTCTTACACCCCAGCCAATCGCTACTAGCAGAAGCGGTTCCCGCCTTCCGCAGCTTTCCATGAAACCGAAATTTCGTAAAAAAAGCGAGTATTAAAATTCTCTCACTTAACGTAATTGCCCGATTATTTAAAATCTACTTCTTTTGTGAAGCCCTGAATCCGTACAGTATCGCGCTGTCAGATAAATCCCAGATTAAAGAAAGACCCCGGTATCAAGCACTCTTTGATACCAAATAATTATACAAACGTTTAATTTATCCAACCCGCCAGTATAGAAATATACATATCCAGCAATTAAAGTTAAGGTTTAAATACTGTCAACGTCTGTGATTCCCAGTATTTTCTTCACACACAAACCACTCTTATTAACCGCTTAACAACTCATCACTCTGGTAAAGCAATAAATCATTCCGGCATAAAAATATTCCGTACGAGAATATCCACCATCAAATTTCCCTTGTGTATATAATCTTTTTAAATTCAGTAGCCACCTGTTTACACCACCACATCATCTAACTGAAAAACATTCCAGTTTCCATTAATTACACCTCGTAGTCAGTAAACAGGTCACGTTAATAAAATACGTCAAAATCCTGTTAAAGTGCGTAGATATACGCGCTCAGTGAGTACGGTCGTGTATACGTTACGCTCTGAAGAATAAATACTTTTTAAATTTAAATGCTAATTTAGTTTAAATAATGGCCATAACTAGCTATATATGAATACGATACTAAAATCTTATACTTTTCAAAATGAAAAATGCATAGCAATCATTAGGTGTAATAAAGCAAGCAGATTATCACGTAACGGTACAAAACATACGCGGTTTAAACGGGATTAATTTGTACAGAGCGATTTGCTAGAGACCGCGAACGTAATATATTAATATGAATGTTACAATAAAAAGAACGTACTAATAAAACTGCATCCCACTAAAAATTTGCGGTAAAATGTCTGTGTGACAATATACTTTATGGTGCTTAAAATTCAGTAAGATACGGGAAGTCGGAACATTTTACACGTAAACCCTGTAGGGGCATCGGTAAAGAACCACTTTTCTGTAGGCATATTGACACAAATTAAAATACAAAAGATATGGCAATACATGGCAGAGCCGTAAATTAAAAAAAATCCTCTGGAAATGCAAATTCTAAGCACAACTGGCAGATTATATGGTAAGCTCTTGAATATTTTCTTTAATTGCAAATTCAAAACTTAATCTAACTTTTATTTTTGGTACTATGTGTTTAATTATAACATTACATTACATGTTATCTTTACCATATTTTTCCTTGACTGCAAATTCAAAATTTAACCTAATTTTTACCTTTGTTAATATATTTAATATTGATTATAATTAATTAATCCTAAAAGTAGGCAATTAAAATCTAGAGGGCTAACAGGGTTATTATCGTTATTTATTGTTATCTTTCAATTAAATAAAAGCGAAATTTAAAAAATACAAACGTTAAGATATCACAATTCACGACAATAATAAAACATTTGATATATAAATATTAAATTAAATAACAAATAACTAACTCTAACTCAGAAATCTAAACTACAAATGATTAAATCATTTGGTCGCAAAGAAATGCTGTGGGTATGAGATTCTTGAAAAGCGCATGTGGTAAAACGAGAAATGAAAAGATAATGTGATTAGATGTAAGGTCGGGCATAGTAGGCCGCGTAAAACTTGGCTGAATGTAGTAGAGTGTATGATAAAAGAAAGAAGGATAAGCAGCTTTAAAAATAAAAGGACTTGTCAGAGACAATGTATGAATCTTGCGGAAGCTAGGGAGGTATACCGAGATAGGAAAGCATGGAGAAAGATTGTGAATGCAAAATAAATAAGAGGCAGGGATTGTTTTACCTACCCCGTAAGGGAATGGCGTGATGGTTAAGATAAGCTAAGTTATACGCAAGCAGTTATTCAAGTTTAAATTATTGATTTTGTTTCTGACCTGCACAGTCTAGGTAACATGGACGACTTCTATTATATCTTTAAAAACAATTTAAGGAAACATAAAATGTTATCACGCAATGGTTAACTGTAACAATTTTATAACTTCTGGGTCGTATTAGGCAGGATCGGAATTAAAATATTGCCGGTTGTTTCTGTATATCTTTTAAGTTAAGTTAGTTTATTCTTGTTTAAAATTTATTATTTTACCATTATACCATTAATCTTATTTTCTCAGCCGTAATAGCGGGGTAGCTGGTGTGCCGTATCTGAAAAGAGTGTCGCCTGGAGTACCAGAGACCAGAAGCTTCCGTTTAATTTATCAATTGATTTAGTTTATTTTCAAAGAAAATATGTTTGGTTTTGGTAAGAGAGTATTTTTTAATTTTTTTAATGCTTATTGTTATAAATGTGTATATTTAGCATTATAAAATTTTTAGGAGAATATATGTATCAAACCTTTACTTGTTTACTGCTTAGTATTAAACAACAGGTAGCAATCGATCAGCCAAAATTAAAAGAACTCACACCAAACCCTCGGTTTGAGCTATTGACCACGGAGAACCGTAAGTAAGTTATTTGTAGCCCAACAGGTCAGTACACTGTGAAGGCGCGAAGGTAAAGTTTGAGTTAAAATTTTAGTAAATGTCCCTTTTCAAATAGTATTCCTCTCATTGTAATTAAAGCGGTTTTATCCATCACAGTGGAAGGAAGCCCGATATCGCCCTTAGACTTAAATAATAAATTTGGTTAAAGCCGATTTAATCCACTAAATAATAATATTTGTTTTACGTCCATTGTAGTTAATGAAAATACAGTATTATTGTTTCTGTTTTTCGTTTAAAAAAAAACTCAAGAAATAGATTAGAGTAAAATGGATTTAAATCACTAATCAATCACAACCATTTCAAATGAAAGCTTGCTATAATAGGCTAGTGTGCGAGAGACTTATGTCGATAAATACACATAATCCGCTTGTAAAAAGTAAATATACTTAATATACAGGCGCGATGGAGCTAACAAATTAGTTTATACAATTAAAGGTTTTGTTATTGAAACGTAAGTATGTATCCTAGCTGTAGCTATAAAAAGCAAGCCTTTTAATCAGCCGTAGTAGGGTTTAGCAGATTGTAAAAGGATTTACGGCCTTTAATTTATGACTCATTGATCAACAGTATTGCAAAAAAAAGTAACGATCTGAGCAAATACAGTTGACGACGTGTAAGCGAAAAATCATGTAATATTATTAATGATAACATTTAAACCTCGTATAAAATTATTTTATTATTTAAAGAATTGTTTTAGAAGTAGAATTTAAAAATGTAAATATTATAGATCAAGAGGTCAAATAGTACGACACACTACTACATATGTTAACGTTTTCGTGTTTTTAAATCATTCGATACATAGTATGGCATTCTAAGTTGTTGCGAAATAAGTCTGTGAATTATGAGGAATTTTAATAATGACGAATAAGAGTTATTTTATGATTTCAGATTGATTAGTAAACTTTGTTGTTAAGATTTAGGCGAACGGTATCGTTCCATTTTAGGTGTAGTGGTGTAGTTATGCCTGGAACTGATGTCACATCATTTGGGATTTGCTAACGATTTAAGTAAAAGTTTGATTTTTACAGATCTTCATACACGCCTTTCCTGACCAGCGGTATGTGGTCAATCGAATGCTCGACGCTAAATACCGCTCCTACTTCCAACGCTAAACGTTCGCTTATACCCGTACGGTGGTTTCTATTGTCCGAGTTTCCAACCCTTAAACTATCATTATATTATAGTTATGATATATTATAATAGGAGTGGTTAACGCCAGGCGCGTTCGCCGCAAATGTTCCTTACCGGGACACCTAATCCATGAATACAACATACACATCCCTACAGACAATCCTAACGGGCAGATGCCAACTAAGTTTTAACGATATTAGGCTCTCATCAGACTTACTGCATTTGGCACCTCAATCACCTCCCACCCATACCGGAATAAAAGGCGTTTTTATGTGTTTTCTGAATACATTTCCAACGACCTGTTAACCATCCAAGATCTCGAAAGGTCCATCAACGACTTAACTGATGTTATTACAGCATCGGTCGAGACCTCACTATCACAAAGAACTATCGGAAGAGATTTTCACAAATCGTGAATTGGACCAAAGGGAGGAGAAAAGTCTGTCATATATTCTTGACATACATGGATCTGGCTCTCAAGAGGTGAGGCAATCTCGTCAATACCTCAATTATGCAAAAAAGTAACAAACCCACCGATGAAGTATTTTGGTAACAATTCGACAGACTGACCGGGCGAATATCTAGCCTCAAATGAGGTCTCACAAACCCCCAGAATAATCTCATCTCCATGGCCAAAAAAAGGGCGACTATCATCCGATCCCCCAACGATCCTCAATTTGACATTCCGTTGGAGGAACTTCTAGAGAGTCTCCTTGACCAACTCCAAAACCTAAACCTTTCTGAAGTACATTTGGGCGATGGGAATCCTGTCTACGTCAATATTACCCCCGACCAAGTTACCGGATACTTTAAAAGGGAATGTAATTCAGCCCTAAGTCAAGACGACCAGAACCTCGAAATATTACACCTTCCCGACGGAGCGCTTAATCCACTAACCACCATTTACACCAAATGCATTACACTCTCCTACTTTCCGGTAGACTGGTTATCATTTTCCACCGTCATAATATCTAAACCGCAATCCGACCCACCCATTCCCTCCACCTACAGATCCATCTCATCTCTTTCTTAACATGCCTCGGATAATGTTTTGATCAGATTTTAACCAGACGACTAGGATATTGCCCAGAATTATAAGAACTTCTTCCGACCTCAACGAAGATGTAACGATCCCTGGTTGAAGCTGCTTACAGACATCACCAGAGCATTTAATCACAAGCAATACAATTTGGTGGTTCTTAGGGATATTAAGCAATTGACGAAAGAAATGCTGTGTACTTACTAACTTGTTAATTAGCTTTTTAACTTTAACTTTAATAAAAATTTACAAAAAGGTGACCCAAGATTTTGATGACGTTAGTAAATTAAAGGATAAATCAGCAACATCATGTTTGCAAATCTCCAAATAGCGTACTGCATGATAAACGACCATTAGTAATATTTGGCAAACGTAAAAATATTAATAAACAGACATGGTTACACGATTGATTCCCACTAGGCATCGTGCATGTTTATTAAGATAAGCGGGTTTCCAGCAAAACTCGACCAAGATCATCCGTGAAGTAGCTGGAATAATACTTCAAACATCTTACACTTACTAAGAGATAAAGCTCAAAGTCCGGAAATGAATGTCTAAAGGTGCCACTGCTATTTAAATTTTTTTGTAAGTCTTCATAGGCTAGGTGGTCAAATTTTTGGATGAACAGCATGGGGATTTTGAAAACGGTAAGAGATACAAAGGCGGTTGAATTAGTGAAAAATTGTATAATTTAGGGCAAGTTCACATGTAGTTTGCAAAAATTCATTACTGTCATACTTTCCGGGATTTAAAGCAAAATGCGGTTTTTGGGGTTCTTCTTTTTTCCTAATTCCTTCATTTATTTCAAAAGATTTTAAAAAACCAAAGATACCTTTTCATTGTCACTTTTTGAATTCTATTAGATGGCGTTTTCAAATTTTTTGTTCGATGTTTCGCCCCCGAGAAACCATAATCAACTTTATTTTTTTTATATCGTCCCAACCAACCAAACAACATGTATTCGATAGTATTTTTTATTACGAGTTTAACAATCTATTACACATTATGGTTTTGCGGCTAATTTGGACAATTTGGATTAATATTAGTATTTGATAATATTTTTTATGCACAGATTTAATATCTCCAATCTTTTACACCTATTTAATTAAAGTTAAATAATTACAATAACTGTTCAAATAGGTTGCCGTTGTCTTCTAGACACAGGTAAGCTCTCTCTACTGAAGAATTTAAAACACGGTCTAGCATTTCTGGCGAAATTGTATTAACTGCTGCCACCGATACTAATTCAAAACTCCCATCATATACTTGGTTTTTCAGGTAACCCCACAGAAAGAAATCCAACCGACTTAAATCGAGTGATCGGGCCGGCCAAGCTATTGCACTATAAAGTTCCAATCCATTTTCGTGTAAACCGCAATGACAGATAGTCCTGTACGTTTCTTGAGGTATATGTTGGGGCACCACCTTGTTGAAACCCACAGTTGTTAATCAGATATCGTTCGGCATATTGTTGTGGTAAATAAAGGGTCCTATTATTCTTCGTCCCAAAATGCCCACCCACATATTAAATCCAAATCTATGTTGATATCTTGATTCTTTTTTTTAAACAAGGATTTTGTTTTGCCCAATAATGTTTGTTACGGCGGTTGAAAATTCCATTGTTGGCTATCATGCTTCCATCAGACCAAATTATTTTAAAAGGAAAATTTAGATCTTCGTCACATTTTCTAGTATACCATTCGCAAAAGCCTGCTCTCCACTACTGATCAGGTTGTCTAAGACTCTGACAAACTCGAAATTTACATGGATGAAACTTATTCATATTAAAAATGAATTGTGCTGTAGAATTAGCTATACCAATACGATGTTCAGGTTGTCTTGTCGATATTTCAGGGTTTTCAACAACGGCTTGTAGAACGGTATTAGCTTGTTCGTCATCAGATTGTTTTTGACGGGATAGAATAGGTTTTGTAAATGAACCAAATTCTTGTAAATTATATTCCAAACGTTTAAAAATGGATGTACCAGGTTTCCTTCGTTCAGGATATTTATCTATATACATCAGCTCAGTAACTACACTATTTCTGTGAGACAAGATGTAGCATGTCGACATATCGAACTTTTCTTCGTTTGAAAAATTTCGTCTTTCCTTAGATACTCTTATGGATTAATTATAATTAAAAATTAACTAAACAAAACCAAAAAAAAAACAACCCACGAAGTAATGGTAATAAAAACAATTTAAAATACAATGCAAATAACAACAACGATCTCAACGCAATAAAAGTAAGTTAAACAAAATGATAAACAAGTTTCATTTTATCAAAGCCTTCTAATATTAACTTACATAATTTTAAAAATGTAAAAATGAAAATCCTAATTTTTCAGCTTGAAAACCATAATGTGCAATACATGGCTAAATTCCTAATACAGAATAAAATCAAATACAGGGTGTTTCATTGGCTGGGGCGATTTAAAAAGATAAGGTTGATGATGGTTTCTCAGAGACGAAAAGTCGAATAAAAAATTTCAAAACGCCATTTAATAGAATTCAAAAAGTGACAATGAAGAAGTAAGTACCTTTGGTTTTTAAAAATCATTTAAAATAAATGAAGGAATTATGAAAAAAGAAAAATCCAAAAATCGCATTTTGTTTTAAATCTCGGAAACGATACCTAAACAAAATGAACTTTTGCACACTACATATAAACTTGCCCAAAATTGTACAACTTTTCTCTAATTTAACCGCCTTCGTATCACTTGCCGTTTTCAAGATCATAATATTGACTTCTTAAATATACGATAGATGTGTTTCTCTGAAAGTAATAAATTACCTCTCCGTCATGAAATAAGATGCATCAGTAACTTAGTTGTTTTACAAGCCAGGTTTCGGTGAACGACTGTAATTGGTCAAATTTGAAATCGAGTATATCAAATACAATAGCTGAATTACCACATAAATCTTTAAGTAGCAAATTATTTTATAAACCCATGATGGTTTTATACATATACTATTGCAACGTCATTCATAATATTAACATATGATGTCATTAAAAGCAAATTATACCAAAGGTCTCTGCCACATTCTACTAAAGCTTTCAATGCTTTCTCAAAAATCAATGATCGAAACTATTTATCTTTAAACTTGCGGTCTATACTTTACTTTTAGAAAATAATCTGAACAGGTCATCCTTTTTAACTCTTCTCAAAAATCTGCTCCATACCATTACATTTTATCTAGCTTTATTTATTGCCATAGCGTTAGTCTGATGTTTGGTAAAAATCTTGGAGTGACGCGATTATTTCGCAAAAAAATTTCCAAACTTACATAGTATCGTCTCATAGTCCGCTGCAACTGGAATTGACGATTCAGCTGTCCGGGGACTTTGACTGATTTTTAAACGGTTATCGCTAAATTGTATGGCTTAAATAAAAAGCCTTCAAAGAATTGCCTTGCTTTTAATTGATAATGTCCTGAAGAGCAAGTCTCGTTGTCTAACGAACAACTGGAAAGCCCAAATCTTTGGAACACCTTTGCGTAAAAGTGTTTTGGTATTTAAATTATTATTAATACAAAGTATTGTTTAGTGTTCACCTTATTTTTGAGTGTACCTTCTGATTTCTACGAACTTAACCTGTTGGTATTAAGTGGCTACCTACCTTTTTCTAGATCTACGAGATACGAAAACGTATTGAGCCTAATGCTAATTCGTTTAGTTTCTTTTAGTGATGTTAAATTATTGTCTGAACTTCCAGTACTCTGAGACCGAGTTTAATTGTTCGTATCCACCCATCTTGTGCGGCAGCTCTCTCTCAAACTAACTGTTAGAGATGATTTGTCTAACTTGCAACGAGATTACAAAGACACAAGAGAACACGTAATAAGTGTGTTTTGATTATGATTTAAGATTAACAAGGAAAGTATTATTATCCCAGCAAAGTACCTTTCCTAATCAGGATTTTACTTTCCTTAAGTTCTTTCTTGGAAATTAGTGTAATAATGGAACCTGTACCATATAGATTTTTTTTGATAAACCGCCTACTGACATTAAGTGGCATCATTGAAAATAATATTTATTTAAAAAAAAACATATTAAAGCTCTATATTTAACTAAAAGTATTTCATGAAAATGTAAACTTTCTCGATTAAACTGCATAATTATAAATACTTTTTGTCTCAGGCATTTTTCAATTTATCTGAAGAGCACCGACTAACTAAAACCAATCCTTCTCGTAATAAACGTCAGCAATTCACACAATTCAATAAATGATTTAATCAAGTATGGTTCAGATTTTCTGAAATTCAGGAAAGACAAAACTTACTATTACAAAACCACTTTTTCTGTAATCGTTTTGACTTTTAAATTTGTTCTTTCTCTTTTACTCAAACGTTTCTATTTTTACTGACGACTATAACGGCAGTGGCTGTCAAAATGTATTAACATTGTAAAATTGTTGCTTAAATGTACGATAATTGCACATAAAAGATAAGTAGTTAGGAGCGCTTTAAGTTGCCTATCTGACAGGCCCACATACAGCAAAGTGAAGGATTTCGATTGTTAAGAATATGAGCAAGTTATTTGTTTTTAACAAACGTATATAGGGTCTTTGTAATTAATTATAAAGTATTACTATGGAATTTCCCATCACAAACATTAAGGTTTTGCTAATTTCAGTGTTAGCAAACTTATTAGGTGTCCAATGTTTCGATTTGAAATTATAACGTATTGATGGATATTATTATCATAATACATAATTTAACAAACTTAACACTAATTAATATTTTTTAAACCCATTAGGGTTCTATGTAGTACAAAAAAGAAATTGTACCAAATTTAAAAATACTCATTCATATTTATGCTCGGCGGGTTTGGATGTACATTATCAAGAGCTTTAAAAAATTATGATTCAATACCGAGTAACAGCTATATCTTTAATACGTTAAAAATATTTCGGAATGTCTTCTATCAGAAAATTGTGGAAAATTTTAATTATTATTGTACCTTTAACAAGGAGTATAGGATCTGCCACAAACACCAAAAACCCTCAGTGGACGACATAAACGTACATTACGCGTTGTCGACTAACTAAACACTGAAATGTAATTTTTTTGGATATGTTAGAATGGGCAAAATCCGATCTTGTTTCAATAGTTGAATATTAAAGAGTATTTAAATTCTATAATAAAACGATCTATATCTGTGCCTCAGAGGTAAACTGTAGTAAGTTCACATTTTACAAACAGTGCGTATTTTGCCCTGTCACGTATGCTTTGATCCTCCATCAAATGAACTAACTTACTTTAACTACCAAAATTAAAAGGGTGTACAAGTTAGTAACCTTAGAATAGTATCAAGTCCCAAAAGCACTGAGAGGTAAACTGTATTAAAGGAACATAGTATTGCGCCGGACTCATACTATGTCTACCGTCTATGGACTAAGGTCCGGTTCCATAATCAATTGTAAAGTAGCTTTTATGAAATAAAACTGCCTTTAAACAAAAAGGCGGTTTCATAAGCAAATTTTATAGACACCTTCTAAAAAAAGTATGCTTTATGCTAAAATGCCAAATTTTTGCCTTTTTCGCCTCCAAAGGAGATTTTGGTGAACATAACCTTGCATTATTGTGTGAGCTGCTGCCAAACTATACATTCTGAAGTTCTGCTTCTGATATGTGCACTAAATTGGATTACGACCGGTTTGATTTGATTTCGTCAGATGAAGATGATGATAAAAGCTATGCCAATTTAAAGAAAGTGAAGGCGTATCGAAAAAGGGAATAATGCTTGACCAAATATTGTGAAAAAAACTTTTATAGTAGGTTTCGACTGAGAAAGCAAACAGTTGCTTTGTTACTGGAGCAAATAGAAGACTTGATTACACCTCGTACCACCAGGTATGTATAGGTTCATACCAGTACATATTTATACATATTATAATTTACATTATGATAAGAAATGAAGTAGTTATGAAAAGTAGTTATTATACTCGTATTCTTCACATTATCATTACTTCCGTCATTCACCTTTCAGAGGAGGAGCAATTAAAGCGATAGAGCAGTTACTATTATCATTTAGACTCCTCGCAACGGGTAATTTTCTAATAACTGTTGGAGATTTCATGCGACCTTCGAAAACTGCAGCTCGTAGACTAGTAAGAAAGATATCATGTACAATAACCTCTAATATACATTAAAATGCCTACTACTAATGAAGAAATGGAACATGCGGCACAACATTTTTATAGAATATCACGATTTCCGAGAGTTAGGAGCTATTGATTGTGTACTGATAATAATAGATTCTGTTGGTGGCGTTGACACTGAAATATACAGGTCTCGTAAAAACTCTTTCGTACTCAATATTCAAACAGTGAGTGTTGTAAATTTGAAGATAAGGGACATGGTCGCCTTCTGATCCGGATCAGCCTATGACCAAATTGTTTTTAACAACAGTAGTTAGGAGAGAGAGTATGACCTTGAACCATACTTGATGATCAAGTTGCATAACGTCACAAATGAAGCAGAAAACTTATACAATGGGTCTATCATTAGAATGAGAAATGTTGTAAACAGAAGGTATGGTGTTTGAAAGAAAAGATTCTCAGTTCTAACCCTTGAAAAGCGTCTCAAATTCGACACAATTATGGCCATTGAAAGCAATGAAGAAATTTTACCTGAATGGCTCCTTCAAGAAGATATCCAAGCTGAAGAAGATGGAGGACAGAATAATGATAATTTATTCATTTTGCAAATGTATGCATAAAAATTATTCAGATGGAGCATGTTACCTGTTCATATTTAGTATTTCATTTGTATAATAAGGTTAGAATAAAGCTTTACTCAATATTAGCATTCCCACATATCTTTATTCCAACTATTTCGTCTTCATCTTTAATCTCCATTTCTACTTGGTGTTTCTCCTCCTCCCTATGATCATAATTTTGCTTCTACTGCAATTTCTTTTTCACAACATCGGTCATGGCTTTATACTACCGTTCATTCGTATTTTAGAGTGGAATGACGGCAACAGGGCGTAGCGTCTTTGATGGTGGCTGGCGCACTTTATGCGTCGTGTAGTCGTCCCATGTTGTAGTGTGGCTACGTCAAGCCAACCTTAAAACAAACTAATGTATTTCCTGGATGATAATGAATTTTATTGTCGCTCACATGTGAAGAACATCCTACTTGTATGTTCTCCTTTCGGTCGAAACTACTTCCTTGGAAGGTCCTTTTGGCTGCTTGGTTGTTTTGTTATTTGGATGTTTGGTATCTGAAATGTATCTCATAGTTCGAATTTTCAGAAACTTTGCGGATGACACTTCATTTGCCTAAACTACTGCAGAATTGAATGATATGTTGAAAAAGGTCGAGGGAATGAAATAATTGTATGAATTAAAGATACATGATAAGAAGAGTAAAGTAATGAAGATCGAAGGGGACAAAAAAATGAAAGTGTACGTAAGCGGAGAACAGGTAGAGCAGGTGACACGATACAAATGTCGTGGAACGGAAATATTTGCAAATTGGAGAAGTCGCGGGTAAATTAAATGAGATCAGGGATGGCCAAGCAAGCTTATAGCAAGATGGAAAGGATTTTATGTAGTAAGCTAGACATACAATTTAGAAAGAGACTAAAGTGTTTTGTATGAAGTGTGATGTTGTATGGGTGTGAAACGTGGGCAATAATGAAGAATCATAGGAAAAGAATAGAGGCGTTAGAAATGTGAGTTGGGAGAAGATTGATGAAAATAAAGTGAACTGATAGAGAAAGGAATGAGGATGTACTGAGAATGGTTGTAGAAGAAAGGAAAATATTGGAAACGATAAGTAAAAGAAAGAGGAACTTGCTAGAGCATAAATTGAGCAGGAACTGTTTATTAGTTGATGTATTGAAAGGAATGGGGAAAATCGATAGAGTGGGAGAAGGGTGAAGATGGATGGATTGGGATATGATGGTATGAAGAGGAAGACTCAGGAGCAACACGAGTATAGAAGAGGCACACGGGACCTGCGTAGGCAGAATACCTCATGATGAGATAGAGAATATGATTCTGAGACAAGCAAAGATTCAAGGGATTCTTCTAATTTGCAAGAGGAAAAAACAATATTGGACAAGGTTCAACAGAAGACCGGAAAGGAAGGAAGCGTAATAGGAATACTATTAGTTGGAAAATGTAATGCCAGAAAGCAAAAACGTCTTTCTAGAGAAGAGTATTGTTCTAAAGGAACACTTTAGTAAAAGTAAAACGGTTGGGAATGCCTTGCTATGATACGTGCAGACTTAAATGTGGCAGAAATATTAATCATGAACAACGGGAAAATATTTTTTCACATTTTTGTCACTATCAAAATCAATCAACCACAAACCCCAATTTGTTGCTCCATCTGTAAATTTGGTAGATATCAAGAGAAAGCGCGAGCAGACTGGAGAAAGATCAAATAATAAAAAAAAAACACAATAAAAAATTCTATTTGATTGTCCAAAGGGTTCAAATGGAGGTTTGTTTCAAAATCTTTATCAAAGTGGGGGTATGATAGAATCAGATAAGCGTGGGAGAGAGATCCCTCCAAATAAAATTCAAACTGATTTAAAAGATACAATAAGAAAGCATTCTGAAATTCCCAACCGTTAAACCTTACTATAATATAGAACGGTAATCTAAAAAGTATCTTGTACGAATTTTATAAGCAGGAGATGTTAGACCAGAATATTCCTGAGATTGGTATTCCTAAACTATGGATATACAGTGAGATATTTAACAATGAATTTAGTTATTCCTTTAAGCCTACGGACAACAGAGGCTTAAAGGACACGCGTGGTTAGAATTTACCATAGGTTTTTTTCTTCTCGAACTTTAAGATGTTTAATAGTACCCAGTATTTTTGAATTTTTCGGCTTATTTGTTTGTAATATACTGATGTTTTTAAATTACGATTAGGTTCTACGCGTTGACGTTTGTATAACAGTAAATAATTGATAATCCTATTTTTTTAAGTAATCGTTAATTTTCAAAGTTTATCTGTTACTAATTTTTCGCGTAGCTCGTAATACGTAAAACAAACAAGGGTAAGTGATAAAACATGTAGGCGCCAGTATGTTTATAAATGTCAATATAGGGGTCATAATACCTAAATGCGATAAGGTCCAGCTAAGTTCCAAACAAACAATGAAATTTGCTTACGTTTTGTCGCAAACCAGGTAAATCAGTGAATTAATATCCGGTATGATATTTCCTACAAAGCTTAAAAATTTCACGTATTCGCAATAAATTGACGTGCTCAAAGACTAACTGATCAGACCACGATCTTGTTTATTCTATTTTTACGTTATGCTAAACCTTAAGAAACTTATCTCTTGAAATGGAATTATGTCAACAAAAACTCCAAATAGCAAATATTCTAATAGAGAAATTCTCATCAATCGTTACATTAAATTTCAAACAAAATTATATCACAAAAAAGATAGCAAATATTATAATAGAGAAATTCTTCCCAATCGGTAATTTCAAGCTTTTATTAAAATGATAAAAAGATAATTTAACGTTGGTGCTGTAAAGTTGCATAAATTGAAATTCCCATATAAATGAACTATTCGGGACCTTCAACGTATACAAAATATCAAATCGTTTAAATTTGGTACTCCGTAAATAATAGTAACGCAGTAATAAAGGAATGAAGTTACATAATACATAATATTATACACATTGATGAAATAATATACTAGTCATTAACACTATTCGTATATTGTTCAAATAATATAAATTAAAATAAACTGTCAGAGTTTTGATACAGAAGTTAAAACACATTCAATTTTGTAAAATCTATTATTATTTAAATCGGATTGACGCTTGCAAGGTTCAAATTGCCAAAATAATATACTTTATAGTACATTAATTTTAATAAACACAACGGAATAATGATATCGCTGGAATCACAAATTGACTTTGATAAAAAACACCAACAAAACAAAGTGTATGGAAGTATTTACCTTAGTTTACATCAATTGACCATTCTGAGTTCTCCCCTTTCCTTTGTATGGCGGTAAATGCATTTCTCGTACAACTGACCCTCTAAGTAACAGAACGATGGACACCGGTACTCTTGAATCTGCCTTGGTAAGGCTCCCAATATAGCAACTCTACAGTCCGCAAATTTGAACAAACCGCTTAATTGTGAATTATATTAACGCAAATTTAGTTACAAAAATACTTAAGCCAAAACCAGATGATTAAATAACTGTGTCAATTGGTTTAATATTCATACACATTAATTTATTTACAAAACGTTCTTTGACATTTACATACACAAATTTTGTTAAAACGAAAATCTATATTTACAGCAATTTCTTTCATTTGTTGTAGCAGCTGTGTGCGTGAATGTACCTACTGAATATATAGAACTTACTTTATAAGAATCCTCAAAACGCGATAAAATTTCAACAATGGGGAAATAGCACTAATCTTAAACACTAATCCCTCTTCGTTGGACCCATAAAATTCACACTACTTACAATCGATGCACAATACAATAATGTCTCCGGGGCGACTTAATATTCTTCAAAATCCCCAAAAGGGTAAACGGAAGACCCTCCCTACGATAACTCCAATTAGCCAGAACGGAAATAAGTTCAATCGGCACTAAAACCAAATCGCGCGCGTAGCGCCCAACCAACGTTTTTGACTACGACTACTTCACGAATTTTACAGATCTCTCCATCGTAACATTTTTGGAAAAATCTAACGTGATATATTCGGTACCGTGCTCGAGCTGTAATAATGTATACATAGGCCAAACATCGAGATGTCTGTCGGGTAGGATCACCTCACATAAAAGTGATGTCAAGCGTAAGGTTTTGTCCTGTGCTTTAGCCGAACATTCCATAAATGAACATCATTCTTTTGATTATAATAACGTTATAATTCTAGAAACTGAGGCAAATTATCAGAAACGAATTTTTTTAGAAATGGTACACATAAACCAGAATCAGACTGTCAATAAAAAATCAGACATAAAAAATTTGAGTAATATTTACAGTCACATTCTTACGTTTGACAACAAATAATATTTAGTAGTCAACTTTTTACGTGTTTTTATGTTTAATTGTGGTCTATATAGGAGCAAAAATAAAATTGTAATATAGGCTGGTTTGGTATATATAGTTGGGTTATTGTTAAAGTTTGATTATTTTCCTGTTTTGGGATTGTTCACATACTATCTGTTCATATCTTAGCATGATTATTTTTGTAAACAAATTGTTAAATGGTTGTATTACACATATAGCTCTCATTTTACATTAACCGTATATTAGATCTGGTGTAGTTTTAAATTAACGACAAGTCATTGTAATAAGTGAGTTTGGTTTTTAATAATGTTTTAATTGTGAAATTGTTGTAGTAATGGAATTGTATTTGGAAGTTGTACATTGGTTCAGTTACATCTACTTTAATTTGGTTGTTTTATGGTTTTTTAATCTTAGTATATTTTATATAAAATAACTTTTAATTGCTGATCTCTGTGTAGACGAAAAATTTTAATGCTGCTTTATTTATTAGTCTCACGACATGTAAGTTCTTTATAAAAAATTTTTTAGTATTACTGACATGTTCCTATGTAACAATTTTCAGTTGTCTTGAAAATGAGAATAAACCTTCTCGAAAGCTCGACACATATCAAAGAGTCTGCTTAACCGTGGCCTAATTAAACCTACATAAATTGACTGCCTCCTCAACAAACTAGTATTATTAATTACTATCAGTCAATAGTACCTTCTCTTTGATATATATATATATATATATATATATATATATATATATATATATATATATATATATAGCGCAACATGGGCACAAGCATAGGAAAGTCATGTGTTGGCCAAATTGCTTGCTTGTTGATAAACCCATATTGCTGAATCCATTATTTTGGTATTGCGAGTATTTATGATCTATGATTTTGTATAAAATTGGAATCCAAATACAAAAAAAATTTGGTAATTATTATTGTTACAATATGATCGTGACTAAAATTCTATTTGGATCTATTAGTTTAATCATCGCACCTCATTTTTAGGAATTCTGTTTACGTAAGCTTATAGACTTTGCTCAGCTATGTGTATACATAGGTATACATATATACACACACAGATATATATATATATATATATATATATATATATATATATATATATATATATATATATATATATATATATATATATATAGTATATAAATGTAGTATCCTGATTACACACTCTTTTATGCCCTGTTGGTTTCGCTGCTGTTGGCATTGCTGTTATTGTTTTTATTCTCGGATGGTGATGTTTTTGTTTGTTCAATATTTATTTCCATGTCAGTGGTAGCCTCCGTGTTTCATCTTTTGCATTCAGGTTGTTTGGATGTTTTGAAATTCAATAGCTTCCCTTATTATGCTTTTCGTCAGATGGTCAACACGCGCTATTCTTTTTGTTTGCTCAAGATTGATGTTGTGCGTAGTGCTGCGCCGTAGATGATGTGGCGTTCTTCCTTACTGCTAGCCGATGCTCCTGTAATCTTGTGCTTACGTCTATTAACAAAAATAGATTTTTTTTATGGGGACATAAAAAACGTTGTATACCAAACTGCTTCGACTACTGCAGAAGATATGAGACAACGCATAATTCATGCGTTTAGAAATACCATAAGTATTGAAATGTTACGAGAAGTAAGCAGGTCTTTTCTGGAAAGACTGAAATTGTTATGATCGAGAATTTATTGTAAATGCAAATAATGTTGTGAAAATAAATAATAATAATTTGTTATAAATAATAATAGAGTCATTGATACTCTTGAAAAACGACAAAATGACATTCGACGTCACCGGGCAACGCGTAACATTGGCGTATGGTGACGTCAACGGTGCGAATGAGGAAATATTCAGAAGCTAAAAAGGATAAATTTTCGAAATCTTAAAAACGGCTGGATGCCGTCGAGAAAATTGGGACATTCTATTTGAAATAACCAAGTTATTGGAGATTGAAGTCATACAACTTCGGGGATTTATTTCGGAGGTTTTGGAAAACTTTTTTCTTAAGTAAACAAGTCAAAACGTAGCTTATTAGGTCCTCTTTGAGCCTCATAAGACGGGTTCCGAAATTCGCAGCAGTTAGGGTACAACACCGATTTCCGTGAGATCTTGCAGCTATCAAATTTTCGAATTTTCCCGAATAACTCTTTATATAAATAACCTCAAAACTTGGCGGTAAATCCAAAAATGGCAAAAAAATTAGGTGGTACCTACCATTTAAAAAAACACAACTTGGTAGTACCATACTTTTATGACGCACTTTGTACATTTGAAAATAATTTTAAAATACGCACCCCTCAATGGCCAAAAACATTTCCTTCTAAAATTTATAATTACTGAGATATCGCACTTTGACGCACTAATGAGCATTAGACGTTTCTCAACTCCTAAAAACATTAGAGAATTGAAATTTGGTACACGGCCATAGTTTCTGACGATCTATCTTTCTAAAATTGCATTACAATGGCACTTCCGGTAATGCCGGAAGTGACCATTAACTTTATTTTTTTTAATGGAACGATGTATTTTTGTTACTGGTATTAGATTCCTTGTTCGATTTACTACATTTTCTGTTTAGCATATGTTTATTTAGTTGCCATGGTTACGGATATATAGCAACTTCTATGTAAAAACTACTACTTGCAAGGATTATTTAGAAAAAACCACACCTTTTGAACCATTAATTTTACCGAAATAAATAAAAAAACCATTAATTGCACAAGAACTTTTCTATCGGCTGAGTGGTCGCTAAACTCTGTAGCTGTATTGGAAGGGTCACAATAAATTCGTAAGCTTGAGAAACTTCAAACACGGATAACTCAATTTTTTCAAATGGAATACCTCTACTTTCTTATCAGCTGCCGATAGAGTATTTAATTTGCAACATTTTCCTTCAAATGATCGGTATGCCTATCATTATCCGTTTCTGAGGAAAAAGCATTTTTATATCAAATTATTAATATTATTCAATTTATTATAATTAGTAGGTGGCTTTGGAGCTCCGTTGCTATGATTACAGCTGCGGGCAATTGTCTTTATTTATGCTTAGTTAAGATATTCTATAATTTCCATATTTAAAACTCCAAAATTTATGCAAACTATGTTTAATAGCGAGCATCGAGGCTGTCAATTTAGTGACAATATTTTTAAAATTAAGTGTATCCGAAAGAACTCCAAAAATTCAGAACACAAGAATTTTATTCAGTTTGGAAATCAACTATACAAGCAATAACGTTATCTTTAACACAAGAAAAATAAATAACTACAACAGCGTATTTGGATACAATGGCAATATTGGATAACGTCATACGATATTAACGAAAACAATTACAAGTCAAGATAATTAGAATAAATTTTCGATGTGCTCTCCGTTTTTCTGAACACACATCTCTAGCCTAACTTGCACGCCCGTGGTAACTGTCTTGACAAGCCCTGCTGGATTAATTTTACGAAAGGCTTGATGGATTCGCTCAATCAATTCTTTTAAAGAACCTTCTATTCGGTTATACACCTTGGACTTGAGAACTCCCCACAAATAAAAATCCAAAGGCGTTAGATCCGGCGACCGTGGTGGCCATAGCCGTGGGCCTCTGCTTCCGATCCATCTATCTTCAAACAGTTGTGTTACTTTTTGATCCACAGTTCTTGTATTATGGTGTGGAACCCCATCCATTTGGTACCAGCATCTTCTCGCTCTATTTAACGGCAGTTCGTCCACGAAGATTTCTACTTGGTTTTCCAGAATCTGAATATATGGAGCTTTAATTTTCGTTGTATATAACGTATCGGAGCTCATCACTCATGATCATACAATAAACATTAACTTTAAATTTTCTTTGATTGTCCACGGTTTCAAACAGTCGAGGATTTTTAGATGCCCAGTAATGCCGATTTCTCGTATTGACTATTCGATTTTGACCAAACTTTGCTTCGTCCGATCAAATCACATATCTAAGAAAGTTCTCGTTTTGTTGAATTTAAGTTAAACCAGAATCTTCCGAAGCTGCATTAGTAGATGAACGAGGATTTATCTCAAAATATGCAAAAATATTGACTTCGTTATCTTCTGTTAGAACCTAAGGAACAACATTTCTTAAACAAGTTGATTTGCTCAACTGAATAAAATTCTTGTGTAGTGTTTTAAACTGTTTGGAGTCATTTCTGGTACGTCTGGATATTTTTCATTAAATAAGCGACATGTTATTGAAATAATGGGATTACATTCGCCAAAACAACAAAACAATGAAAAAACCTGCTCGTTTGTATAACGAAAACGGTGATTTTAAGTGTCAAAATGGCTCACTTAATAAACATAAATAAAGGCACACGCACGCAGGTATTACCATGGCAACGGAGTTCCAAATCCACCTACTAATTATAATAATTTGAATGATATTCATAATTTTACATAAAAATGCTTTTTCCTCAGAAACGGATAATAACAGGTATACCGATCATTTGAAAAAAAAATGTTGCCAATCAAATTCTCTATCGACAGCTGATAAGAAAGTAGGGGAGTTCCATTTGAAAAAATTGAGTTATCCGTATTTGAAGTTTCTCAAGTTTACGAAATTATTGTAACTTTTCTAATAAAGCTACAGAATTGAGCCACAACTCAGCGGATAGAGCAACTGTTGTGCAATTAATGAGTTTTTTAATTATTTCAGTAGAATTAATGGATCACTAGTTATGATTTTTCTAATAAACCCTTGCAAGTCAACGTTATATCTCCGTAACCATGGTAACTAAATAAAAATAAGCTAGACACAGATTGTAGCAAATTGAGTAAGGAATCTAATGACGGTAACAAAAATATATGGTTCTATTTAAAAAATAAAGTTGATGGTCACTTCCGGCATAAGCGGAAGTGCCATTTTGATGAATATATTTTAGAAAGACAGATCGTCGGAAACTATGGCCGTGCTCCAAATTTCAGCTTTCTACTTTTTTTAATAGTCGAGAAACGTCTAATGGGCCAATTAAAAAATTACCCTGATTATATATATATATATATATATATATATATATATATATATATATAATTAATCTCATGTCCGCACATGTCCGCACCACAAAGTTCAACAATCTAGGACATGCTGCAATATGGTCATTCGGTAAATTTACAAAATACTACTAATACGACAAAATGAATTAAAAATGCAATATTTTCACTGTTTAAAAACGCATTGTGAGTTTTGATAAAATCTTCTTGAAGGTGCTAATATATTACAATAACATTATAATAAATATACTATTACATAATACCAATTCTCTTTGACAGTAATCCAAGTCATACTTTTTTACCAATTGCCTATTATTGTAATCTGATCAACAAGAATAATAATACTTTACACACCTACAGTACAACTGACTAAATTTCTTAATTTAAATACATTTTAACTCTTATATTAAAATTATGTAATAGTATAAACGGTAAAATTAATATAAAAATTATGCAATCTGAATAAATTTGTATTTACAATCTATATAATTGAACAATGACTAAATTGTTTATATTTAACGTTACTAGTACAGATTTATAGATATCTAAGTTGTATTGAATTCGCATATTAGTAATCCAATGCAGTACTAACTTGGTATGTATATAATTGAATGTTAACTTCAATTGTTCTGACAAATTTGCAAAAGGCTCATCTACATACAATTCCTTGTAAAGTACTAACCAGCATAAATTCACTAAAATAACTGTATTAATATCGCTCTGCTTTATATAGAGTATTATTTTCATAACAATGAGCAGTCATTATTTTAAATGTATGTACATTTTAAGTGCAATGGGTAATTATTAAGATTTTCAAGATACTATACCTACATATTGCTTTATTTTCAGTTGTATTACCTGTTTATGACTTAGGAGTATAAGCTAATGTAACCAAACTCCCCTTCTCTTTAGAGTTACAACTTATCATGCTTCCTGGTGAAAACCAAAACAGGGATTGCTTTTTTTAATTAGGTTTTTTAAGATAAATATGGGAAATGCAGAGCTTTTGATAAATTATTACATAATTCGGAAAAATAAAAAAATCATTTGACGTTTCGGCTATAGCTATAATAGTCCGTCAAATTATGAATTAAATATTATTCCATAGGGGATTATCAAACTATATAGATTTTATGTTTACGTTTGATAATGAACAATTCCGATTACAAAACAAACAATTTTTTTTCATAAATTGTACACATAATAGAATTTGAAATTAGGTATTGTTCATTTTTCAAAATCAAAGCCGAAGCGTAGCCACCCATAATGTACTTCCATTGAGGGGGGAAGGGAGTTACAAGAACGATGTAGATCGACATACGTAAGAAATGTGCTTTATTTAAAGCGCTTTCCCAAGTATTTTAATCAATGATAGGATGGCGCTTTCGGTTTATCAGCTCACATGTACGCACAACGACCACCGTTTGTTTGGCAAAAAGATGTCATGTTTGAATAAGACTCTATAGAATATCTGTATTTAAGGTGACGTGCGGTAACTGGACAGCGGAGTAACTAGACCTCAAATTTAAATTTCCCGGGCTAAATTAGATTTGCTAATTTAAACAGTTGGTAAAACTTTAGCATGATGTTAATCATCATAAACAGAAAATATATCCTATAGACATAATATTGCACAGAGTTCTGCCTACGAGCCAAGTTTCCACTCGATTTATTCAATTAAACGTACAAGGAATTGTTGCTTAAACGTAACTTAGTAATTTCAGGTTTTTTGCATGTTTCGCAACAAATATACGTATAAAGGAAGATTTTTAACTGATATTTAGTATCATTGAATTGAAGGTATGGAATCCATTGACTGGGTTCCAGTTACCCCGAACATTCGAACAGAGTGGAAAAACTGGGTACCGTGCTTGAGACAACTGGATTCAACTGTCCAGTCCAGTTACTCGAGTCATACATGTCAATGTTTTCATTCATTTACTATTAGTCTTTGGTTGTTAAATCTTCAATTCATTTCAAGTAGAAAGTTATTTACAATGCAAGTATCTACTTACGTGTTTTACCTTTTGTAGAAAATGGTGCTAAATCACCAACGAACAATTCAAAAAGGAGCCGGACAAGCATATAGCGAGGAACATCTGCTCGTACAAAGCTCTAAATGTCATAAAAAATGGCAACAAAAGAATAAATGGAGCAGCAATTGCTTACGGCATTCCTCAATCCACGCTGAAACATCACCATCGAGGAACAAGAGGAAAAGGTAGCACTTTGGATGATGGTTTCAGTTCCTTTTTACCACAAAAAGATGAAAAAGTTATAGCTAATTGCCTGAAAATTATGGTCAAAAGCGGTTTTGAACTCTCCAGAGCAGAAGTGCTTGATTATGTCTCGCTGTACATTACAATAAACAATAGTCAAATCTGATTGGTTCAGATCATTTGCGAAAAGACATGATATCTCAATAAAAATTTCTCAGAGTAACATGCTCGAATAGATCAAGCTAATCCCTGGGTTGTTTATGACTGTTTTAATAAACTTGAGAAAATTGTTGACGAACTAGGACTTCACGGCGTCAAAACGCATCAAACGTATAACTGCGACAAGACGTCTTTCTGTAGTGATCCGATTGAAACGAAAGCAGTTGCAGCAATTGGCGTCGCCAGCCAGCACAAAAGGTTCTCCTCTGGTCGAGACCATACAACTGTTCTACTTGTCTGTTCTGCATAAGATAAGAAGCTGCCGCTTTTGTGTGTATTTAAGGGCAATTGGGTGGATAATTGGATATCCTAAGAAGATCCAACTCAAATAGTAGTAGCTGTTTCTGAAAGGGGTTGGATGAAAACAACACTCTTCACTAACAGGTGCCGTCCGATTTTTTTTAAAATATCGGAATTGATCACCCTAGCGTGACAAAACGATATCACGATCATGAAGCTGCCGGTGCATATTACATATATACTACAACCCTAGAGGCGGCAGTTTGAAGAGTAAATGGGGCGCACAATTATGCAAGTGCAACGCTAGTAGAATCCTAGGAAGAAAATTCCAAAACCTGAATACTGCAAAATTTTAAATAGGATCCTCACAGAAATGCCACCATCACTCATGGATTTGTGGCGACTGGTATGTATGATAGTGCCTTGCAAGGTCTCAATCACGATGCTTTTCCCACAACTGCTTTTAAGGCAAATCCTGCAACTCAGTGAGATATTGAAGTTCAACCTCAAAATCCTACCATACAGACAGATGATTTTGCAACTCAACATCTAAATAATGTAACCCAGGAAGCAGTTCAACCTCGTAATCAGCTACCTATCCAGAGTGGTCCTTCCACATCAAGAACACTAACTTTTGAAGAATTCTCATTGAATTGCTTTATAGCCAAATCAAGGTGTAACAAAATATGTACAGCGGCGAAGAGTAGCGACAAATTGTGAAATAAGCAACGAATTTTTCGAACAGTAAAAAGAAGAGGACCAACGCAAAGCAAAATTTTGAAAGCGGAAGCAAGAAGATGCGGTTCTAAGGGAATGCAAAATACGAGGGAAAAAAGCGAAACCTATAAAAAAACAAGAAAGAACAATTCGGACTCAGCAGAAGGGAGCATAGCTAACGACGGTGAGATATCGCTTCATGACATTGAAGGTGAACGTTTGAGTGGTTGGGATGACGCGGATATGAGTAACAATGATATTCTAAAACTGCTTCACTAAAAATTATGGGACATCAGTCAACTCTTTTAGACGTCGTTTGTATTTTGAAAAATTATGGTGATGAGTTAGATGTTATGTTTTTCAAACCATATGATCAGACATTTAGATTCTTAGAGGCTGACGAAGAATCGAGCGATTCAAGGAACGATCCTGTCCAAAAACTAACCAAATCTGTAAAAAGTAAATCCGCCCGTTACAAAGGCATGATTAGCTATGATAATGATTTGTTTGAGGTTCACAAACATTTTTTAAATCTAAATCCTGTTGTAATGGTTTGTTCAACTGTGTTAATTATTACAGATGTTTTCAAAAAAAAAATTCATACAATCATATTATATCTCTGTACACGCCACGGAACAAATTTGATAGATTTTCTCCGATTTTTAGGAGTATTCGAATATACCCAGTTAACCCACTGCACAAAATATTGCATTATATGAAGAATAAAGCGAAGAGCGCCAGTTGCCCTATTCCACGGGGTAACTGGATCATCGATATCAAATGTTCTTAAAGATTTTTTTGACAAAAGTTGAACATTGAATTCGTATTTGTGGTTACCTCTCCATTTAGATTAAATATGTTGCAACTAATTTGCAGCATAGGTTAGGTTATGACATTAAACCCTTAATATCTACTATGCTTCCAACTTGACCTGTCAGAAATTTCATTAGAAACTGGGCCCCACTCCACCTAACATAATTATATTCACCTTTCTTTGGCAGTCAACAACAGTTAACTCAATAGTTCACCTTCACTAACCATATCCGCGAAAAACCTATACGACACGTTCATCCATGTTTTGCGTTTTATGCTAAAACTAGGCTTCATTTGCAGTCTTCTTGTAAGGGAATCAGTAAAATGTCACTAGTAATTAAAAACTAGATGGAACATAAGTACTCAAAGGCGTAAGTAGGGTATGGCAGACATGGCAAGTGCCATGTGCATAAATACTAGTATTATTACTACAAAAATGGAAATAAGGGTTAATATTGTCAAATATGTAAATAAAAATTAATATATCTAACAAGACTAACTGTACCTTCTATTTTCTTTTATAAAATTAAATGTGTTAAATAATGTTTAAATAGAAGTTTTGGATTTGTTAGTAACATTTTATTTGACGTTACAAGGTACACCTGTCAGATCAATAATCAAAAAATTGTCATTTAGACTTCACGTTTCTTGAGTTGTTTGTTGCCATGGTATCTTTAAAAAACGCGCGTGTTTGAATGTTCGATTTATATACGCTAAGCCGTGCGTTAAATAGGTAAAACGGGGCACCAATGAAAAAAGAATTATTTAAGCGTCTTTTAATTTGGCTTAAATTAAGACTGATTAGTGTTAGTTTTTAAAGAAAATTTAATTATACATAACTTTTATTTATAGAGTTTTTTAATATAATGAGTAAGTCAAAAAATCAGTTAAATAGGAATGAAATT
This sequence comes from Vesta saturnalis, assembly GCA_036346205.1. NCBI lineage: Eukaryota > Metazoa > Arthropoda > Insecta > Coleoptera > Lampyridae > Vesta > Vesta saturnalis. Next base: position 137,792 of record JARFJB010001925.1, read on the forward strand.
GGTTATACTGCATTATTGATATCTTATAGAAGCGGGCGGCTTTGGAATTTTTTTAAGTTAACAAGTATATAGTAATATCTATCTGACATTAAGTTTTAAACGTCAGTCTGACAGATTATTTTTTTGTTTTTACAATGTTGCCTGTTTTCGTTATGAACGTATAAAGAAGAGGTTGCGTAGCTACCTTAAAAAAAATATAATTCAAATTATTTCATTTATTTTAATTTTTTAAGTTAGCATCTAGATCTCTATTAACATCTGTCAGACATGAAGTTTTAAACGTTTTAATCTGAAATAGATTATTGTTTCAGTGTTTACAATGTTGCATGTTTCGTAACTAACATTATAAAAGAGGTTGCAAAATTATACTTAAAAAAAATGTTGTTAAAATTATTTCATTTATTTTAATTTCGATTTTGTAGGTTGGAAGGCCGTGTGGTGTTCTACACCAGATATTTATGTACTAAGATATGAATGCGCCTACACTTTATATAGAAATTTGGCTTTTTCGGATATCTGAAGATTTAAAGGGCGCAATTAATGAAACCATTTGGAGTATTCTAGATTTTAAACTCAGATTTGGACGCACAGTTTGTACTGAAAACTTAACGAAGATAATGGGTTTATTAGATAATTCTGTCTCGAGAAGAAAGGTGATCGAGTCTATGCACTATTTATTAAGTAGCACTTTTTCGAACCGAGGTTATCGCTGAATCCGATATAATCCAGAGGGCGCTGTCCTGAAAAATAAAATTCCGAAACTTTTTAGTGATCCTTTGGATTCACGTTTCTTACCTACCTAAGATTTTCACAACGCATATTCTTAATTAGAATTAAATTGAAGACTTTCCTAAGTATTTATAGTTCATTAAAATTATTATTATGTATATGAGTGTATGTGATATGGTTGTTTGAAAAGTAATTTCTTTTAACAAAAAGTAATTGCTTGAGCTATTATCTTTGGTATGCTCACAGATTTTATTGTTTCTTCCATTAAGTTTTTACGAAAAGTTTAATCCTTACACTGAAATTTTTGTATAGAATTTTTAATTTGATGAATTTAATTAATTATATTAAAAATTGCAAATGTTGCTGGTTATTTAGATTTAATAGGTGTGATATTTAGTAAACGTATTTCAACTGGTTATAGAATCAGCACAAACAATACTCATTTGTAAACACAAAAGGTCGTATAAATAAAAAATTTAGGTTGTCAATTCATTTGTTTTACGAACATAAAACAATTAAGATTTCAATTTGCTTATGATTTTAGAGCATGTATTTGTAAAGTTTATTTAGCGAGTACAATTCGTGCAGACGTCTCAAAATGCCTCACCTCTATTTACACTTAATACATTTCTGACCGTGTGAACGAATATGGATGTGCTAAAACAATATTCATTAAATGACTATGCATATCTTTAACCTTGTCTTTAAGGGGTGTGTCTGATAGAAATCTTCTGAATGCAACTTTATTGCACATTTCCGTGGATGTGAAAAAGTTCTCTCAGTTTAATCAATTTACATTAATACTAAAGTTAATTTGATCATTAGGTATATAAAACTTTTATTAAGATTAAAATCGACTAAACGTTTAAAATAGAAATTCTGAAATATAGAAACTCTTGAAAGCTATTACGGCAATAAAAGTATATAAAATAACATTATAAGTACGCACCTGCAAATTTTTATGTTAATTAAAATTTAGTATGATAATATTTACCTGTTAAAGATGGTTACTACAGAAATACAACGGCGCGTATCCATTCATTTCTAAGATAAGATCTTCAATGTCGGTAATGCGACTTCGGGCTCCTATGCAATCGCATAAGCTTTGATTAAAACTGATCATTTATAATAAACTAATAGATTACAGGTCGTGTGAGTTATTTTAATGTCCTTCTGTTGTCTCCATTATTTACTAGAAAACGAAGAATGTAAGGCAACAACATAGATACAAGATTTTATTAATTATAATACCAGAAGCGATCTTTCTTTCAATACTCTTTTTTATAAATTACTATCAAAGTAAAAAGTATAGTCACTTATTTTAAAAAATTGGTGCGGCCGATTTGCATAAAATTTTTGCTATTTAACAACTGATAAATTGCTGTTAAAATATGTGTAAATTCTAAGTGTTTAATTGGCGCAGTTTTAAAACTGTTGAATTTTATTTACACAATGGTACTATCAATCGTATCATTTTTCAACACGCTCGACCTTAAGCCCTCATAAATATTTTACTTTCCAATGAAAATCAATAAAATTCGAGAATTAGGTAGTTCGATTCTTTCTGAACGCATTACCAAAATGAAATTGTTTTCATTGGCTTGTATACAGACAAACATGATCAATTCTCACTACGTGAAGTAAGTAAACTTTTGTTGTCATAACATTAAGGAATTGCCTAAATAACATAAATATAAAAATATTTTCTTAAAACATACTCGTGATTATGCGATTATACGGTTTTGAAAAATATTCTGTGATTGAATAAGGCTGGCAAACCGCAACCGGTTTTAATCTAGGTGATGCGGCATACATCTACTGTAGCACGTTAATAAAAAATACATTTGTTTGTACCTTCAATTTAAGCCAATATATTATTTGTTCGTGAGTCAAAATATTATGTTAAGTGAGGACGTATAAAGGTTCGAGTCCAGAGTTTTATTACAGTAGTATACAGGGTGTTGCTATATTCGACCGAAAACTCTCTACCACAGAGAGCTCTCGTTAATTGATAAATTTTGACATAGGTACATGAACACTTAAAGGGTTTAGTTGCTGAGATACAGGGTATTGAAATTTTGAAATCAAAATTAAAAATTTGCCGTAAATCAAAAACGCCTTTAAATATTTTTTCAAATTTGATGATCAATATTCTCTTTAGGAAAGTAATACTTTAACATAAACGAACTTTTGAAAAATTTAATCAGTAGCGCGCTATCGGGGTTGGGGGAAACTTTTATCCCCCCATTTTTGAGGCCACCGGAGAAAATATTTTTTTTTACTTTTTTTAATTTCTCCGTTCATTTTTAATTAAAAAAGCAAAAACCTTCTATATAGCTAAAATGAACAGAGATGTGTGAGATTTGCTTCTAAACAAGAGTCTGTAAGTACTCAGATAATTAACAAATTATTATTTGTAGTGTAATTCACCCGACTTAAACACTATCGACTTTTTTTCTGCGGTTGCATGAAGTCATTAGTGTACGAAACCATCGTCGAAACTGAAGAAGTTCTAATAGGAATAATTCAAGTTGCGGCAGTACACATTCAGTCCAATCCGGAGTTACTCCCAAAGACACGTTTTTCAATGAGAAAACGGTGTAGAACGTGGTTGCAAGTAAACGGTCATCATTTTATTGTAATCTTGTTAAATTTTTGTTGGTTTAGTTTTATTTAATTAAACCTTCTTTTTCAACTATTTACGCGAAATCATTATTTAAAATCGAATGAATAGTATGGATTAAAGTAAATATTACTTGTGTAGCAAAACGCCGACAGACAAATTACACCACAAATCATAATTTATTCATTATCTGAGACCTTTCACACTTTTCTTTAGAAGCAAATCTCTACAACACCGTTCATTTTTACTTCATAATAGGTTATTACTTTTTTAACTAAGAATGTACGGAGAATTAAAAAAAAAGTAAAAAAAATATTTTCTCCTGTGACGTCAAAAATAGGGGGATAAAAGTTTCCACTAACCCCAATAGCGTGCCATTGATTAAATTTTTCAAAAGTTAGTTCAAGTTAAAATGTTACTTCCCTAAAGAGCACATTATCACCAAATTTGAAAAAAATATTTATAGTCGTTTTTGGTTTACGGTGAATTTTTAATTTTGATTTCATCCTGTATTTCAGCAACTATGCTCTTTAAGGGTTCATGTACCTATATCAAAATACATCAATTAACGAGAGCTCTCTGGGGTAGAGAGTTCTCTTGTCGAATATACACTATATATATATATATATATATATATATATATATATATATATATATATATATATATATATATATACAGGGTGTGGCGCGAAGAGTTTTGATTAAAAGTAATGGGGGACACAGTTATGTTAAAACTCTGAAATTATAAAGCTGTAGGTTTTGGATGACGCTAAGTTCAAATATAATATTGTCCTGAATGTCACTTCCGGTTATGCCGGAAGTAGACGTCAACTTTGTTATTTTAAATAGAACCTAATATTTTTTATTTTATTTTCGCATTCTACATAAAATTCTAGATAAAATTTGTGCACAATGTCCTATACTAAAAATGAAGTATTTTCAAGATGTTTCAATTTTTTTAAATTTTGAAAAAATCCTGGTCCACATTGAATACCGATATCTCCATTAATAACGAAGCTAGTGACGTAAAATTGTAACCAATAAACAACAAGCGCTTGTACGTTAGCTCAATATATCCATCTCATTGATATTTTTGATGTTTTAAACTTAGCCGCCAACGTGCACAATTTAAACAACTTATAAGTTGCTTACTTTAAATAGAACACCCTATATTTTATTACATTTTCCGCTGTATTTTTTTAAGCCAATTCGTTTGGTATCAGTATTCCCTATACCTAAATCCAACTACTTTTGAGATATTTCATTATCTTAGTTAAAACATAACAACACTTAGTTATTTCAACATTAGTAAAGGGTAGGCCATGATTTCCATTATTTAAGGTGATATTTTGTTATTTTTTCATAAGTTATTAATTCTGAAAAGTAACCAATAGCCTGAAAGGATTATTAATTGTGGATATTATTAAAAACGTTGATTAGGTATTTTGTATTAATTTAATCAGATAACTTACAAACAAAAATAACTAAATGTAATATTAAACAAATAAAGTTTTATAATAAGTGTTTTACCCTTTGTATTACTTTAATTAGATAACTTACAAACAAAAATAACTAAATGTAATATTAAACAAATAAAGTTTTATAAGTGTTCAAAATTAGCACCATCTACTTCTAAACATTTATGAATTTCTTTCAGTAAGTTATGTCTTGTAATTCTGGAAATATGGTCGGGTGTTAGAGAATTAAAAACAAGTAAGACTCTCTGCATCACATCTTTTCTTTGTCGTAACAGGTTTGGAAAATACCTAATTTTAAACGTAACCGCAAATACCAAAATCTAGAGGAGCCAAATCAGGAAAGCGAGCTGGCCAACGAAACGGACCCTGATTTGACAATATCATCAATGTGAACGTGCTAGCAACATGCCCAAAGCTGAGGAGGTGCTCCATCTTGCTGATACCAAGCATGAAGCCGCCTTCCATTTCTATAAAGTATGTAACGCCGGTCGTATGGCTATCTTCTAAAATGTGGCAATATCTATGTACATTTAAATTTTCATCATAAAATTTTAATGCTATAAATTTATATCATTTTATATGCAATATACATATAAAACTCCAATATCTTGGAAATAACGTTCTCTATTAACATGTGGATTTTCATTAGACCAAAAATGGTAATTATGTCGATTAAATAATCCATTTTGCTAAACTTTGCTTCATCACATATATAATTTTTATGAAGTTTTCATCCTCTTTGTCTTCATTAAAACCATTCACAGAATTCTACCCTTCGAGGAAGATCGACCTAATTGTAGTGTTGCAAATGATACATGGTTTCTATTTGTGTTTTTAACATGCGATGAATTGTTCTCGTCGATAAAGTAAGATCTCTCTACAATCTCTAATGGAGGCATTTGGAGGCCGTAATAACCCAAAAGCATTAATTTCGATTTGTTTATTCACTGTCCACTAGTCGGTTCTATTTATTAATTTTGTCTTAAATTGACCAAACTGACGGCAGTTTTACGCAATCTTCTTACAATATCACCAGTTGCATTTGGTCGATTTGGATATCTTTTGCAAAAACACGACAAGTCCGTTCAACAATTCTATTACACTCGCCGTAAACAATAATAAGATTTAAAAATCATCATTAGTAAATCCTACATTTGCCGTTATTTACTATGAAATACAAACTGGTAAGAAAACTGTCAAAACAACATAAACAATTAACGTTCTAACTATCAAATCTTTGACATCCATGGCCCACCTTTACTAATGTTGAAATAATTAAGTGTTGTTATGTTTTACCTAAGATAATGAAATATCTCAAAAGTGGTTGGATTTAGGTATAGGGAATACTGATGCCAAACGAATTGGCTTAAAAATACAGCGGAAAATGTAATAAATACAGGGTGTTCTATTTAAAGTAAGCAACTTATAAATGATTTAAGTTGTGCAGTTGACGGCTAAGTTTAAACACCCTGTATGAAATATCAATGAGATGGATATATGGAGTTAACGGGAAAGCGCTTGTTGTTTATTGGTTACAATTTCACGTTATTATATTCATTATTAATGGAGACATCGTTATTCAACGTGGACTAGGATTTTTCAAAATTTTAAAGGAAATCGAAATATCTCGAAAATACTTCATTTTGGTATAGAACATTGTGCACAAATTTTATCTAGAATTTCATGTAGAATTCGAAAATAAAATAAAAATATTACATTCCATTTAAAATAACAAAGTTGACGTCTACTTCCGGTATAACCGGAAGCCACATTCAGGCCAATATTATATTTGAACTCAGCGTCATCCAAAGCCTACAGCTTCGTAATTTCAGATTTTTAACATAATTGTATACCATTACTTTTAATCAAAACTCTTCGCCACACTATATAATATATATATATATATATATATATATATATATATATATATATATATATATATATATATATATATATATATATATATTTTATCACATTCACGCGATAGAGAACACAAAAATAACAAAAAGTTCCTATGAACTTAGGTCCGCAACGCCTTCGTTTAAAAGATTTAGGGTGTTGAAGTTTAATTGTTTTTTGGTTTTTTTTTTATACCTTTCTACAATGATATAATAAGCAGACGAAATTTTGTATACAGGGTCTTTTTATTACGCAGAATTCAAATATGACCTTAGTTCTTTTATTACCGATAGAGGGCGCCACATACAGATTTCCATCTTGTTTGAATCGGTTCTAACTTTTTTGTCTTACACTGTTTGTCATTTTCGACTGGAAAAATTTATTTTTCCATCTGTTTTGCTTCAGAAAGGTATACCTTATTGAAGTCGCTAGGATCAACGGTTTACGAGAAAAATGCATCCGATGCATACAAATTATCCAAAAGCGCCAAAGTAACTTATTTGCAAAAAAAAATGACATAACACTTCAACAGTTAAATTTTAATAGCAACAATGAAGGGCAGTGATTAAAAAAAATATTAATTTTTTAGAAGATGTTCAAATTGCTGTCCTTGCACTTGAATACATTTTTAAATTCTTCTTCCTAAGGATTGACGGCATCTTTGAAATATTCCTGGGTTATTTCGGAGTCTATCTGCGGATTACATAATTCTTATCCATAGTTGCTCTTCATTATGTATTTTTACAGAATAAACATCATTTTTCATCAATCCCCAAAATGAAAAATCGAGGATTAAGGGTCTACAGCTGGCCAGAACAGGTCCCCTCGACCAATCCACGTATTTCCAAATCTCCTACCCAAAAATTCCCTTACCAATCGAGAAAAGTGAGCTGGCGCGCCATCATGCATGTAACGCATTCTACCAACAATAGCCAATGGAACATCCTCTAATAACGTATTTAGTTTATTCTTCAGGAAATTTCGAAACAGTTCACCTGTCAATCGACTGGGCAATTGAAATGGGCCAATTAAGTAATTGTCAATTATACCTGCCCACACATTAATAGAAAACCTATACTGGTGACTTCTAATTACGGTTTTGCAAATAAGTTATTTTGGCACTTTAGGATAATTTGCATGCATCGGATGCATTTTTCTCGTAAATTGTTGATCCTAGCGACTTCAATAAAGTATACCTTTCTGAAGCAGAAAAGATGGGAAAACAAATTTTTCTACCTGAAAATGATATACAAAGTAAGGCAAAAAAGTTAGGACCGATTTAAACAAGATGGAAACCTGTATGTGCGTCTATCAGTAATAAAAGAACTAAGGTCATATTTGAATTCTGCGTGATAAAAATCCTGTATACATAATTTCGTCCGCTTATTACATCATTGTAAAAAGATATTAAAAAAAAAACAAAAAATAATTAAACTTCAACACCGTAAGTTCAAGGGAGTTTTTTTTCTTTTTTTGGCATTAAAGAATTTCTTTAGTTTTCTATCGATATTTCGACTATTTATAAACTTCTTTAGGACAAAAGATTAAGTATCGTATACTTAATCTTGATATTAAGAAAAAATATAGAAAAGGTGGTAAAATTTTGAATTTGAAATGAAATTGACATCTGTATCTGAACTATGATAATACTATTTAAATAAATACTTAGAAATCTAGATTACAAAAATTTTGATTTAAATTATTCTAAAACATTACTATAACCTCAGTTTAAATCATTAGTATCGGACTTGAAATTTATATAATCTGAAGATGAATTAATATCATTTCTAATAATAATCTCTCTTTATAGTCATTGGAGAAATCCACAATCTGTAAATTACTAAAATCAATTTTGTGGTCTAAAGAATTTGAGTGAACGATTTCTATTTAATTTGCAATCACTTTTATGGAGTGACAGTCTGGTTTTCAGCCAAAATAACTAGAATTGTATCATTCACATTTAATTTTGTAAATAAGGTTGGATTTAAATTCATTTAATTTAGTAGATAGTTAATAGTGGTGATGTTATACGGAGCAATTTTAATGTTTTCAGTACTAAATATTTTTTTTATTTCGATATAAATTTCTGGAAAATATGGAAAGTTCTTCATTATAACTATGATGCAAAATTAATTTATTAAGGAAGGATTTTCGATAATCATCTTTTATGAAAACCTTGGTTAATTTTTGAAGGTTTTTTTGTAATAAGGAAGTATGAAAAATTTTATGAATTCTATTTTTTAAAGCTAAAATAATATTTTTTTTAAATACAAAGGGTGGTTAGAATAGTAATTTATAAAATGAGTGGAATTTCTAGGTTTAAAGTGCCAATCTAAAATAATTTTATTATTACTAAAACATTATCAGTTTCATTTACAGGACCTCCACAAATTAAGTCCTCAACATATTTTTTAAGAAATGAAAATGTAAAGTGAAGTTTTTGTAAACATGTATCTAACAAGTCATCTTTGGGCTAAAATAGAACTAAGAGGAGAGCTAATTGGCGTTCCAAAGATTTAAGAATAAAATTTATCGTTAAATGAAAAATAACTACTACTACTACTACATTATAATTTCACAAAACTTATTGAATGGAATATCATTAAAGAACGGTGAATTTATTGGCCACTTAGTAATTAATTTCAAACTTAGTTCTAGTGGAATATCTGTATAATGAGAAACTACATCTAAAGAAAATACAACATGATCTTTGGGTAACCGACATTCATTAAAAATACTTGCAAAATAAAATAAATCTATACTATTGTAATTTGAGTTATTATCTAATGCTGAAGTAAGTTTAACAGATAACAATTTGGAAAAATTATAAACTGGAGAACCAATAAGTAAAATGATTGCCCTAAAGCTATGTTATCTTTCTGAATTTTTTACAAACCATAGAGTTTTGGAGATATACTATTATAAACCATTAACAATTTGTATGTAAAGACAACATTAATTTATTATTTTTTTGTTTGTATAATAGAGGTTAAATCACGAAGTTATAAGTAGTAGTATCACTTAATGAATCTACTGCTTTTTTACACTCTTTATTCACAATTACAGTGACATTGCCTTTATCAGCTTTTATGATGATTAATCAATTATGTTCCCTTAGAAATTTTTTCGTAGTCATACAAATTTTTTTATGTTTACTATATTTTGTATTATTGATGCATTTATTGATAAAATTTGTAATGTTTACATCTTTTTCTCGATATTCACCTTATTTAGCAGCGTCAATTGAATCAATAATAGGTTTTGTTTGTGCAGTTAATTTTGGATTATGAACTTAATATTTAATAAATTTTATACTAAATTCGGGCCTTAATACTGAAAAGTGTTAGATAAATTTCTAATCCAGTTATTTTTAAATTCATTATTTCTGGAAAAGGAATTATTATAATTAACTAGATCATTAATTTTTTGACGGTTTCAGAAAATTCTTTGTAAGTTATGCTAATCTTCAACATTGATAACAATTTTCTTTGATAATAAACTTAATAATTCTAGCTTAAATTTAGAAATACTATTGTTACATTCTAAGTTCATAATTTAGAATTTTGTATCCTAGCCTGTTATGAAAGTTAGTTATTTTCGTTTCCATCCTTTTATGATGTGTCACGATAATAAAATTATTTTAGATTGGTATCTTAAACCGACGAATTCTGGTCGTTTAATAAAGTACTATTCAAACTATCCTTTGCATTTAAAGAAAGTATTATTTTACCTTTAAAGAATAAAATTCATAAAATTATTCATTCTTCCTTATTACAAAAAAACCTTCAAAAATTAACCAAAGGTTTTTATAAAAAATGATTATCCAAAATCTTTCCTTAATAAATTAATTTTGCACCATAATTGCATCATAATGAAGAAATCCAAAATAAAACTAAAGATATGAAAGTAACTTATAAAAAAAGTTACATATTTTCCAGACATTTATGACACAATTAACAAATATTTAGTAATCAAAACAGTCAAATTGTTCCGTATAATATCACCACTATTAACAATCCTTTAACTAAATTAAAAGATAATATCTCAAATGATATTAATCCAATCTTATTTTCAAATTAAACATGAATCTTGCAATTCTAGTTATTTTGAACAAACTTATGATTGGCTTTCCCCAATGACTAAAATAAAAATTATTATTAGAAATGATTTATATTAATTTTTCTTCAGACTATAAATTTCAAGTCCGATACTAATAATTTAAACAGAAGTTGTGCCAGTCTTTTTGAATGGGAATTTCACATACAGATGTCATCGTCATTTTAAATTCAAAGTTTTGACACCTTTTTTATATTTGTTCTTAATTTTATAAGTTAATTTTTTGTCCTGAAGAAATTTACTAATGGTGAACGAAATTTCAACAAAAAACTGAAGTAATTATTTAAGGCCAAATAGCCCAATAGCTATTAATTATACATATATATATATATATATATATATATATATATATATATATATATATATATATATTTATATTCTCCGTATTTTTGTATAATATATATCATTACATAAATAGCTAGTATAACATATGATTCTGTAAACAATAATCAAACATCAAATATTAGTTGCCTCATCAAATATTATCACATGGAAACTTTCATATTTGTTATTATTGTAATTTATCAATTAATTCTTAGAGATGTTAGTTATCTTAAGTAAATTAATGATTGTTATAAAAGACGCTGCATTGATAACAATAGTCAGAGTTCATATTAACTTATAGTTAGTGAAATCTCAGTTTTTAATTGTAATAATTTATTTTTAAATAAATCTTATTTGCAATAAAACATAATTGGAGCTGCGAACAGGATACCCAAACGGCTCTGTATAATATAACGTAATGTCGGCGATTTTAGATCTTTGTTGGGTATACCATCATTTATTCATCATCGTGCTAAGCAAATTTTGGTAAAAATGTCCATCTGGCCTACCGAGGTACTTTGCCCTTCAGCGGACCTCAACCGTAGGCAACGCCTAGGAAACAAAAACCAGAGTCTGCAACAATAGTAACACCATCCATAGAGAATCCTCAACCGCTGTGGTACTGCTCAACTGCAAGGCATACCTGAGATGCTAAGAGCAAACTTAGTTTTGTAAGTAATAACATCCTTTCTCTTTCTTTCTTTTTACAATATACGTGTTGGAATCTTTTATGACTGAATTCTGCGATAGATCACCTATAAGAATACCTAGTCATTCAGGTAACTCCGATTCTGATAATCAATTAATTAATAATTAAGTAATAATGGCAAATTATGCTGAAATAAATATTGCTAAAGAAATGATTCTTAAATATGAAGGGGGAAGTAGAAACTTATCATATTTCATACAACAGTGTGAAAAATTTATAGCTAATTATAGAATTAATTCCCCAAGTCACGAAAACTGTACATTAAATAAATTGTTGTTCGAAATTTGCTGCTCCAAATTAGTTGGTACAGCTAGGGATACTTTAGTAATTTCAAATTGCTTAACTTGGGATAAGGTAAAGAAAACACTAATAACTCGTTTCGGCGACCCTAGAAACGAAACATTACTAGAAAATTACTTAATAACGTGTATTCAATTAACAAACGAAACTTACGATGAATATTATGAAAAAATTAAAAGTACATTGCAACAGTTGTTAGAACACGTAACCATAAATGAAACCGATTTAACCTTAAAAGTTATAAAACTAATGCTTATACAAAAAAGGCTTTATTCACCTGCATGGCAGGTTAGTAGAACCACATAGGTGTTTTATACCTTATGAAAATGTAGAATCACTGTATAATAAAGAAATATTGTCGTGATGTGGGTTTTAGAAAATTTAAATGTTCTAATAAAGTTCAAGCTTAATAAAAACTCATACGGTGATGTAATTTGTACATTGATTAAACGCCAAAAGTAATATCCCTAACTATGATGATATAATCTGAACCAGATAATTAATAAATAAGGAAATTGGGCATAGTTTTCCCTAATTACAAATTATTTAACAAATTGAAATACTAACCTTTCACCACTAATTATATGCCGTCTCGTCCACAATCGGTAGATTAAATATAGGGTGGGTTCTACTATATTGACTTGTTAACACACATGAAATGCGGCTTGTTTCTCTCCTGCTTAATTATTTTCCTTTCTCTAATTAATAAAAAAACAATGTAAAAAATTATAAAAAAAAATATATAATTAAATGAATTCTCGAGCGCCATGTTATCTTTGTCATAGGAATAACAAAACCTAAATAATGAACAATAAAAACTTTCTATAAATATCAAAAATTAACAATGTGCAATTAAGTTTATTTACCCAATATATGGATGGTTAAGGAGAGGAAAGAAAAAGGTTTTAAAGCTAAGCTTAAAAAATAAAAAATCACCACATAAATACCTCAGCATAATGATTTTCTTATAAACAGGTTCCAGTGTTTAATTATGGATGCGGAACGGTCAACCAGTATGAAAGAGTTTCTACATCTTCCTTGCGTATTCTTGTTACAACGCGATCAACTATGTATTTGAAGAAATTTTCAATCCACTAAACTTATTGTATTCTTGATGTTTTATTTTATTAAAATTGCATTTTAAGATGATATTATTTGAATGAAGAGAAACTTGCGTAAATAAGTAACTTAAGAGCCATTTGAGATTAAAAATATAGTGACATAAAAGTACCATATCAAAGTAAGTAAAATATAAGTATGAGTAAGTAAGTAAGTATAAGTGCCTTAAGTGAGTATAAGGAATAATATAAGTACTATAATGAGTGTACGTGAGTGCCTGGAAAGAGCAAATGCTTAAGCTTTAAATATAATGAATTAAAAAATAACTTACCACCAAAATCTGATGGCACCAAATATAAAAATTAAGCAAAACCATTATAACAATGTCTTCTGCTTTAACATTCAGCAGCAAGTGAAGAAAAAATAGAGGCTTTCAGAATTGCTTCTGTAAGTGCCCCCTCAAGAAGTTGTCACGCATTGCGCGAAATACAATGATCGGAGTCCAATTTTTAAAAGAAAGGAACTATAACTATTTATGTAATATTACACCCAAAATATATGTTCTAGGAAATGCAATTTAAGTTGCCTTTCTCAATTTTACATGTGAATAATTAAAACTCCTCTAATTTTACGCCAAATAAATTAATGATCTTAGATTAACGTATTTTTTAATACAACCACAAAAAAGGTTGTTACAACTGGAAGATTATTTACTTCAGTTAAGAAACTATGATAATTATAAACAACAAGTCAATTTTCCAAATTTTGTTCGACAAAAACCATCGACAACTAGACAATTCAATAATTACTCGAATGAAACTCAACAACCAAAGCGGTTTCAACGGGCACACGCAAATCATTTTTATAAACCTTCACCACAATATACGAACCGTAATCTAGGTCAAAATCAATTTCCGCGTGGTCCGATAAATTTCCAGACGAGACCAGTGTTCACAAATTATCCTACAAATTTGCAAGTATTTGACAAGAAGGAACCTGAGTCAAAACCAACCCCCATGCCAATATCCACACGAAATACTGGCTGACCAAATCAACAGCCCATTAATTCAAGTAACCCTTCGAACTATTTTCGAAACACGGATCCCCGTAATTTTCATTCGGAAGAACTTTACAATTTTCAAGACGATGAACAATCAGTAGCAATTTGTGGAAGACAACAAAGATAATTAAGAAGATTACTAGAACCCTGAAACTTTTGAATTTACTGAAAATTTTCCTGAAACCCTATTTGAATCCACTGAAAATTTTCGAATACCACAAATTTAGATCTAATTCGCTAACAAGCAAACCAAAACTACCATTCATAACGAATCCTCGTTTAAAATTAATGATTTTAATAGATAGGGGAGCTTCTAATTCAATAATAAATCCGGGCCCCGCCTATGAACATATTAAAATGTTTTTTTCTTTTAAACCATTTACTGTTTAAATAATACGATAACCGATAATCAGAATGTATCATATCCTATTTTAAAAGAACTTGGACTTGAAAATAAAATTAATTTTCATGTAATACAATGGCATGATAGATTTGACGCATTAATAGGAAGTGAAGATTTCCAAAAACTTAAAGCTACGATTAATTACAATAATCAAACATTAGAGATAGGTAATTCTAAAATACCGTTTTTTATGAAACTAAACCCGAAGAATTTCAAACCAGTAAAACAAACTGTTAATAATAGTATTAGAATTCCCGTAAATGTCGATCGAGGACAAGTTATTATCCCAGAAATTAAATTAGACAATTACATTATTGCAGAATCAATTGCCGTTGCATAAAATGGCATTTGCACTATTCCTTTTGAAGAAGTAGAAATAAATTTTCAACAACAATATGAGGCAGAACCTATTACCAATGTCGATTTAGTAAATCCAAAAATTCAAAATTTTAAGATTGATACTCCAAATGTCATTCGATCTTAATCTAGAACAAAAAACAGAAATTATATCTTTGTGCAAGAAATATAATGAAACCTTTTACAACGAAAGTTGTAACTTAACTTTTACCAACGCTGTAAAGCACAACGTCAGAACCAATGATAACGAACCAGTTTATTGTAAACTGCTTGATAACAAAATCATTAGACCAAGCATTTCACCGTATACTTCACTAGTTTGGATTGTACCAAAAAAACTAGATGGGAGCGGAAAAAATAATGGCGACTTGTTATAGACTATAGGAAACTAAATGAAAAAAAGCGGTGGAAGATAAATATCCACTCCCAAGAATTGATGAATTATTGGACAATCTAGAAAAATGCATGTACTTTTCTACCTTAGTTCTTGCACAAGGATTCCATCAGATAGAAATGGATCATGATTCTATCGAAAAAACTGCTTTATAGGTGAACAATGGTCATTTAGAATACGTTCGAATACCGTTAGGACTTAAAAACGCCTCGAGTATGTTCCAAAAAGTAATGGACAATATTTTACGCCTATACCTGCCTAAATTCTGTTTTGTATACATTGACGATATTCTAATCTTCTCAAAATCACTTCATGAACACTCAGTACACATTAAAGAGATATTTGAAAAATTAAGAGAATATAATTTGAAAGTTCAACTAGATAAGTCGGAATTTTTGTGTAAAGAAGTCGCCTTCCTAGGACACGTAATTACACCACAAGGTATAAAACCTAACCACGCAAAAATTAAAGCTTTAGAAATATACCCACTTCCGAAAACAGTAACAGAAGTAAAAGCTTTCCTTGGACTTATCGGATATTACAGAAGATTTATAAAAAACTTTGCTAAACTTGTACAACCATTTACCAAATGTCTTAAAAAGAATTCAAAGATTGATGTCACAGATCATAATTATTTGCAAACATTTCATCAATGCAAGGAATTACTAACCAATGCACCAGTATTAACGTATCCAGACTTTGAAAAAACTTTTCATGTTACAATCGATGCATCCAATGTAGCCATAGGAGGAGTCTTATCGCAAAATAACAAACCAATTACATTTTACTCGAGGACTTTAAATAGTGCAGAACGCAATTATTCGACTGTCGAACGTGAATTGCTAAGTATAGTAGAAACCACGAAACATTTTAGGCCATACATTTACGAAAAACAATTTATAATAGAAGCAGATCATAAGCCGCTAGTTTGATTATTTTCCCTTAAGGATCCAAATTCCAGACTAGTTAAATGGAGATTGAGACTCGAAAAGTTTGACTACAAAATACAATACAAGAAAGGCAAAGAAAATTTAATAGCCGATGCGTTACCGCGAATCGAAATAAATACAAAGGAAGCCTCAAACGATACATTGACCTTATGTCAGATCTCTTTATCCGATAATTTAGAAGAATCATTGAACAGACAACAAGATGATCAATCGAATAATACACAACATACATCTACTGAATATCTAATATTCTCAGTACCAATCTCGGAGAATCCAGTAAATCACTTCATGTATCGCGTAATCTTAGGAGATCAATATAAAATAGAATATCAAAGACCATTCTTAAAACAACTATGTTGTTACAATTAGGCAAGGTAACGAACTGGAAAGCATTTCGCGAATGTTAAAGGAAATCATAGATCCAAAAAACTTATACAGAATATACTTTAAACATGAGGAATTAGAATCTAAATTTTTCGAAATAACAAGTAATTTATTAAATAACAAAATAAAATTTGTTAAAAGCAACCTTCTAGCAAAAGATATAGAAAAGTCGAATGAACAATTCGAAGTAATGGATAAATATCATTATAATAATAATAATGGCATACTAGAAACCTATAATCACTTAAAAACTAAATATTACTGACCTAACTTAAAACCACGATCAACAAAGTAATTAACCAATGCGAAAATTGTAACGTTAGTAAGTACGATAGAAATCCATATAAAATTCAATTTTCTGGACCTTTACTCGCAAGGAAACCTTTCGATGTAGTACACGTTGATACATTTAGTTTCGAAGGAAACAAATTTTTAACAACAATAGACCTCTTTTCACGATATACACAATCCTATTACATAACAGACGCATCAGGATTAACAGCGTTATATAAGTTGAGATAACAAGGTCTTCCAAGAATATTGCGCCTTATTCAAAATCGAATTGTATTTCACTACTAACTATAACAGTAACAGTAACTCTCCAAATGAAAGAGTACACTCCACCATTTTAGAAAAATTAAGAATTATCAAGATTGAAAATAAAAACGAATGTCCCCAAAATTCAATGATATCGGCCGTATTAATGTACAATCAGTCTATACACTCTGCAACGGGTTATACACCTTTTACTCTACTGTACGGACCTTACGAAAACTTAAATGCACATGAAATTGATTTAAACAAAACTGTGTACGAAAACTACAACGAAAAGCGAAAAACCAAATTGTTACCCTTCTACCAACACATATCACAAAAAATTAGGAAAGGGCACTAAGACTCTAGAAAAGAAAAATACAGATAAAGAATCAACCATTAAAATTAATGAACCAGTAGCCTATTTTGCACGGCAAATGATTAGAAAAACATATCCGTGCTTTGATAAAGTAAATACAACATCCGTTAATAAAAATAAAATCAAAGGGTTCAGAGAAAGTTCAAATAGACCAGCGAACATACACACAAGAAAAATGTAACGTATTAAAAAGAAATTTTGTTTGCAGGATTTGCCTGGCAATCCAGAACCAGTGTTGGGTACAATCCATTTATTTAGGATCTAGATACAGATCCAAACACATTTTTAAAAACTGATCTAGATAAAGATCAAAGATCCTTGAAATGGGATCTAGATCTTTTATAAAGATCCGACATTCCCAAAATTGTTTCGAGATTTTTCTAATTATTAATATTATCTTTAATTGCTGGTATTGCTACTGATGAGTAGTACTCCCATTCTCATGATCATTTTTCATGTAATACAAATATTAGTCCGTAAGGTAAATTATTAAGAAAAATAATATATAAATATAATTTTTATAGGTTTTATTGAAAAGTTACATTAATTATTTAACGTTGTTGATCTAACTAACAATTAACAAAAGTGCTTTACTTAAAGTCGTATTCTTAAGAACTGAAGACAAGATTGTTGTTTTTCTATACCTCCTTTTGTTCGATTAAATTAGCAACAGGGAATTCCAGTTCCACTTAAGTTAAGCACCTACTTTAATGGATGGATGACCCCATTGTCATTACTCATTAAGTCATTAGATTAGCACTTAACAGTCATTACCTGCCTTTGTAGCTTTGGGAAACAAAAACAACCGACGGAAATATTAACAAAGAAAATGAATAGTTCTATTATTGGTTATTTCGGAATTTAACATGCCTCAGGCAGTAGGTAATTGTGTAAATGTGTATGTATCTCTGTGGGGTACGGATGTAACGGTCGTAACGGAGCATAATGTATTTTTTAAATATAAAGCTCTGTTGCCTCAAGCCAGTTAAAAATTTCACAAAATACCATTACAATACATTTTAAAATCTTCTAATGGATCTTTGGATTCAAGTACTAAAGATCTGTTAAAATGTAATCTAGATCCAGATACTAGATCCTAGCAGAGAAAAGTATCTAGATCCAGATCATAGATCCGTTTAGTATAACAGGTTTAGAATTAAGTTATTATCAAATATTAAGTAAGGTAGTAATTTTAGACACAAATTCAAACCTCATGATCCAGAAATTACTCCATGCGTTAAAAGAAAATTGTAAGTTAATAGAAAAACAATTATCTAAACTTAAACATAAATGAAAACGTGGTCTTGCTAATATTATTGGTACAGTAATAAAATATATTACTGGCAACCCTGACAACAACGATTTAACTGAAATTAATAAAAATCTCAATTGACTATAAAAATCAAGATGAAATTATTCAACAGGCAGATAAATACACTTCATTTGCTAATCACATCACTGAAAGGTACTCCAAAGACTTGGAAACAATCCAGAACAACACTGATTTATTTGTTAATGAATTAAACAAGGTGAACAGCATTATTGACACACAGTTCATTATTCAATACAATTATTATTTAAGTTCCAAATTATTGGACATCCTTGGAACTATTGAAAGAACAATTTCTGTAGCTTTTTCTGAAATAACATATCTCGAAATTATGTCTGATATAGAAATAATTGAAATTATCGACCATTTAAAATTAATTTATAAAAAGATGGAGTTGCCTGAATTGTTAGGAATTTGAACATAGTGAACAATGTTTGATCGATCATAGTTTGGGCTATCAAGATTACATAATAGTTTTACAAACAATTTTTGCAAAAATAGAATCAAAAGAGATTACTTCTTATGGCAGATTACACAAATTAGTATAAAATTAATTAAAAAATTGATATAATAGCTTTTGGTCGAGTAAAAAACCTCGTTCATTTATATTAGAGTATGTAAGTTTTGTAAAAATTATTAAATTGGAAATTCATATTTGATTTAGCAAATTATCCTAAAATTTGTGCTGTTTGATGCATTAAATGGAAACATAAGCAAATAAATCAAACTAAGACCACCCAAAGGGTGCTGTATATGAATTTTGATTGGAAGATTGAATGTATTAATACACTGGAGAAGCAACAGATATAAACCGAATTTGGGAGTGACTACGAGTAAGTCTTCACTTTGCATCGACGCGAAACTTTAAATTTTGCGGTCATTTTAATTATGTAGTTTGAAATTGTACATACAAAATTTCAAATTTTAAAATTAAAAGTTTTTCGTCGACAATGTTTAAACATAAGGTTGTTTAAATCTATCGGAGATTGAATATTATACTCGGCCCACGGGTGGGATTACGGGATCCGACCAAAGAAATAAATATAGCGTTGTGCATTTAAGTTATACAAGCAAGTGCTAAACTCATTTAAAAGAACTAACAAATATAATACAATGGTGAATTAAATGGTGCACAATTATCTATAACTGGAAAATCAGAATATTGTTTAAATTATATACAAGCATAGAACTGAAATAAATAATAAGTTGAACTTTAAAAGGTTTAAATGAATACATATTAAATTGAGACCGTACTAAGTACAAATATACTCAAAGCTTTCCTATACTTGTAAGCAAAGACAGGTGTTTAATGGTTCGTGTAAAAATATAGGATATTTAAGTTGATATTTTATTGATATAATATATATATATATATATATATATATATATATATATATATATATATATATATATATATATATATATATATATATATATTGGCCTTCAGTCTGACTGCTTAAATATATACAACTACATTCAACGGTCGAGTACCGACACAATTTGTTTACACAATCAATAATTCTAAAGGTATAATTTAACACTGAAAATTGTCACTGTCCTTTAAATACAGGAAGGGTTTAGTACACTAGTTGTATATCACGAACTCTGTTCATAAAGAATTCGAATATAAATTGATATTCATGACTAAGGCCAGAGATTAATTTAATTGAATTAAGTTAATAGTTTCAACAGAACATTACATTAAGAGGTAGATTTGAGTAACCTTATATTATTCTGTCGGATGACTTAGAAGTAAGTTTTATACTGATTTCATTGACAATTAACATTTCATCAATGCATTGAATGTTCAACGATAGTACGATATTAAATAATAATAACTTTTAATAGAGTTGACGATTGAAACTATATTTAAACTATATTGCAGGCTCACATTCCATTAATATAAGTAATTTGACTGTAATCTCATTACATTTAGAATTTACATCAGTTCTATATACATAAAGACAAAATTTACATCGATTGGGGCTTGAACCTTGGTGGCGCAGTTGGTTAGCGCGGCACTCTAGCAAAGTGCAGGTCGTAGGTTCGAATCCTACTCGAGGTAAACTTTTTATTTATGTATTTAATAAAATTACTAATAATTTTTAATTATATATTTAAACTGGTTTATACTAATTAAAATTAAAGGTACTTTACTAGAATTTGACAGGGTTAATTTTTATAAGAAATTGCATATAATTGTGTGAAGGACTGATATTGTAAATTAGTGTTGCACATTCTAGGAGTAAATTTAGTGTTATTTATTTATAAAGGAGCCAGTCAGGGTAACTCATAATTTGGTTTATCTTATTCAATACATCACACAATCACGAACGTTACTATACATAAACAACAACTTTTCCTTCCATGAAGATTAAGAAGTTACATTACAATTAGGCTGGGAAAATGAGACTCCCATCATTACAATTTATCACCCATCGTGTGGAGCACGAATGGCTAATGAGTCATTACAATTCATACCGTTGCAAGGACAGTAAACGAAAGGAGGTAGTTTATTATTGCTTGGTAAAAAGGGTTATACCATTTAAATAAATGATTAAAGCCAACTTTTAAGATTGCTAAATAATGGTGTAATACTGGCAACTTTTCAAATTTCAGATTGTTTGATTATTGAAAATTGTAAAATATTATGATAAAGGTGGACTGTATCGTCCGACTTGAGGTGAACTGATTAAACTAAATATTATGAGAGAACTATACAACGAAGCGACAGTTTTAGACTAAGGATCAGTTGTATACGCATAATTTAAATTTTAGATTATTATAAGTTTTTGTTATGAACGAATAAGTTCAAAGATAAATATGTAATTAAAAATTATTACTAATTTTATTAAATACATATATAAATAGTTTACCTTTACCTCTAGCAAAGTACAGGTCGTAGGTTCAAATCCTACTCGAGGTAAACTTTTTATTTATGTATTTAATAAAATTAATAATAATTTATAAATTTTAGATTAGTTACATGATGAAATTAGTGCGTGTGTTTGGTAAAAATTAGTAAATTACACGCCTTAAATTCGTCAGTTATAAATAATCTGAGACTTAAATCATAACTGACCTTAAGACGAGTAACTGATCGTGGAAGATACGACCAGGATCAACTATTGGTGGATGGAATGCGGTAATAGTAAATAATGTATAACACTGACAATTTTCTAATTTTGCGACTTTACACATGTTTGCTTAAAAGGTGACGTCAATTATAGTAGATGTACATTTTTAAGTCAAACTTTTATTTCGTGAAGATTTATTCCAAAGTAATTTTTACTGATTGCTCAGAACATTTCTACTATTTGATTTTAGTTAAAAATGCATATGTTTTAGACAATAATGTAGCGTTATTACTTTGACTGAAGAAGATAGTTGCAATTCATAATGAAAACAATTTCGAATTGGTTTCTGACGAGTATTCTGGATCCAGTTCTGATTATGTTGACGATAATTCAGAGAATGACATTGACGATATTGGTTATTCTTCAACGGGTGGTTACATTGCTCCAAGTGGTCTGGATTGGAGTTTGGAGCCTCCAAAAAGAAACTCAACCGCACACCATTATTCGGCGTGCGCCAGGACTAACAAGAAAACATATGGATGCAACACCAAACGAAGCGTTTCAGTTATTTGTATCTCCTGTTATTGTACAAGAAATTGTCAACTGTACTAATTTAGAGGGAAGACGTGGTTACGGAGTAAAAGGAAACCGTAAAAAGGTGTAACTGTTGATGAATTTCTTGCATTCTCTGGTTTACTTATTCATGCGGAAGTTGACAGAAGCTGGGATGTTCCTGCCAGAGAACTATTTTGTAGTGATTTTGCCAATCCTATATACCGAGCTACAATGTTCATATTTCGCTTTGAAGATTCGTCAGATTTGACGACAAAACAAACCAGAATGCGCGTTTGGAAACCGATAAGTTTGCAATGGTGTCCTACGTTTGGGATTTATTCAGTCAGCAATGCAAAACCTGCGTTATTGCGTATACTAGTGTAACTAATGATTATCGGCTCGCTAGGTTTAGAGATATATGCAGATTCGTTCAATATATACCAAGTAAACCGGCAAAATATGGACTTAAAATATTTTGAATGTGTAAATCTAAGTCTCGTTATGGTCTGAATGGTTTAGTTTGTGTTGGTAAACAGCCCGCAGAACCTCCACATAAAAACATGGGGATTGAAGTAGTACAAATTCAGACATATAAAGCCAAAAGATTACGTGGATGCTTCAACGGATCGTAATCAAATAGATCACATACTTGTAAATAACAAAAGCTGAAACGAGATCAATGATGTACGGTCGTACAGAAGTACCAGTCTAAACACATACCACCACTTGGCCATTGCTATATGTAAATTAAAAAGCAACAGAACAAAGAAGAAAGAAATGTCACACAAGAAATGGAATACGCAAAAACTAGAAAACGAAGAAGATAAAAAACAGTATAATAATGAAATAGAAAACAGGTTAGGAAAAGGGAAAGAGAACAGCTAGTAGAGGAATGGGAACTAATAAAAGATACAGTGGTGAAAGCTGCGGGACGCACAGTAGGATACATAGAAATAAAAAATAAAAAATACCAGTTTGATGGAGAGCGCGAACAGCTAATAAAACATAAGAAGATAACAAGACTACATTGGTTAAAAACGAATCAACCGGATGACCTAATTAAGTATTGAGAGAAAAGAAAAGAAGTAAATAGAATAACATAGAAGAAAAAGGAATGGATACAAAGTACGCTGTATAGTAAATTAAAACACAAAAAGAAACGGAATAAAACAGTTATAAATGGAAGAAAAACAATTTATAAAGCATTTCCCGAAATTATACAAAGACGAACTGATAATTGACTTACCATAGTAGAACAATACGAAGTGGGAAATCTGAAACAAATTCCTGTGTAAAAACAACAAAGCAATGGGCATAGACCAGATTAACGGCGAACTGATAAAAATGTAGGTACAGATTTACATAAGTAAATATATGATTTAATAGTTAAAAGTTGGATTAAAGGAAAGATGCCTCAGGAGTGGACACTGGGAATGATAATATCCATCCCCAAGAGTGGTGATTTAACAAAGTGTATTTACATTGTTAAACATCGCATATAAAATACTAACAATAATCCTAAAAGAAATTGTAGGGCAACATACAGAAATTATTTTGCATTTAAAAAAGGTAAATCCACTACTGATGCATTACATATAATGAAAAAAATTACCCAGAAACGCTATGAACACGACATTGACTTACATATATTGTTCATTTACTTCAAATAATCATTCGACCTACTAAGAAGGACAAAAATAATGCATGACCTACAAACAATTAGAGCACCTCAAACACTGATAAAACTTATCAAAATGACGATGGAAAAATCAAAAGCAATGGTCGTTGTAGGATAGAGTAATACAGACAGTTTTAAAGTAAATAGGGGAGTGAGACTGGGAGATGCCCAGTCAGCTCTGTTGTTTATAACATCTATGGATCACATAATTGGAAAAATGGAAAACATTGAAAGAATCAATGTTAAATAGGTGGAGATAATTGCATACGCAGATGATGTAGCAATAGTAGTAAGGGCGAGAAGTGAAATGGAAAGGGAATTTACATCAATAGAAAAAAAAATCAAAAGAAAAAGGTTTAATGATTAATGAGAAGAAAACGAAATACATGCATTGTAGTAGACGTAAGAATGAAAAATACGCAGGGTTAAAAACAGGGTCTTATTATTTTGAAGAAGTGGAGTCATAAAAATATTTAGGAATAACAATACATACAAGAGACGAGAGTATAAATATTAAAGACAGAAT
Source organism: Vesta saturnalis (assembly GCA_036346205.1). NCBI lineage: Eukaryota > Metazoa > Arthropoda > Insecta > Coleoptera > Lampyridae > Vesta > Vesta saturnalis. The sequence continues at coordinate 162,656 of JARFJB010001925.1, forward strand.
ACAAATAGCCATTTAAGCCAACAAAAAATTTTAAGTAAAAATACAAAAATAAGAATTTATGAAACTGTTATAAGGCCAATCGTAATGTATGCAGCGGAAAACAGTAAATTTAACACAAAAAGAAGAGGGACAACTTAAAATATTTGAAAGGAGAATTATAAGAATAATTATGGGACAAATAAAGGTTAGAGATGATGAAAACGGAAACAGACAGCTGATGAACTTTGAAATAGATACACTGCTAAGTAAAGAAAATGAAGTGATGTGTACAAAATCCCAAAGAATACGATGGTATGGTCATATATACTGGATGGACAGTAATGATCCGGTACGGTTAATAACGGAGTGGATCCCAGTGGAAGGTAGACCGAGAGGTAGACCTAAAACACGATGGAAAGAACAAACTGAAAACGGTATAAGATCGATGACGATAAGTAATTGGAAGAGTCTGATGAAGGACAGGAAACAATGGAAAAAAATTAGTTAACATGGCAAAAACATACCAGGACCTGTGAGTAAGAGATAAATATTAAACAGAAATGTGGTCTCATCTACCTCGAAAAATGGATTAGAAGAGCTAAAATACAGCTGTAGTTTCTTCGGAAATGCGCTTAACTAACTAACTATGAAGAAACAGTATAGCAATGCGTATCAGAAAGTGATGATCTGCCTTCTGAAGAAAGTTGTGTGTCAGAAGCAGAAAATGATGACACAGTAGACAAAAATTTCGAATTGGTTTCTGACGAGTATTCTGGATTCAGAAGTTTGGAACCTCCAACAGAAATACAATTCAATCACACAACATTATTTGGCGTGCGCCAGGACTAGCAAGAAAACATATGGCTGCAACACTAAATGAAGCATTTCAGTTATTTGTAACTCCAGTTACAGTACAAGACATTGTGAACTGTACTAATTTAGAGGTGAGACGTGGTTACGGAGTAAAAAGCAAACCGTTGAATAAATTTCTTGCATTCTGTCGTTTACTTATTCATGCGGAAGTTGACAGAAGGTGGGATGTTCCTGCGAGAGAACTATTTTGTAGTGAATTTGCCAATCCTGTATACCGAGCTACGAAGATCCGTCAGATTTGACGACAACAAAACCCGGAGTGCGCGTTTGGAAACCGATAAGTTAGCAATGGTGTCCTATGTTTGGGATTTATTCATTCAGCAATGCAAAACCTGCGTTATACCGGATACTAATGTAACTACTGGTGACCAACTCGTTGGGTGTAGAGGTAGATGTAGATTCGTTCAATATATGCCAAGTAAACCGGCAAAATATGGACTTAAAATATTTTGGAAGTCTGGTTATACTGTGAATGCTTTAGTTTGTGTTGGTCGCCGGCCCGAGAACCTCCACATAAAAACCTGGGGCTTGAAGTAGTACAAACTTTTGTGCGTGGCATTCATAATTCTGGTCTCAATCTCACATTAGATAATTTCTCTATTGGGTAAAAATATCACTGTCGTGAGTACTCAGAATAAGCGTAACACTCCGAAAGAAATAAAAGCCTCAAAAGATCGTGTAGTCGGCCCTACATTGTTTTGCTTTCGAAATAAGGTATCCATGGTAAGTTACGCACGTAAAAAGAACAAATGCGTTATTTTACTAAGCATCATGCACCACGACGCACCTATCAAGTATGACGCTAAGAGGAAGTCTGAAATCATCACTCATAATAAAACAAAGGGCGGTTGACGTCGTGGATCCAATGGCCCGTGACATTTTTCTTCAACATCATTGATGTTGCAGCACTGAACACATATATAGTCTTTATCTAAGCAGATTTATTGATATCTATGGTCTACCAGCCGCTCAAACAAGTGCAACAATTAAGAGAAAGATATGCTCAGTGACTTGTCGAAGTACGGCGGCCGGTGCAAGCGGTACTGTACCCGGTGCTCTATGCAAACGTTGTAAATCAAACGCTGTTAACGTCCATAAATGCTCAAACTGTGAAAATTACTTTCATACAAGCTGTGCCAAGGTAAACAATGTAATTTTTTTAGACGATGGTGTAGTAACATGCTGTGAAAATGCGAATGAAGTATGTGATGTGGTTTTTCTGGATACTGTTCAACGGTTAGCCGATGAAAACAATAAAATTGACGTGAGTCTTATTAATTATATTATGAATCAAATAGATTCCATAATTTTGAATTAAAAGAGCAAATACGTTTACTAAATAATCAAGTTGAACTTTTAAATAAATTCCCGGTTATTGATACTGTGAATAATAGTGGTCCGTGAGAGATACCGAATGTAAACATAAAAAGAAGTGATAATGATAAGACTGTTGTCAAGTACAAATCCCCGAGTGCAAATAGGTTACCTATATCTACAAAGGTCCCACATAATGGTAAATTTAATAAAATTAATAAAAATAACAAAAATATAATCAGCGGTAAAGAAGTTGCAGATGCTATTAGGAATGCTCAAACACATTCTATGCTAAATACGTTAACCGGCACAACTGAAGATAAACCGCCTGCAGCAACAGTTAGTGACTGGAAGCAGGTAACATATAAAAAACGCAACAGGTTATTGGGAAAAATACTTTTGACTGTATTAAAGACGTTCCCAGATATGTCGCCTTACATGTATGCCGCCTAAATCCGGATACCACAATAGACGATCTAACGAATAAATTAAAAAGTATTTTTCCTGAAGTTAAATGTGAGAGCCTCACACCAAAGAGACCAGACCTTTACTCATCATTTAACATTTCCATTTATGACAAAAACTTCAAAGGTGCGACGAATCCGGAAATCTGGCCTTCTGGTGCAGCAATTAGCCGTTTTTTTACAAGCGCAATATACAAGACGCTCAAAATACGTAGTTTTTGATCCCAATTTACTACTTTTGAATATTAACACAATTAATGTGAATAAAATAAACATGCTCGAAGCCGAGATTTCAAAATGTGATAATCTGTTATTTCTGTGTTTAGTTGAGGCCGGTGTGAATCAAAATTCATTAACAAACCTAGTTATTGAAAATTATGAACTCGTTAGTTACTACTGCAGAAAAATCAAGACATGCGGTGGAGTAAGTATCTGGAAAAAAAAATCTATCAACTGTAGTGCTGTTGATGTGAATAAATTTTGCATCGAACTACACTTTGAAGTGTGTGCGATAACCTGCAACGTGAATAATAAAAATCACCTAATTTTAAATTGTTACAGATCTCCTTCGGGAGACGAAAATTTATTTTTTAATAAACTCAGTGAAGACCTTGATAGTCTGTGTAATCCAAGTAATGTCATATACATGTGTGGGGATTTCAATTTTGACAGGTACAAAAATCGTTCTTTTAAAATTTTGTGCGATGTTTTCTCCAGTTTTAATTGTAAACCGATTGTCAATTGGCCAACACGCATAACGAACACTTCTTGTACTTTAATTGACCAAATATTCACAAATAACGCAACGATAGGCACCTGTTGTGTACTTGATAACGAAATATCTGACCATAAAAGTGTATATCTTGAATTGAGAATATTTGCAATTCTTGCTTTAAAAGAGACTTTTCCTAGGCTAATGTAAAGAATTTTGATAATGCTCTAAAAAATGATAATTGGATGGAAGTACTTCATAATAATAATTTAAATGAAGCTTTTAGTAACTTTTATAATATCCTGCAGTATCATTTTGACGTTAAGTTTCCCAAAGCGCAAATTTTACCTTAATAATAAAAAGAAAAATTGGATAAATGACGAGGTGAGGATTTCTAGCTCGCGTCTTAAAGATCTGTTTGTCTTAAAGAATTCTTATGGTTATATAGCTCCTTTCTATGAGAATGCGAAAATTAAACACATTGAATTAGTTAATCAAACGAAGAGGAATTTCTTTCAACAAAGAATTATTGGGGCAAAAAATGACACCCGTTCACTTTGGTGTACCGTTGCTACCTTTTCAAACAATAATAACAGCGGCAGCAAAAGGGATATTACTAAATGTAAACGGTAATATAATCAAAGATATCTCTAATATAGCCACTGAATTTAATAAATACTTTGTTAACACTCCTCGTGAATTGATAAAGAGTATAAACCCAAATGCCGGGATTGAATATGAAATAGATAAGGGTGTATCCATAAATGCCTCATTGTATTTATACCCATATACCGATCATGAATTACTAACATTATTAAATCATAAATTAAAAGACAAACAATCTGCTGGTCATGATGAAATTCCGTTATTCATTCTAAAAAGTATTCTTATAGCGATTTTACACCCTTTAACTTATTTGATAAATTTGTCGTTCATAACAGGTAGTTTCCCGGATAAACTGAAAACTGGCAAAGTTATACCGATTTTTAAAAAGGATGATGCATACCTAATTGACAACTACAGACCAATTACTATCTCTGACAGCTTTTCTAAAGTGTTTGAATATGCTTTTTTAAATCGCTTAATTAGTTTGATTGAAAAATATAACATAATCACGTCTAATCAACACGGATTTAGATCTAAGTGCTCTACAAACATAGCTATATGAGTAGAAGACGGGCACCTTCCGCCATCTTGGATTTTGACGTCACTTCCGGTTTTACACACCCACGTGGGGGACCGGTTTTTCCACCCTTATTTTTTACTCGCTTACGTGTAGGACGTGTTTTTTCACCCCTATTTTTGCACATCCACGTGTGAGACCGCATTTTCAACCCCTAATTATTTTTTATATATCCTCGTGTGAGACCGTATCCTTTCTTTTCAAAGGCGCTTTTCAACCCTAATTATTTTTTACTTGCGCACGTGCGAGACCGTGTTTTCAACCCTTATTTTTTACACACTCACGTGAGAGACCGTATTTTGAAACCTTTCTTTTTCATCCCTAATTAAAGTTTTTGATTTTTAATGGCATACGTGAAAGACCGTATTTATTACCCTTATTTAGAGATGGTGATCTTTTAATTATTTTTATTAATTAATTATCCTAGGGAAATTCTTAATCTGATAGCTTTAACATGATTATGATCTTTAATTATTTTATTAATTAATTATTTTTAGCCCCCTGGAAAATGATGTAAAAGATAGCTTATTTAATTTTGTATTTTACTATTACCATTTATTAGAACTTGTTTATCAGATATTATTTCTCCTAAGACGCCGTCTTAGGAGAAAATACCTCGACCATAAAAGAGGCGTTTAGATTTATAAACATATCCCAGGGGCTATGTTAGAGTGTGGTTAGGTCAATACTTCAGACATCCCCGAAGATGTCCGATTCTACCCGAACATTGACGAGCACGCTTGCGCACAAGACCAAAGGCTAGCTGCGTTCTGGCGTCTTAGGAGAAAATACCTCGACCATAAAAGAGGCGTTTAGATTTATAAACATGCCCCCAGGGGCTATGTTAGAGTGTGGTTAGGTCAATACTTCAGACATCCCCGAAGATGTCCGATTCTACCCTAACATTGACGAGTACGCTTGCGCACAAGACCCAAGGCTAGCTGCGTTCTCGTTTCTCGTGTGTTTCGCTCTTAAAGTGTAACTGTCATCATGTGAGCATTACTATAATGTATTCTCCTGTTTATGAGCCAACATCAGCGGACATTAGAGATTTTACTAACTTGTTAATAAACTATTACAACATAACCGTTCAAGATAATGATGAAAGCGATGACGTGGTTGATCTGGGTGTATCTCACATCCAAGATGATGGTTCACAGAAGAGAAAGAAGAGCGATGAGGTAGGGAGGAAGGGGAAATCTCAAAATCATGATGATGATGATGAGGACGACTCACGGTTCAAGAAGAAGGAGAAAACCGATAAAGCATGTTATTAAATAATAATGATGTATTGTTGTTTATAATAATAATAATAATATTTTCAAAACGTTAAGCTTTCCTTCGGTTTTGTTAATAAACCTGTTTTTTCCTAGCGGTGCTCCACCGTCTTGATTCATGTTTGCAAGTTTACAAGTTTTTCGCTTTAGCGTGTTTTCGCTCTCTCGTGTGTGTGTGTGTGTGTGTGTGTGTGTGTGTGTGTGCGCGCGCATACGTGCGTGCGAACGCACGTACGTGTGAGCGTGCGTACGTGCGAGCGTGCGTACGTTCGTGCGTACGTGCGAGCGTGCGTGCGTACGTACGAGCGTTCGCACGTGCGTGCGTACGTGCGAGCGTACGTGCGAGCTTGCGTGCGTGCGAACGTGTGTGCTTACGTGGGTGCGTGCGTACGTGCGAGCGTACGTGCGAGCTTGCGTGCGTGCGTGCGAACGTGTGTGCTTACGTGGGTGCGTGCGTACGTGCGAGCGTGTGAACTTGAGTGCGTGCGTACGTACGTGTGTACGTGCGTGCGTGCGTACGTGCGTGCGTGCATGCTTGTTTTTTCGTTTGATCCTCGTGCTAAAGCAGTGCTAGTCGATTGTATGTAGTTGTAGGCCCTATTGTGTTGACTAAGAGCTATAATTGGAAGCGTTGCTTGCTATACCCTGGCCATGGAGTTATGTTTAATTAGCTTTTTTTTTGACAGATGTATTTATTTATGATAAGATCAGGCTTGCATGTAAAGTTATGTAGAGGTGAAACTAACTAGCTAATGTGTTTTGCTACTACACGTATCACAGTATTGAAGATTCTGTTTATGTATTAGAAAAACGTACTACAGCTTCGAAACAGAGTGCAGATAAAAATTGAAGAAAGTGAATACGGTACAATTTCGGCGAGCAGACTTAAAGGTTTTAAGTGTGTACAGCATTCCCTGAGCAGCGTTGAAACCATTTAATTTAGAGCTAACCTCGTGTCCATGTAATAATGTCTGATAAACTATTAGGGTTATTAGCTTGCTTTATAGGTTACAATATAATCGTTCAAGGTGCAGATGATGAGGAGATTGTATCTCAAAAAATCTCGTTTGATCTCGTGAGATGTGTACAGCTTTTCTTAAAAAATACCTGCGAGGCTGTCTCATTCAAAAATCTCATGCAAAAACATCAATAATCGTTAGCAATGTAGCTGTATCCGCTATTATGCTTACTTAATGTATCACTAGTATAGCTTTTTGATATCGAGAGAAGAAGCAAGATTTCGAACGGTTGTAGTATTTCCAGAGCTCTATCGAAATCAATTAAATTTAAGAATAATCCCATCTCTATGTAATAATGGACGTAGTATAAAGTTACATATTTTAAGTATTTAATGTAATCACTGTATAATGAGTTTTATTATTATGATGCAACATTAGTGGTATTAGACGTTTTTTAAAATATTTGTGTTTTTGAATGTAAATTTTTTGTAAGTACAACATAATAATTAAATACGAATTCAGGTTTTTTTGTATTACTTTCTAAATAGTTAATGTCCGGTATGTAATCGTGTGTTTATATTCAGACATTCACAAAGCGTGTTTTAGTGAGGTACGTTGTATAAAAAATTTCAGTTTAGCATATGGCAGCGTTGAAGGAAAAACTTCTAAAGGTGAGCGTATTATTTTTAATATATGTTTTTTACCTGATATTGCTAACAAAAATGCCGATAAAGATTTTTAAAAATGTATTATCATGCTTATAGGATAACGTCATAAGATCCGCTCTACAAAATAGTAAGTACGCATTCGTGGATTTTAAACTTATAGTTATTGTTAATTCACCTATATAATAATAAACCATTAAAACCTTTTGCCTTTTATTTCCGTTATATCAACCTGATATTCTTAAAATCATGTTAATTTTAATTTAACTCTATGTATATATATATATATATATATATATATATATATATATATATATATATAGTAATTATTACTTTTAATGGGTTGTACAACTGTTAATGAACACGTTACAATGAAATAGTTTTGTGTGTATGTAATTAAACATGCAAATAAATCAGATATGATGTTCCTAATGTATAGGTGGTGGCTGTTTAGAGGATCTGCCTATACATAAAGCATCATTCCATTAGGGTAGAAATTATTTATTATTTCACGTCATATTTAATTAGACTTGAATGTATTCAGTTTCAACTGTAATCTGATTTCCGCAAAACTGTAAGACATAATTTCGGTTGATTGGTTGAGATTGATCTGGTGATCGAGCGTGCTTTGTTTGAGATTGATTAATTAATTGAATTGTTTGTGTGTGTGTGTGTGTGTGTGTGTGTGTGTGTGTGTGTGTGTGTGAGAAAGAGAGGGGAGGAAGAAACAAGATAGAGGTGTGCATTATCAGTTTCTGTTATAGAAAATGTTCATTAGTCTTTACGCCGCTAGGTGGCACTAAAATCAATTTTTACTCAAAGGGGCCAGGGGGCGAAGGCCTGAGAACAAGTTGCGAAGCCCTACACGTGTCGCACAAGAACCTCCTTATTAGAAATACAACGTTTTAGGTAAAAGATCATCCAATAGCATGTGGCCATTTTAAAGCAATAGGGTCGATAATTTTAATAATAATATCTCATTAATTATGCAATTTCCAACATTGTATGCGTGTGAATTTGCCTAACCTCCAGGGGCACTGTTCTTAATATAGCCAGAAGGACCTTAATACCACCAAATAACCCTAAGATTAACCCTAGACCAGCCCCATCCTAAATACAACCTGTAGATAGGCATTAAAACAAATGTAATAACAATCTCATTGGTAAAAAAAATACGCTAATAAAATAAAATGGGGAAATACAGTCAATGTGTACGTAATTATTATTATCTAATCAATTCTTTAAATAATATCTGATAAACAAGTTCTAATAAATGTTAATAGTAAAATACAAAATTAAATAAACTATCTTTTACATCATTTTCCAGGGGGCTAAAAATAATTAATTAATAAAATAATTAAAGATCATAATCATGTTAAAGCTATCAGATTAAGAATGTCCCTAGGATAATTAATTAATATAAATAATTAAAAGATCACCATCTCAAAATAAGGGTAATAAATACGGTCTTTCACGTATGCCATTAAAAATCAAAAACTTTAATTAGGGATGAAAAAGAAAGGTTTCAAAATACGGTCTCTCACGTGAGTGTGTAAAAAATAAGGGTTGAAAACACGGTCTCGCACGTGCGCAAGTAAAAAATAATTAGGGTTGAAAAGCGCCTTTGAAAAGAAAGGATACGGTCTCACACGAGGATATATAAAAAATAATTAGGGGTTGAAAATGCGGTCTCACACGTGGATGTGCAAAAATAGGGGTGAAAAAACACGTCCTACACGTAAGCGAGTAAAAAATAAGGGTGGAAAAACCGGTCCCCCACGTGGGTGTGTAAAACTGGAGCTGACGTCAAAATCCAAGATGGCGGAAGGTGCCCGTCTTCTACTTATATGTGACTTTTATGCCCGTATTGTTTCATACTGACGCATGCGAAAACCCGGTAGGAATCTTCTGTGATTTCAGCAGGGCTTTTGATTGCGTCAACCATACTAAACTATTAGAACTTTTAGAAAACAGTGGTATCAGAGGTACTGCTCTTACTTGGATCTCGTCATATTTGTGCGAAAGATCGTTGCAGTGAAAAAAAAACCATAAATAATCACACTACGTATGGTATCTCGGATAGACTTCCTGTTACGATGGGTGTACCACAGGGATCTGTGATAGGACCTATACTGTTTATCCTGTTTATCAATAATCTTAGCCAAACATGATCTATATTTTAATTCTAGTAAAACTCAGGTTATTAGATTTCATAACAGACAAAAAACTATAATGAACGTGAACTTGAGTATAAATAACATGAGTTTATGTAACGTAACGCATATCAAGTTCTTGGGCATTTATCTAGACGAAACACTAAACTTTAAAGTGCACTGTGAGAAACTAACTTCTAAATTATCTTCTATTTCTTATATCTTTAGACAATTGCGGTTTATTTTAAATAGACCACAACTGATATCTGTGTACTATGCGCATATAGATAGTCGTCTACGTTACGGCATTTGCTTATGGGGTAGTTCCACTTCATTTAACTCTGTATTTTTAATGCATTATGGCAAATAAAAAAGATTTTGCATCTTGCCGTAATATCTTCCGAAGCTTTAATATACTCACCTTAACGTCCATATACATTTTTGAACTCTATATATATTTTCAATCATAAATCTACTTACAATCTGAACAAGGATATTCATAATCTCAATACAAGATATAAGAACTTATTCCACGTTCCCTTTTCAAGATATAATGTGACTGCCTACTCTCCAAATGTTTTAGGTCTTAAAATTTTTAACTGCTTGCCGAATTATATCAAAACGTGTCATAATTTAAAAACCTTTAAGTCATCATTGAAATCCTATTTATTACAGAAATGTTTTTACGATATGTCAGAATTTTTTAATTGCTCTCAAACGTCTTAAACTTTACTGTAAATTACTTTTGTTTGTGTTTTCTTTTTGTTTTTATGTGTTATGTACATGTAATTCCAATGCATATACAATTGACGTGTCTTATACATTATCGTTTGTAATTCAAGACCAAGTAAAAATAATAATAATAATAAAACCCAGCAAAATTGATCATAAAAGCACAATGATATGTATTAGTTGTAAAAATAATATCCGTAATGAGTACAACATTAAAGTGTGCACTAAATGCTTTTCTAATCCCTAAAAAATGTTTAAACAATAATGTTCACTTTCATATTTAATCTCACGTTGAAGCTAAGTATAAATAAATAAAGTTTTACTTCAATAACTTTAAGGTCGGAAATTACAATGAAAAAAAGGCAATTAAATGTACATTCCAACAACTATTTTAACTTGAAAGAAAAACATCAAAAGGTTGTCCTCATTTCATTATCTTCTTATGTTAGTCAACTATAAGGCACCTTAATTGCAAAATTCCTTAAGTATTAATTCATCTAATATGTATAACTGATACTTATAAATACTCATATATGCTCGGTTAGTTTACTTAAGATCTACACTCATTTCCGTATTACTAATGAATGAATCATATATAAAATATTATGCATAATCAATTACTTTTTATTATTGTTTACAGTAATATTTATTCAAACAGCTTATTCGTCTTGATTTATTGCATTTAAAATTCAAGTATGCTTTTAAATAGTTAATGAATTAGATTTGGACATTAATAAATATCTGTAAAAAATTAACCGTAAGCAGGTGAATTGTTTTCAAGGCAATATGAACGTGTTACCTTAAATTAAAATCATTATTTATAAATTTTACACTTGTATACACGGTGATGCAATTACATCAATAACTATGATGATATTATTAAGTAATCTTCCAGAATAAAATAGAATTAATTGTTTCTTTTCCATGATTAGTTATGGTTATTATTATTAATTATTTGCAAATAACTAAATCAATTGTATATGAAAAAAAAAGTAAGTAATAATGAAGAGACGCGCCTAATAACGATATAGTCTGCATCCTTGTGTTATTTAAAGTAATTAGTACCAGTGACCATCAAAGAGGATTGTGGAAGTAAAATAGTCAATATGCAATTAGAACCGGTATAATTTCTCATACAATTGTTTGCAAGATTTATATAAGTTATAATATAGAAGAGCGACTAATGCAAAAGTAAAAGGAATCGTGAATGACATGGGAAACAAGTTATTCTCATTCCAAACAAAATAAGTTCAAGGGAATCGTTTAAAATGCTTATGAATCTAAGTTGGTAGCACGAGTCTGTTTACAATTTTAATTACATATCTGCCTACATTATTCTTTAAAATGAATAAATTCTCAGCAGATTATGAAACTGTTTAATCATAATTGGTACATGCATGAGTATACTGTTAGGGACGTGTCGCTTTGTATTTTTTAGAAACGTGCAATATGCAATTTTTACGAAAAGTTTGTTGGTCACACGATACGAGGATTCTTAACAAGATGACCCTTGACAAGGTACACGTATTGTAAGATGTAGAATAATTTGTTAAATTACTCGTGTAATTCGCACGTGACAACGAGAATCACGTTACCGTTACGTCTATTTTATATTTCTCATAAAGGGTCGTTCTTTAACACACTCAGTAAGTTAAAAATACGTAATGCTTATTGCGAAAATGATTCTTTGTAATACTTACAATTTATACCCGATAAGGTTAAGTTCGTAATGCATTAACACGCAGATACATAGAAGATCCAGTGAACAGTACGTGAACTTCAAGCAGATTTTTTGTTCTATTTCTAGTCTTCCATACAGAATTAAGTAATGAAACAGAATTTTAATTTAAATCGATAAAATCAAAATTTTGCACTGGTAAAGTACAGTGTTAATGTTTATGGCACACAATTATTAAGATTACCATAAAGGTAATTAGGTAGATGGAAACGTTATTAACAATAGTTAAAAAAGTCGTCGAGGATGAAATTTCGATATGCACTATTTCAAAGGTTTAAAGTGCACTCTGAAAACATACTAGCAGTACACCGGCAGTTGAGCACCATCTCGCATTTCTTAATCGATTTTAATGAGCATTTAATGGTATTTTTAATGTCCAATCGTACACTAATGAGCTTTTAGTCACCCTTTTAATTGCTTCGTAATGATCCTGTTTCTTATCAGCTTCATTTGTGGCACCTTTCTTAATACTTATTATTAAAGCCACCGTTGTTTTGATCAATTCTTAAACCCCTATTTTTACCATTTCTTAACCCACTTTTTAATTTCTTTTTAATTACACTTTTTTTAACGACTTTATCAACCGCTACTTCTTCGGTCCATTTTAACCGTTCCCCAGTCGGTAGAGGCCTTTTTAACCTCGGCCTGGCATAATTAGCAAACAGCGGAATTTTTTTTTAATATGTACGTTAAAGTGTGTAGATTAAGATGCAAAAGTTTAAATCTCTATCGGGTGCAGAAAGTCAAAAAAACATTCAAAATTTTTATTTTTCGAAAATCGTCAATATTTTGGAAACGGTTTGAGATAGAAAAAAAATACTGGAAGAGTAAGTGTTTCCGAATAAAAAATGTCTCTAGGAATTTTTTCATCCGAGCTATCGTTTGTCCGGAAAAAAATCGCGAAGTAAGACATGAAGTCAGCGCCGCTAACACGCGGTCGAATTTTCGATATAGAGCGTTAAAAATTTTTTTTTTAATGTTCGTGTATACGTTACCTTTTTTGTTATTAATTATCGTTACTCTGGTATTAACAAACACATTTTTGGAAAAATTTATTTTATTTTAACTATACAAAGTTAAAAATTTTTAATGTAAAAAAAATTCAAAAGTTATCAAATTTAATAGTAATTTATAAGATAATATCTTCATTTATATCATCTGTATCTTCATTTTCGATATTTACTGCATTATCTTCACTGTCTTTAATTATTTCAGGGAAGCGCAATTATCCGGCGCACAATTCTTACAAGCTGACGTACATAATAGCCCACTCTTCTTGCATGTGCATGATCTCTTATGCATCCGGATTTGCAAATACAAAATATTAATTTTAATATAGTGTCTGGAGCAGGCTTTAGAGTCATTTTAATTGGTTGCAAAGGTGTTAATTTTAGGATTTAAATTATTGGTGGTATTGGTATTTAGTATTTACAGCCAACAAATCAGTACAAAAAATTCTCCTTAATACATCTTTACTGGTAGTATCGATAATATTTTTGATCATATTCATCAAATGTTCAGCAAACGAAAGTTTTGTAGCATGAAATTTTTTTTTATTTACCTTTACTCTTGAATTATCTTCTGCTTTAAAACCACAAATAAAACATAAATTTTGCAAATCAAATGAATTAGGCACTTTTCTCACTTTCGATTTTGCCGGACTATAATAGAGACTTTGAGGTTCGGTTGCTGCAAAAATAAGAAAAACGATTATACCGTTTTAGGATATATTTACTACGACAATCTGTATGTACAATAACAGATTTAACTGAGCTTAAATATTTATTATGTTTATTTTTTGTTTCCAGGCTCACTTGTATAAGAGTATTTAAACCACGCTCTACTGTAATGGATGGCTCTACAACATATGAAACGCACATCTCTGTCTATTCACTGAAAAACAATCCTGCTATATAATGGAAAATAATTCTTCTAAAATACAACTAATAAACTCACTAAAATAAAACTTGTAAATGCTGCTCCGAAATTCAACGGAATAAATAAAACGTATTTGTCAACACAACACATACATGCTTGGATTAGAACGCAGCACATTAGAGCATATTAGGTCCTGCACCTCGTTCCATCATCTTGGTCCATCTTCAAACATATTTCGTGCCGCCATATTGCCTGCGTCTTGGCTGAAGCTTCAAAATTGTCTTTAATTTTTATCCCGTCCCGTTTCACCCTTTATGCACCCTAGTGCGTTTTGGGCTTTGACACCATCTTGTTCTGTTTTCCGCTTTTTGGTGATAGGGCTCAAGGAGCAAAATGAGGGGTGTTTACATTTTATGCATGGCTTTATCGTAATATTTGTACTACATTACAATATAATGTCTTACAATAATACTTTGTACCGTAAGCTTAAGCCACATCATTAACAAAACTTATTTACATTATCCCCATGACGGGTACTGGCGGAAAATATCCCACACCAAATTCAATCTCCGATTTCGTTATATCTGAGAGATAAGTAATTTCGGACTAAATCCCTTAATAATATAACTTGTTCTATAATAGTGAACCACCAGCAACTAAGCTTTTAACAATTTTTGCAGAACTTCGCCAATATGGCTACACCAGAAAATTTTTAGCTCCCGAGGAGATGAACAAAATGGCCACAGATTGATAATTTAAAAAGAGCCTTTTTGGAGGCAAAGGTTAAGAGATCTCTGTCATTTACAGGAACCTGTAACTTAATAATTATTGACTTGACCTGGTGTACTAATTCTCCTATAGATGACAATTGGTCGCATTCAATTATTATATTAAACTCTAATTCTAATTACTACAAACTAATTTTAAAAATCAAAATTACTAAGTTTTTTTTTCTTGTTCGATTTATACACTATGAACTAAATTTTAATTACAACGTAATATAATTTGGCGTACAATAAATCTACAAGAGGTATTGTCATATAAATAAATCTAGTCATGAAACGAAACTCTTGTTGGTAATATTTTTTAATTGTCCTGAGGTTTGGTTGATGCCCATTATATGTTTACTTTTCCTTATAATATCTTGCATGAATTCAACAATTGAGTCTTTATGTTCAAATAGGGTGCAAACACTTCTCCTATCTTCCATCACGGTTTGAAAGTTTTTTGACAATATTATGTAGCACTATGGGCCGCTACGGACTATTCGAAAAGAATGCAAAAATTTTCTGTAAATCTGAAAAAAAGATTTCTACATTGTTATTTCAATAAGTAGCATTTTTAGCCCCCGACGAAATAAGAGGAGTATTATAAGTTTAGCGTGTGTATCTGACTGTGGTATCGTAGCTTTCAAACGCAGCAACCGATTCTAATTTAAGTTTTGTTTTTGTTTGAAAGGTGAGTTAGTTGAGAGGGTTCTTAGCTATGATTCAAGAAAATGTGTCCAGATTATCAGCTCTTTTCAAGTTGTTGAAGGGATTTCTCACTTTTTATTAGAGGTTTTGATTTATTTCTTTTTTTTTGTTTGAAAGGTGACTTGATCGAGACTGTTCTCATCTCTGATTCAAGAAAATTTGTTTACCTGTAGATGCTTTAAAAGTAGAATTTTTGTGTCGGAGTTTTTTAAAATTCTTAATTTACTCATTATTATGTTCGTTTACTAATACTTCTATGCAGAAAATAGTTTATGTAAAATATTAATTTTGGAGATTAATGAAATGGTTTTCTCTGAACGTGAACCTATTGAGATGTATAAACATCCTAATAACTTTAATAGGCTGTAAAGAAAATCTACATTTAAATAGGTCTTGCAGAAACGAGAAGCGGAGAGAAAACGGAGATGGGCCACTACTTACCTACAGATGTAAGGAATCATCGACATCAGATGTTTCGGTCAGGGTCAAGAAAAGTTCGGTGGAGATAAAAAGAGCGCCAAGAGCCGCTCCCCAAAATAAGAACTCACCTTTATGCCAGCTCCTGAATAACGATCTCAGAAATAGGCAAGCAGGTAACATAGAGAATTAAGAAACTAATAGGGAAAAAGAAAAGTGTTGTGGAATAAAACAAACCTATAATTATTAAATCACATAAGAAGAATATATATATATAAAAATAAAGCGTGTTTCAAAATAAATAAATACTCACAAGAGACAAATAAATTGGTAATTAACGTCCAAAATGAGGCAAAACAAAAGTAAATCTATACATGTATAACGTAGATACATTGGTTATTTAAAAATAAAATTTAAAGAAAACAAAATAAAAATAGGTATCGACAATACAAGTTTGAACAGAATTAAACCGTAGAACGTTAAAAGTATGAAAGAAGTGTTTTTTATAGTAAATAGAATTATAGATAAATAGGAACCTGTTTAATTTCGAAAGGCCTTCCTAAGGTTAAGCAGGTTTTTATATTTGAATCGTAAAAAGTTAATATGCTAAAAGATAATTTAAATTGAGAATACTTATGTTCTAACAAAAATTTTATTTAACAAATTTGAAAGAGAGCGTTAAGAAACAAATAAAATTTAATTAATCACCAACATCAAATTAAAATTTAAAAGATATGAAAAGTGTCTACAGCTTAACTACTGTGCGCATGTTTGTTTGATAGTTAATACGTCACAAACATTAAAAGATACAAATATAGCAGACAGTTGTTAAAATTATCTTAAATATCTAATAAAAAAGTAAGTAATACACTATTTTTAACAATCATAATTATAGATTGCAAACAAAAAAAACAAACAAAAAGGAAGTGTAAAAAGCGATTTCAGGTAAGGTTAGAGGTAAATAATATTTTAGTGAAATCAAGAAGTTATTCTAGTAGCTTTCCTTAAACCGCAATAATCGAAGAAAATAATGAATACTCAGCACTCTCCAGTAAAAACTTCATTTTCTTTGCGAAACAATTCCTTTTTGAAGAACCTTCTAGCAAAGATTGAAAATGAATTCAGAAACTTATTTAGGAATACTTCAGCAATCAAACAAAAAAACAAACAAAAAGGAAGTGTAAAAAGCGATTTCAGGTAAGGTTAGAGGTAAATAATATTTTAGTGAAATCAATGAGTTATTCTAGTAGTTTTCCTTAAACCGCAATAATCGAAAAAAATAATGAGTACTTAGCACTCTCTAGTAGAAACTTCATTTTCTTTGCTAAACAATTCCTTTTTGAAGAACCTAGCAAAGATTGAAAATGAATTCAGAAACTTATTTAGGAATACTTCAGCAATCAAACAAAAAAACAAACAAACAGCAAGTGTGAAAAGGGATTTCAGGTAGGGTTAGAGGTAAATAATATTTTAGTGAAATCAAGGAGTTATCCTAGTATTTTTCTTATTTTAGTACTAAGGAAAGGCGCCGAAAGCAACGGAGCTTATAGGTGTGAAAATTATGATTAAAAACGTCTGACCTTTTTGTTGATTTCTATGATGATGAATGATATTCTACATAAACTATTTTTCCACGAGATGAACCAAAGATGTATGAAGATGGAATTTCTAGGTAAGTTACAATATATTCAAGTACAGATGGTACACTCTTAAACTTCTTTTAGTTGAAGAAACAAATATGGAACAGAAACGACAATAACCGGAACAAAAATAACTGCAAGGTCAACGGAAAGTTCAAAGGAAAGTTTCATGCAAAGTTGAAACTCTAAGATGGAAGAAGAGCTGTTCGTGATAACTTGTATGAATGGTATACTTTTAAAACCGCAATAATCGAAGACAGTAATAAATACTTAGCACTCTACAGTAGAAACTTTATTTTCTTTGCGAAACAATTCCTTTTTGAAGATCCTTCTAGCGAAGATTGAAAATGAATTCAGAAACTTATTTAGGAATACTTCAGCAATCAAACTCAAAAGTTAACTCAATCAAAATCTGTTATGTAAAAAGAAAAAGCGTTATCTATAAACTAGTCAAATGTGTATTAAAATGCAAGAGATAAGACATTTTTAATACCTATATGTAAAGTTAAAATGTAAGAGATAATAAATTGTTGAAAAACCATTATAAAAGTATAAGGTGTTTGGTGTTTTGTGTAAAAGTGTAGGCAACCAAAAGTACTTCAATATATATATATATATATATATATATATATATATACATAATTGTATAAAAATTAAGGTTAATAAAGTAAAATTTAACCCAAATTAAGTGAATAATTAAAAACTTGAGAAATTTTTGTTACAACATCTTATTATTAAAAAAGGCACAATTGTACGTTCTAATTTCAATTTTAAGTTTTAGGATGTCTGGGATTTTTGCTGTTTTTTTCCCAGACCTTGAAGTAAATATCTTGCCAATTATATGTTAAGTTACCACAGCACTATAATAATTTATCATGTGTAATTGAAATTAAAAATGATATTAAACGTACTACATTGTGTTTTCACAGTTCAATAACAATTACAATATTATTAACAATAAACCATTACTTTGCTTAGATTCGACTAGAGTTTCAATTGATATGTCAAATTTCTACTTGTGAATGCTTTTCTCAATTTCAAATTAAATCTTTTCACAACTTACACGTACTTCATAATGTGATTAAATTTTGTTAAAATTGTTCTTTGATTATGACATTTTTCGCTGTTAGCCTTCCATCGTTAGAGGGTGTTCTGGTTTGTCATCATCAAGGCAGTTTAATGATATTTAACTTATTAAGGATCTATAATAAAATACTTATCTTTTTTGGGTTTTTAATGGTGTATTTTAAATCATACAATCTAAACGTTTCGATAACACTTACAGTTATCTTCGTCAGTAGTAATATTTGTTAAAAATAGTTAAAGATGTTGTAAACAATTTTGTCAAAGTTGAAAAATTTTCAAAGTCTCCAAGCTACAAAGGTATCATGAATATGTCTATACCAAAATCGAATTTCTCTAGGTGCATTTTTTAGATCTAATGTTTCAACCTGTTCCTTTTAAAAATTAGTTACAATAGGACTAGTGTTACGGTCGAAAATGAAACTAAAACGGCAGGTAACAGATAATTAGAGTGCACCGGACTAGCTCCGTGGGACAGAGGGCGTGGGCGTGTTTTTTGAGTTTAAAAATACTGAAGGTGGTTAGTCGTATTGTCGAAAGTCGCAGATAAGGGTGCGTCGTAATTATAATGAAGTCAAGTATGATGGCGCCAGACTGTTATTAAGGCGAAATCGGTAAGAGTACACCTGGGCACACGTATATAAATCACCCTTCAACAGTCAAAGCATCTCACTTACCTTACGTTGGCTACCTCCAGGTGTGCGTTGGATATGCTTCGAAACTTTAGCTCTAGAACAAATCTTAAAAATATCCACATGCTCAAACACCAAAGTAGGGTGGGCGTAAATCAGCTGTTGGGTTTCAATGACTTCTTTAACTTTAAATTTCATTACGTTACCCCCAACGCTTATGAACAAAATGATACAAACACAATAATAAAAAAATAATGAACGTTAAATGTTACGCTTAAATCTTATTAACTCAAGTTTAAATACTACTCATCTTCAAAGCTCTGTCATTAATCGAACTCCAAACTAAAGTAATTAGACATAATCGGTTACGTTAAACAACACAAAATATTTAATAAAAACTCAATAAACTGTATGATCCTGAATGCTTCAGTTGCAGGAAATTACCACTGGTTACTTTTAACATGAATGAATAAAAATTGAAATCAAAATTTAGCTCTCAATTGATTCTTAAGTTTGAATAATAAAATTACTACTCTTAGAAAATTATGGCTTTCGCTGTCGGGAGATCGCAAATTAACACCATAAAATTCAGTTAATTGTTCGTCTATTACATTTAATTATATTTCAAAAAGCACACAAGTACATATGTTTATTTACACTGGTTTCGGTTTGATTTAAAATATTAAATACTAGAAAACGGAAATATAAAATGGTCAAGCTTGTAAGCATTACAAGTCAAAAACGTATTTGTTAATATTGTAGAAAATTGTAGTTGGTCTTTTGTAACTGACACCTCAAAACATATAAACTCTAAATTTGATATATTAGTAGAAACTTTAAGGTCCAGGCACAATATAGCGTTTCCAAAAAAAATTACGCTTGAAAAATCATGGCGGTGCACATTGGTTTAATTGCGAATTAAAAAGAATGAGAAGTACTTTACGTTTTTTAAAGGTAGTATACGAACGTTCTAATTGTATAGAAATTCTGACGTTACTGCACTGTCGTAAGCAAAAATACAAACTTGCATTAAAGAAAGCTAAAATTGACGCTTACGATAAATTTATATTAAAGCACAAAAACTCTGCAAAAGCTATCTGGAAAATAGCAAGAAATCAAAATCAAAATGATAAAAACTCAAAAGTTTCCATTATTGATGCGGAAACGTTCAATAAAGATTTTATTAATGAACCTCTCAGTTTAGTAAATAATTCTGACGGTGCATCCTTAGATCCACTTGTATGTTTAATATTTGCACTCCAATATCGCAAACGGAAGTTAAAAATGCAATTTGTTCTTTCAACAGCACCAAGGCCATGGACGTTTATGGTTTAAATCTAGAATTAGTTCAATCGGTAATCATTTGTCCATTAACATCCCTATTAAATCAATCACTTCAGAGCCGTATATTTCCGCAAGCCTTGAAAATTGCTTGTGTTATGCCAGTTTAAAAAAAGGCAATGTTGACGTATAATCTAACTACAGACCAATTTTTATATTACCTGTCTTCTCGAAAATGTTTGAAATTATTTTAAAAAGCCGCATGCAAGATTTCTTGGAAAAATACAATTTATTACTTAAAAATCAATTTGGGTTTAGAAAGAATAAATCGACGACTCTCGCTATTCTTGATTTTATTAGTAACATCATAGATAACCTTGATAAGAATAAACAGTGCACATCAACGTTTTTAGATTTAACAAAAGCGTTTGATTTAGTTACACCAAATACTTTTAAAAAAACTTGAATATTACAAATTTGATCAAGACAGTATAGAACTTTTAGCCTCATATCTCTCTAACCGAAAGCAATTTGTAAGGTATAACAACGTAGAATCTTCAAGTTTACAGGTTATGTTTGAAGTTCCTCAAGGGTCTATTATAGGATCTTTACTTTTCATCATTTATATTAATGATCTATATTCAGCAGACCTAAATAGTTATGTTACTTTGTACGCAGACGATACTACAGTGACCAATCTCTTCAAATAAGGGACGGACGATACCCTTCAGTTAATAAAAACTTGGTTAACCTATAATCAATTATTAATAAACGAGGATAAAACAATGCGACTCAGAATGGAAAGTGTGTTAATTTTTTGGGGGTTCAGATTGACGATAGATTAACGTGGAGTCAACATGAATTAAAAGTATCTTCTAAATTGGCAAGCACTGCATATCTATTAAAATGTCTGTCTAACTCGGTATACGTCAAAGTTTTAAAATGTGATTATTTTGGTTATGGTCACTCTACTTTAAGTTACGCAATTGTTGTTTGGGGTTTCTCAAGTGTTTTGAAAAGAGTATTTGCAATGCAAAGACGTTGTGTTCGATTCATAGTAAATGCGAATTATAGAGCGGATTGTAGAAAAATTTTCAAGAAACTTAGTATACTTACAGCTTCCCTGTCAATATATATTAGACGGTTTAATCTTTTTGTATACAAATAAATGAAAATACACTACTGACCAGAGCATTCAGAATTACGATACGCGCCACAATAAAAATTTTTGTATTCAAAGGCATAGGCTGAAAAAATATTAAATGGTCGATAATTACTGGGGTTTGACTTTTTATAACGTTCTCCCTACACAGGTTCGTGAATTATCTACTAACAAATTTAAAAACCTTCTAAAATCTTATCTATGTGACAATCCATTTTATACTTTTGAAGAATACTTAAAATGCGACTTCAAACACTTGTGATACCAGCACTAGTAAATTTGACAAGTAAAACACGTTTTATTACTTTGTAAGTCATTTTAGTCTTAAATGGACTCGTTATTTAATATATTCATAGAGTGGTGTTTGTGTAGTTTTGTTAATTATGTTAATGAGTTTATAGTATTATAATTTTATTAAATACATAAATAAAACGTTTACCTCGAGTAGGATTTGAACCTACGATCTGTACTATGCTAGAGTACCGCGCTAACCAACTGCGCCATCAAGGTTCAAGCCCCAATCGATGTAAATTTTATCTTTATGTATTTACACCATAAATTTTTTCATACAATTTATTGGTCCATTGAAAATAGCTGGCCTTAAGATAGTTTTGAAACAGAATTGTTAAATCTTTCGTAAAAATGCGGTTAATATATTTGCTGGTTTCTTTTAAATGAACTTTAGTAAAAAATGGTACAACGACAAATTACGCCTTTTAGCAATGAAATGTGTAAAATGTTTGGTAACATGTGTTTTTCCTGTGTGAGGCTGTAATAAAAAGGTAAGATGCTGCGCAAATATAAATTGTCTTCATATACCAACGATCACAGTCCTTAAATATTAACGGGAAATTATTTTGTTGTTAGATTTATTATCTAACCATATATTTAATTGGTATGTTAACTTTTTACCTCTTTAAAACTAAAATTAAACTTAAAAATTTGTCACTACTTTGGATTTAAATTATAATTTGATAAAATTTTGTTAAATTCGTTTTTTGATTGTGACATTTTTCATTATTAGTCTTCGTCCGTTAGAAGGTGTACTTGTTGGTCATTTTCAAGCCGGTTTAGTAATATTTACTCTACTAAAGATTTAACTAATGTTTAGTAAAATAAAAAATTATGTTTCGTATTTGCCTTTTTCAAATACGTTTTCTAACGATTATAGCAGGCTTACATGTATATTTTCAGATTTGATATATTTATTTGACATGTTAGAAAGTTTTTAAAAAGTATTATTTACTAACGAATATAACGGTAGTTGTTTGTAGTACCCTTGGTCCACAAATCAAATTTATAATCGTTTACCCTTGTTGAACTCCTAGGATCGGAGTTAAAAGACGTCACTGCTTTGTGAATAATTAAACAATGTAAGCTAGACCGTCTGTAACAATTTTTATTCACTACTAACGATAGAATATGCCATTAGTAGGCCGATTTTGGAAGCGAGATTTTGTTTTTCTTGACCTTCTTAATTTTCCTCTCCTAATAGTAGATAATGAAATTGACAGTTGGGTTGCCTACCTAATACCAATAACAAAAAGCCGCGTTCCTTTGAGGACGTGCATGTTTTTAGGATCTGCGCATTCTTTTTCTTTATTTATAAAAGAAAGAGAGGTTAAGCTTTGCTTTAATTCGCTTACGCAACAGAAACTTTAAGAAAAATGAAATGGGAAGAACAACAATTAAGAAATTAATGATGAAAATGGTAATTAATTGTACAATTATTGTACGTAATGTTAATTCGTGACGCATCTGCATTAGAAGTAAGATTTCCTATAGGTTTGTTTACATTCGATGATAATGAAGCACAAGGAGTAGTAGGCCCATCTTCATTCAATGGGAAATCTTGCAGGGGTATGTTGATGCTAGAATAACAAATCTCTTCAAAAACTGATTCGTTTGTATCATTATCGATACTTGAGGTTGGTGTGTCACACATAGTGCAAGAATTTCCTTAGGCCATGTGCGCGATTCTTCTTTTATCGGCAATAGAATCTTCTACATATCCTTCTGCCACTGTAGATGATTTACACCAACCATGCCGTTTTAGAGATAATAAGTCACCGCCATTATCTACTAAAATTGTGGCCGATGTCCTTCTCAACGAATGTCCCGCAAACTGATATGCATTAGGGAGATTTGAATATTTTGCAATCTTTTTAGGAACACCGCTTATTGAATTATGGCCCATATTTTGTTGGTTTCCCCGATCGGAATCCGATAAAGGCTTTTTCCATGTCTGGATGGGGCCTCTGTGACAGGTAACTCTTCACGAGATTAACCCACTGTGGTTCTACAATTACAAATTTTTTTGCAGATTTTGTTTTCGTAAGCGGGATGTTGACTATGATTATGTCATCACGAACATCAATATCTGCCACTCTCATATTGCATAGCTCATCCGTCCTGCAAGCTCCTGCTACGCCTATTACAAGGATAACCTGAAACACCATAATAATTGCTTAATTTGACTATCCCATCAAAAGATTTACCTTAGTGCAAAGAAACATGGCATCAGGAGCTTCGAGAAATTTTGCTAGGTCCCCCTTTTCAAATACGGGTGATTTTTTCGGCATATAGGAATCATTCTTTTTAAGAATGCAATTACTTTATAATATTTCGAAATGTCAATATTTTCTTTCAGCTTTAAAGTTTGTTTTAACATCGAAAATGTAGCCCACAAACTGGAAGCTTTCCTATTTTCGGATCTCTCTTGAAAATACACTAAAATCACATTTTCACTCACTTTTAGTACGCCTTTCGACTGGCACCAATGTTTGAAATTTGAATACACTTTAAGGTAGTACTCTTTCGATTTTTCAGGTAATAAGCTGCCTGATGCTACATGCTCTACTGCCTCTCTAATTTCTGGAGGAGTACTAGATATTTCAATACTTTCCATTTTAGCTACTGAAACTACCTAAGGATGATTAAAAGTTAAATGTGAATGTATTACAAAATGTCAACAAATTGAAACATGTGAAAACCTCAGGTCACTTAATTTTTTATGTAATAATAAGATTATTTGAATTGTATTAGTTATTGTCATATTTACAGAATACGTGTGCTAGTAGTGAATAAAATAATATATAAACCACGGTAGAGAAGACCTTCTGAAATAATACTAAAATAATACACCTCGGCTCAGAAAATTGTCTTCTCTATCTTGGCGTATAATTACTATTATTATACGAATTGTTATAAAATAAATCAAGCTCTAGGTAAGAAAATAAATAAATTTAAATATTCTGGTTACCTAATAAAATAACGAATAATAAAACAAAAATTGACTCTGGTTGGCCCCATCCTCAAAACCGTTAGGGACGCCATTGGTCAGCTTTATTGCGCCTATCGCCCTCTATTGGTACAGCTATAAAGTAGGTTATTACACAGATGTTGTGGAAACTTTGGACGAGGTAGCCATTTTTTTAAAACAGAGAAAACTCAAAGCATCCCTTCTCGCATAGGAACTGAAACTATACAGGTTCCGTGGTAATACTTTATTAGGGCATAATTCTAGCGACGGGTAGTGTTAATAACGTCAGTAGTTAACGCGCGTAGGGAAACCTGACATTTCCGTTTATATCCACATCAGCCCGGCCAACACATACAAAAAAATATATTAAACTTTATAAGTACAGTATCTTACTCAATCGGAATCAGGTAATAAATAGAATTGAATTTTACCAGAATGTGCAATTGGCATTGCACTAAGCGAGTAATTGTATTCTAAAGCTGAATCTGTTCTTGCATTCCATCAATGATAGTAAATAAACTTCATGCCCATGATTTGCATGGCATTTCGTTTAAAATTTTTATAAGTAAAGTTTGATTTGTTGAGATTGTGATAACAAACTTTTATTAGTTTATAAAGGCTACTATTTTTAAAAGAAAGAAAACAAATATCTTGTAATTACAATTTTAAGTAAGTTTAATGCTCAATTACAGTCAAACACTGGTATCTAGATGGGTGGCCACGTCCTATATGTGAATAATACGAGTTGTCTACAATAATTTATACGACACCCAGATCCGTTTACAAGGCTTACTCTATAGAAATTTAAAACTCAATATATGCTGGGGTTTCTATATTTATCGCATAAATTACAATAACGTCAAATGATTAATAAGCACTACGAAAATGTGATTATTTAAAGTCTCCAGTTAGCACTATTAGCTAATTTTATGAGCGGAAAGAATGCAAGAAGTAGATAATCGCATGTAACCCCTTAAGCAGAGTTTAAAGGATAAAATACCATAAGACATGTAATTTATTAAACGTATTGAAACAAATGCAGGTTCTTGAGTACCATCTTGTCACAAAAGAATTTATTTTACTGGATTGAAGAAAGCTAGTTTTAGACAATGTGGAGGAAAACGGTATAGGTAACTGATCTATTAGAATACTGAAATACACTTCAATCCCCTATATAACGTTTGTGTACGATAATTTTTATTCCAATAGAATAATGAAATTTTATTCTCAGAATTTATTGTACAGTAGCATGATTGTAAATTTTTTTAATTAAAATAGAAAATGCGGATAAAACGTGGATTTAAATAAAATTTCCGTGCATACTTTAGATCTGTTTTGATATACAAATGTTATAAAATTTTGTTGCCCATGATTTTTAGTTTCATTTTCTTATTACTTGAATAAAATGGGTTCATTTCGACCCTGTAAGACTAGCCATTCAATCCTATTATGTTAAATAATAATTGCCATAACGCCAGAAGGTATACATATAACAAAACATAAACAGTTCTATAATAACCCATTTTACAGCAACGAAAATTATCGACCATCGTTCTGCCGTAATAAAATATCTGATGTAGATCTTCAAACATACAAAGCAAAAATTAAAAGAAATCAAAAAATTTAAACATATTAGGATAATAACGCAACTTTTCTTGTCATACGTTCAAAATAAAAATAACCGACGTTGTAAAAACAACAAAATTTAATTATCCCAGATAGACGTTTAAACCCGCATGCCACGTACAAGTAAATAGACATTTGGGTGCCATTTTGAAGGAAAAACATTTCAAAGCCAACCGCATGTTAAACACATCATACATATACTACACACGCACTAAATCTTGTTCAATTACCCTTTAAAAACTTATTTCGATTCATATCAAAGAGACCGAAGAAAACGAATTCTTGTATTCAACATTGGGACATTTTCTGCCGTCAAATTAGGCGTCTCATCAAAAAATTGCATAGACCATTATTAATTTATACCTTTGAAATCTAAACGGTGGTATTTTTATATCTTTGACATATGAACAACCAAAAACTGCATAATAATCGCCCCAGCGCTGGATTTCTCACAGAATCTAATCAGCTCCATGAGACTTGAAAACACGCTTAAATAGGAAGTATGTTCACATTCTATAGTTCTAAACTAAATGTGCATACAAATATATCCACAAACATGCACACCCGTGAATACATACGCACGCCCACGTACAATCGTAAACACGCGAACGACCGCATACGCACACGGACACGCACACTCACACGCACACGCACACGCACACGCACACGCACACGCACACGCACACGCACACGCACACGCACACGCACACGCACACGCACACGCACACGCACACGCACACACACACACCCACACGCACACGCACACGCACACGCACACGCACACACATGCACACGCACACGCACACGCATACCCACACGCACACGCATAAGTACTCGCACATCCATACGCACACGCACGCACGCGCGCACGCGCACGTTTACACGCATAGGAAAATGCCACGTATATCATTCCCTTCAAAGGGGAGGGCAGCTGATTGAGCTTTCCATGCTCCTTCAGCCACAATTATGGATTCCCAGCATACATACATGCATACATTACATATATATGCATGGTGGGATACACACATGCACACCCGTGAATACATAAGCACGCCCACGTACAATCGTAAACACGCGAACGATCGCATACGCACACGGACACGCACACGCACACGCACACGCACACGCACACGCACACGCACACGCACACGCACACGCACACGCACACGCACACGCACACGCACACGCACATGCACATGCACACGCACACACACGCACACGCATACCCACACGCACACGCATAAGTACACGCACATCCATACGCACACGCACCCACACGCGCACGCGCACGTTTACACGCATAGGAAAAGGCCACGTATATCATTCCCTTCAAAGGGGAGGGCAGCTGATTGAGCTTTCCATGCTCCTTCAGCCACAATTATGGATTCCCAGCATACATACATGCATACATTACATATATATGCATGGTGGGATACAATCATGCACACCCGTGAATACATAAGCACGCCCACGTACAATCGTAAACACGCGAACGATCGCATACGCACACGGACACGCACACGCACACGCACACGCACACGCACACGCACACGCACACGCACACGCACACGCACACGCACACGCACACGCACACGCACACGCACACGCACACGCACACGCACACGCACACGCACACGCACACGCACACGCACACGCACACGCACACGCACACGCACACGCACACGCACACGCACATGCACATGCACACGCACACACACGCACACGCATACCCACACGCACACGCATAAGTACACGCACATCCATACGCACACGCACCCACACGCGCACGCGCACACGCACACGCACACGCACACGCACGCGCACATGCACATGCACACGCACACGCACACGCACACGCATACCCACACGCACACGCATAAGTACACGCACATCCATACGCACACGCACGCACACGCGCACGCGCACGTTTACACGCATAGGAAAATGCCACGTATATCATTCCTTCAAAGGGGAGGGCAGCTGATTGAGCTTTCCATGCTCCTTCAGCCACAATTATGGATTCCCAACATACATACATACATACATTACATATATACGCATGGTGGGATACACACATGCACACCCGTGAATACATAAGCACGCCCACGTACAATCGTAAACACGTGAACGACCGCATACGCACACGGACACGCACACGCACACGCACACGCACACGCACACGCACACACACACGCACACGCACACGCACTCGCACGCGCACGCGCACACGCACACGCACACGCACACGCACACGCACACGCACACCACACCACACGCACACGACACGCACACGCACACGCACACGCACACGCACACGCACACGCACACGCACGCACACGCACACGCACACGCACACGCACATGCACATGCACAGCACACACACACGCACGATACCCACACGCACAGCATAAGTACACGCACATCCATACGCACACGCACCCACACGCGCACGCGCACGTTTACACGCATAGGAAAAGGCCACGTATATCATTCCCTTCAAAGGGAGGACAGCTGATTGAGCTTTCCATGCTCCTTCAGCCACAATTATGGATTCCCAGCATACATACATACATTACATATATATGCATGGTGGGATACACACATGCACACGCGTGAATACATAAGCACGCCCACGTACAATCGTAAACACGCGAACGACCGCATACGCACACGGACACGCACACGCACACGCACGCACACGAACACGCACACGCACACGCACACGCACACGCACACGCACACGCACACGCACACGCACACGCACACGCACACGCACACGCAACGCACACGCACACGCACACGCACACGCACACGTACACGCACACGCACACGCACACGCACACGCACACGCACGCGCACGCACACGCGCGCGCACACGCACACGCTCACGCACACACACACACACACGCACGCACACGACACACGCACACGCACACGACACGCACACGCACGCACACGCACACGCACACGCACGCACACGCACGCACACGCACACGCACACGCACGCATACCACACGCACACGCACACGCACACGCATAAGTACACGCACATTCATACGCAGACGCACGCACACGCGCACGCGCGGGTTTACACGCATAGGAAAAGGCCACATATCATTCCCTTCAAGGGGGAGGGCAGCTGATTGAGCTTTCCAACCTCCTTCAGCCACAATTATGTATTCCCAGCATACATACATACATACATTACATATATATGCATGGTGGGATTAAGGATGGGTGTGGACAGGATAGGATCGGAATGAACGAAGTTAGGGTTCTGAGTGGGGACACCCCAGCATTCGCCTAAATATCGGCTACATGTGTATGAGGAAATCCCTCAGGAAAAGCACATACAGGGTAAACGGTAACGGGAATCGAATCCATTACCTCCCGAATGCTAAGCAGGTCGTGCTACCACTACTCTATTAGCTCGGTTACATGCATATGTGACACCCAGATGCATAAGAATATAAACACATACGCACGCATTATTACACGCACATGCACGTACACCGTGACTGATCGCTGCGAAGCATTGCCAAAGTGAAACTACAAAGTAGCTGTACGAGATATAATATTCCTCTAATTACAATATTGTAAATATCGTAAGATTTAAATGTACGCAAAAAACCTAAAGTCTAAACCTCTAATACTCAAATGAAGCAGTTTACTTGTCTAGAAATGTAATGTGATTACTAGGGAGCGGATAGTTAGGCAAATGCCTTTTTTGAATTAATGAGGATATTAAAGGCAAAGTTGAATTTCTATAAGTTTTAAGACATGACGACTCCAAACATGCGATTTTTACTTTGCCTTTTTTGCCTTTTTTTGATGTTTTTGACGGTTTTTGCCTTTTTAAAGAAATTTTGGGATTTTGCCTTTTTGTCGATTTTATATTTTAATAAAATTGAAAAATGTGGTTTTAAGTGAACCGTAAAAAATAAACTTAACTTAACTTAACCTTCACGCCATTCCCTTGCGGGTAGCCAAAACAATCCCTGCCTCTTATTTATTTTTCATTTACAATCTATATCTTATCTTATCTCCGCATACCTCCCTAGCTTCCACAAGATTCATACATAGTCTCTGACATGCCCTTTTGTTTTTGAAACTGCTTATCTTTCTTTCCTTTATCATAGATTCTACTACATTCAGCAAGTTTTACTCGGCCTACCAGGGCCGGCCTTTCCCGTAACCTCACCCACATATATTTGTTTCGTTAATCTTGCGTTGTTCATTCTCTCAATGTGACCAAAGCAACGTAATGTACAACTTTATATCTATCCATCATCGTCTTTTCCTCACCACACTCCGTCATTATGCATTCATTTTTATCTTGTCCCTCCTCGTTTTACCACATGCGCTTCTCAGGAATCTCATACCCACGGCATTTAGTAAATACTCTACTCTCCTTTCCACCTTCCCGATTGAACACCACAATCTTAGTTTTCTTCACGTTTACCTTTAGGTCCATGCTCTCACAGACTGTATCAAACTTCCTCAGAGCGGTTTGCAGCTCATCCGCACTGTCACTTAATAAGACTGTGTCATCTGCGTACACCAGAAGTCGTACATTTACGTCACCAACTATTACTCCATTTGTATCGGTACATGCTTGTCTAAGACATTTATCCATGTATACATTGAACAACCATGGTGACATCACACAACCTTGTCGCACTCATTGCTCAATATTGAAGTATTCACTCACACGTCCCCTCACCCTAACGCATACCCGACTACCGTTGTATACTGCCCTTATTCCATTTATTAGACCTTTATTTACGCCATATTCATTTAATATTTCCCACAGCTTCTCTCTATTCACTGTGTCATATGCTTTCTCCAGATCTACAAACGCACAGTACAACTTCCTTTTACTTTAAACACTTTTCGATCACCTGCTGGAGAGCAACCATCGGATCGACACATCCTCTCCCTGGCATGAAGCCACCTAGTACATCCCACATCTTAGTTTGTGCAGTTTCTCGTACTCTATCAATCAGTATTCTTCCAAATACTTTACCAGGTACGCTGAGCAAGCTTATTCCTCTGTAGTTCTTACAATCACTCTTGTTACCCTTACCCTTATACAATGGTACAATGATCGTGCTCTTTCAATCACTTGGCACTTTTCCACACATAAGGCATGCACTGAATAATTCACGCAATCTTCGTATAAGCTTTGCACCACCATACTTGAGCATTTCACCAGTGATTTCATCTACGCCTGCTCCTTTGCCGTTTTTCAACCTTCCTACCATTTTCTCTACCTGGTGCTAGTGGGATAAAAGTAATTGAAAAGATATTATCTGTGTTACAAAAGAATCTAAAATCTTCACAAAATAAAAGATATTGTAAATGTACATAAAGGAGAAGAGGCCATTGGCTTGGATGCAAGCCCTCAAGAAGTCGCTGCAATTAAATATGCCCCCATTATATCCTGTGATGTCGAGAGACCTTTCTCGACATACAAACAAATTGTCAGCAATATCAGGGCAAATTTGTTACCTGACCATACGGAGCAGTACTTAATTACAGCCTGGAATAATAATGTTAACGTAGATTAAAAGTTTTGTTACTTTTATTTTTTTTTTTGTAAATTCATTTTACGTAAGTAGTTATTAAATTATTTTAAACAATTGTGTGCCTTTTTCGAATTTAAATTTTTCCTTTTTCCTTGCCTTTTTTGACTGTTTTTGTTGCCTGCTTTTTTTATGGGTTTTTCTTGCCTAACTATCCGCTCTCTAGTGATTACCTTTAAGTAACATATAGAAAGAATTAATAAAGTTGTGGCATTATGGTGCATGGCCCATGTTAAGGCTTTGAGATAATTTTCAAGTGTTTCAGCTTTCTAGGCTCTGCAAGAAAAGCGGGCATGGGGGACTTTGTAAGTTTTCATAAATTGTGGCATGAAGTAAATTCCTCTCTTGCTGGTTTTCAGTTTTTCAGAAGCATCTATAAGGTTTTGGCGATCATTTTTACCTTCGAACCGACATGTTCATCTGTAGTATGCGCGGCCGTGCGTGGGGGCATGCGTGAGTGCGTGCGTGTATGTGGATATGTGGATGTATGTTAATACTCACGGTAACTCCACAACCAAAAATGTACTTTGTATTTAAGGCTTGCTTTCATATCTCCTGGAGCCGATTAGATTTTGGAATGAATACATCGACGGTGAGGGGGAGTTTATTAGGAGCTGTTTCTGATTTTTATCAAATATTTCTGAAACAGCTGCGTATTCCAAAGATATGAAAATACCAATATGTAGACCTTAATTTTATAGATTAATTATGACCTATGCAATTTTTTGATACAAGTAATTTAGCTACAAAAAAATTCCTACGGTATAATTTGAGCGTTAGTTCAAATTTTTTCGATATCTGAATAATGGTTACCTAATTTTATAAGAAAATGTGTAGACATATTTGTTAAAGAAAACTTAATTCTACATAACTTTTCTTTAAAAATTTCTTAGTATAAAGCGAAAGAAGTGTAAAAATTAAATAAATATAATTGGAAATGCTTACTTAAACTCTATTATGAATATTTTCATAGAAGCAGGTGGTTTTGGAACTTTTTTTTAAGTTAGCATTTAGATTTCTATTAACTTCTATCTGACATGGTTTTAAAGGTCTGTTTGACATAGATTTGTTTTTACAATGTTGTAAATGTTATTAAAATTATTTCATTTGTTTTCATTTCCACTTTGTAGGTTGGTAGGTCGAGTGTTGTTTCACGCAAGATTATAAAATTACATGTATGTGAGGTTAGAGATTTCCCGCAGAAGATTATATTTCAATCTAACCTAAACTATACGAGGAACGGAAAGAAAAGGATTTCACTCTCCGTAAAGGGGAGGCGCGCTGCTCGAGCTTTCCACGCTGCTCCAGCCACAGCGATGGATTGCGAGCATGAACATTCATATGTACATTACGTATATATTAATTGTGGGATTAGCCCTCCTATTGTGTTCGGGTCAATATGACTCAATCGCGTTCTTCTAATGTGCATACATAATTCATTAATTTATTGAAATATTTCGTTGCAACTGCATGACTTTTATTTCATTACTCTAAGAGCGGTGTATCTAGATTGATATTAGAAAATTATAATCAGTTTTTTTTTAATGCATTTGTTACACTCACTGTGTTTGGGTCTATATGACCCGATGATTTATCTGGTTCAAATTAACAGAACGGGGACCACATTGTTTTCATAGACGCATGTATTTTATTAGTTTTGTTTTATTTTCATAAATATAAATAACTTACATAATATTGCCACATTATTGTCCAATATTGCGCATATTGCATGCGTTAGTTGCGTACCAGTAAACAAGTTTATTCCTGTTGAGACTTGTCTGTGCTCCGCGTGTAAATGCAACAAATGAGCATCTGTGTGTTAGTTCCGTAGCAAATATCAAAACCGATGCTATACTCTAATAAGAAATACCTAATATTTGTAATTTATTACTGAAAATGTGTAGTGGGAGAGTGCTTACGGATAGTGAACTTTTGTATGTTTCTGATAGTGATTCTAATGCTTCTGAAGAAGACCATTTGTCCGAAACCGAGATATATAGCGAATCGGATGATGAAGTGGAAGCTACGATTTCAGTTGAAACTGATACGGATAATCACGTAACCTCAAAAGATGGCAATATAGTATGGAATGAAAATACACATCCATCGGGAAGGTTATCAGCAGCAAATATTATTTCGTTGATTCTGGGCCAACAAGGTATGCTACGTCGTGAATAGTGATATAAAATCCGCGTACTTCTTATATTTGACATCCAAAATTGTAAACCCTGTATTTGAAAATGTGAAATTTCGAAGGCAAAAGACTTTGTGGCGACACGTTTCAAGAACTACCATTAGTTGAACTAGAAGCATATTTTGGCATACTGTTTCTAGCTGGAGTGTATAAATTAGCCAGTCTGTGGGATGGAAATGTAGGTCGTCCAGTATTCCGAGCAACGGTGTCCCTATAACGATTTTTGTAATTGTACGAATAATTCGCCTTGACGATAAAAAACCCGACCACAACGACGCCAAACCGAAGAATTAGATCCCATCGGGACTTGTGGGATGAATGGGTTGAAATTCTACCTAACCTCTATAATATTCACGGAAATCTAACAGTAGATGAGCAACTGGTCCTTTTAGACAGTACATCGCGAATACACCAGATTTGGACTTTATGCGATTTTGTAACTGCTTATGCATATACCATGCAAGTTTACCTCGGGAAGAAAGAAGGTGAACCTCCAGAGAGTGGTCAAGATAAAATAGTTGTACTAGATCTTACTTATGGTCTAAAAGGTCACAACGTAACGTGTGATAATTTTTTTACCTCGGAAGATCTGGGGCAGATGCTATTGAAAAGAAAAATAACCATGCTTGGCACTATTCGCAAAAATAAGCCTGAATTGCCAACCGCACTGGTCTGCAACAGGAAAGAAGTTATTTCTTCAAAATTTTACTTTACCAAGGACAAGTCGATAGTTTCCTAAACGGAATAAAGATGTTACGCTCATGAGCACAATGCAACCAAGTTCATAAAAAACCGTTTATGATTTTAGATTACAACAAAACTAGAGGTGCTGTAGACACGTTAGACAAGTTAATAATAACGTACACATGCAAACGGCAAACTAAAACACGGCCAATGACTATCTTTTACAATATCATGGACTTTTCAGCTTACAACGCTTATGTTCTGTGGTGCGAAGTAACTCCAACCTGGAATGATGGCAAACTTACAAAACGGTAAGAACTGGGTAATTCCTTGATTACTCCATTATTGCAAGAAAGAAAACGTCTCCCTCGAAGTATTCCTGGGCTGAAATGGTTATAAAGTCACGTTCTTCAGCCAGTAATGCCGAAGTAAGGAAAAAATCAACCACAACCAAGCGGGAAAGATCTCATTTTTGTCCCTCTTCAAATGATAATAACAACTAATATGGTATGCTGCAATTGCTCAAAAGACCTATGTAAAGTCTATATATATATATATATATATATATATATATATATATATATATATATATTACTACTGTCAAGACTGTAACAAATAGATGTATATACCTAACTACTACGTTTTTCAAATGTTCTTTACATAACATTTATATGTAATAAAAATGCAATAACATAATAAAATGTAATAAATAATAAATATTACATCTTATTTCTTATTATTATTTACTGTTAGATCAATTTAACGTCAATGAAACGACAACTATAAGCCCGCGGGTCATAATGAACCGAACACAATAAGTGAAGCCATAATGTTAACACAATCGGAGGGTTAAGGAGAGATGTGGTCAGAATATGATTGGAAGGAATATAGTTAGGGTTCTGTGTGCGTATACTCAGTGCTCATGCCGCTATATGTGTATGAGGAAAACCTCTGAAAAAGCCTCATGCAAGGTAGGTAAACGGGATCAAACACATTACCTCCCGAACACTAGGTAGATTGCGTTACCACAGGTCAACTAGCTCGTACTTATATACTATACGAGGTACAGTTTAAATCCACTATATTTATTGTGAGGTGGCAATAATTACTTGCAGAAGGTTATATGTACAGGGTATCCCACGACGAACGACATCGATCTATTATGGAAAAAGGCGAGTTGGCAATAATTATTTGCAGAAGGTTATATATACAGGGTGTCCTACGACGAACGACATCGGTCGATTATGTAAAAAGTATAAATAGGACAAATCTGAAAATTTGGGTACTTACTAAAGTCGATGAGGGACATCCATCAAAAATATTCTCAAGATCACAGCAATGCTGGTTATACCGGAGGTGAATATTAGTTTTGGTTATTTCAAATGGAACACCCTGTACATTGTTGAATTTTTGGATTCTACCTGCAATTCTAGGCATACCTTATGTTTAGTGCCATATACCTAACTCTAGCCGATTTTGAAATATTGCAAGTTTTCAAGAAAAAAGTTGCCTATATTGTCATCACGGCAAACTACTTTGCAGTAGAACTCTGAACTATTGTACACAAAGGACTGTTTTAATTTACTAACAACGAGCAATCACGTATTTCTATACAGGGTGATTGAAAAACAATAATGAATTTGGCACTCAAGAAAAGAGAAAAGGTAAATCCTTTTAAATTGGAACCCATACTTTTTGCATCGAATTTGGGTTTAGGACCAGACGTAACTATGATTTTCAATTTAAACGCCTATACCTAAATCTGACCCTTTTCATTTTATTGGAGAAAAGGCGTTTTTACTTACCCGTATTTGGTTGCGTTGTTGAACTTTTTATTTTTAATCTTAGCTGGTAATGCTGCTCATTATCCATAAAAAAAGAAGCCATCACTGAAAGCCGTGAAGCAAATTGTTGAAAATTTTAAAAATACCGGTTCCGTTAAAAGGAAAATTGTTAAAGCTAAACCTATTCTTAACAATGAAAATGTGGTTTACAATGTGAACTTAATAAAAAACTAAAAATTAAAAAAAAAGTAATTTCATTATATTTACGAAATTGCGCCCTTGAACTTCGTGACACTTTTCGCACCTTCGGATCAGTTGTTCGTGGGTTGTCGCACTTATTGAATTTGGACTCAAAGAGCGAAATGCGATTTGTACTCTCTCCACACATTTTTCCTCTGTTGTTAAAGGAGTGTTGTATACTTCGCCCTTAATGGCACCCCATACAAAAAATTTAAAACCGACATGTCTATTGAACTCGGTGGCCATTGAAAAGGTCCGTTATTAGCTATCCAATTGGTCCCCAAATGTATGCTGTAGGAAAGTGTTACAATACCGCCATTGTAAG
This sequence comes from Vesta saturnalis, assembly GCA_036346205.1. Taxonomy (NCBI): domain Eukaryota; kingdom Metazoa; phylum Arthropoda; class Insecta; order Coleoptera; family Lampyridae; genus Vesta; species Vesta saturnalis. The sequence goes on from JARFJB010001925.1 coordinate 199,973, forward strand.
CATGTTAGTATAGCACAGTTTTGTCGGCCAGAGGTAAATTATCCAGATACTGAATTTCCAACTCTTGTAGTATTGCTAAACATCGTTCACCTGCAGGAAAACGGGACATATTCATTTCTGAACATTTACGTTTTGATAGAATTTACCGTTCAAATTTTCGTCATAGTAACGTATCTTAACAATTTGATCGTTTCTTACTGCGCAATAAACATTAAAACTCCAGTTTTCTTGGAAGATTCGTTCCCTAAGAGCATGAGGGTTTGCGTCACTCCAATAGTGCGAATTATACGACTAAGTATGCCATTTTTAGAGAATTTCGCTTCGTCGCTCCAAATTATCTAATAATAAAATCGTTCGTTTCCGTAGTGAATAGTAAGTATAAATTCACTAAAAAGTACTCGTCTCGAAAAATCATCTTCTTTTAAATGTTGCACTAGGAAAATTCGAAAAGATGAAATTTATGCTTTTTTAGAATCCTATTAATTGAACTTTTTGATACTCCTGAGTCTGTCGAAATCTGTCTTATTGACATCATTGGATTTGCATCAAAGTAACCCAAAATTGCAATTTCCACATTTTCATTGTTAAGAATAAGTTTATCTATTTTTCTTTTAACGGAACCGGTATTTTTAAAATTAGCTTCACGGCTTTCGGTAATGGCTTCTTTTTTTCTGGATAACGAGCAGCAAACGTCACACATGTTCTATTCACCACTTTATCTCCTTCTCCGTAAATAATAAACAAATTAGAGAATCTTCGTTTAAATATCCGAATCGTGGCGGCATATTTTAAGTTGTCAAAACTAATGTCATTGGCAAATCTCCATAGTTTCCAAGATGACTGGTTGCCAGCTAAGATTAAAAATAGAAAGTTCAACAACGCAGCCGAATATGGGCAAGTGAAAACGGTTGTTCTCCGATAAAATGAAAAGGGTTTGGTTTTGGTATTGGCATTTAAATTGAAAATCATAGTTATCTCTGGTGCTAAACCCAAATCGGATGCAAAAAGTATGGATTCCAATTTTAAAAACTGACTTTCTATTTCTTTCTATTTTGAGTGCCAAATTCATTATTGTTTTTCATCCACCCTGTGCATAAATACTTCATTGCGTGTGCGTTGCTAGTGAACTAAAACACTTCTTTGTTTATAGTAGAGTTTTACTGCAAAATAATTTGCCATTTGGCGAATATAGGCAACTTTGTTGGGCGATGCAACTGTCATTTTGTATTGAAAACTTGGAATATCTCAAAAACGGCTAGAGTTAGGTATATGCCATTAAGCATAAAATATGTCTAGAATTGGACGTAGAATCCAAAAATGCAACAATACACAGGGTGTCCTATTTAAAGTAAACAAGCTAAGGTCCACTTCCTGTATAACCAGAAGTGCCGTAATCTTGAGAATATTTTAGATGGATGTCCCCCATCGACTTTAGTAAGTAACCCAATTTTGAATTTTTTCGTATTTATACTTTTTCCAAATCGATCGATGTCGTTTGTCGGGGCACTTGTGTCCCACGATGAACGACATACATATATATATATATATATATATATATATATATATATATATATATATATATATACATATATATGGACTTTACATAGGTCATTTGAGCAATTGCAACATACCATATTAGTTTTTATTATCATTTGAAGAGGGACAAAAATTAGATCTTTTCCGCTTGGTTGTGGTTGATTGTTCCCTTACTTCAGCATTACTGGTGGAAGAACGTGACTTTATAACAATTTCAGCTCAGGAATACTTCGAGGGAGACGTTTTCTTTCTTGAAATAATGGATTAATCAAGGAATTACCCAGTTCTTGAAGATATAGTCACCATTTTGTAAGTTTGCCATCATTCCAGGTTGGAGTTACTTCGCATCACAGAACATAAGCGTTGTAAGCTGATAAGTTCATGATATTGTAAAAGATAGTCATTGGCCGTGTTTTAGTTTGCCGTCTGCATGTGTGCGTGATTATTAACTTGTCTAACTTGTCTACAGCACCTCTAGTTTTGTTGTAATCTAAAATCATAAAGGGCTTTTTATGAACTTGGTTGCACACTCCGTTATGGTGGTGCATTGTGCTCATGAGCGTAACATTTTTATTCCGTTTAGGAAACTATCGACGTGTCCTTGGTAAAGTAAAATGTTGAAGAAATAACTTCTTTCCTGTTGCAGACCAGTGCGATTGGCAATTCAGCCTTATTTTTGCGAATAGTGCCAAGCATAGTTATTTTTCCTTTCAATAGCATCTGCCCCAGATCTTCCGAGGTAAATAAATTATCACACGTTACGTTGTGACCTTTTAGACCATAAGTAAAATCTTGCACAACTATTTTACCTTGACCACCCTCTGGAGGTTCATCTTCTTTTTTTCCCGAGGTAAACTTGCATGGTATATGCATAAGTAGTTAGAAAATCGCATAAAGACCAAATCTTGACTCCGTATTTATCTGGTTATTCGCGATTTACTGTCTAATTCCATTCACTGTTTTTAAATTTAATTAGAGGATGAATAAAATCTAAGCATACATACTACGTACCTTATTTAAAGAATTCAGTAATGGATTTTTGTGTCAATTTTGTCAATCTTGACTTTACGGAAGTGTCCCTCCACTTTTTGCCCACAATACATACATTGGGGTTGCATTTGGATGTCGTTCGATGTATTTCAGCGCAACGTCGAAGGCGTTCATAGCAGCAGAATGACTCACTACGTTGTCACTGGTGGTTTCGTCTTCATCCGACTCAACTTCTTTTTCCACGGATTTGTTCTGCACAACAGCAATGATTTGGTTGTCGTTGAGACATTCATTGGTAACTTCCGAAGCATCAGCTTCAACAAGCCACTCTTCTACATCTGTCATCTGGAGACCATGCTAAAACACTTGTAGATTTTGTAATGTTTCTGTTTTGTCTGTCTCAACTTCTGCTTCTGCCGAAGTCGGCTCATGATCAGTCTCAGGTTCTTCTTGTTTCAATGATGGCCAAATTTTTTTCCAAGCCTTTTGAAGGGTGGTTTGATTAATTTCGTCCTAAGCTGCAGTAAAGGTATAGATAGCGCCTTTTGTGTTTAAACTTTTCATTGCCTCAAAAATGTTACGTCCAGCAGAGAGTCGACATATTTTCTTCTGTATCTTCTCTTTAACCTCTCAATGACGCCCTGATCGATAGGTTGTATTGAAGGTGTAACATGGGGTGGTAAAAATAAAGCATTGATGTCTCCTTTCTTTAGATTACATTCAGACGGGTGACTGGGAGCATTATCTAAGAGCAAAACAGCACGAGCGGGTAAGTTTTTAGACTTTAAATGTTTTTTTACTGCGGGGACAAATTCGTCAAAAAACCATTCCTTAAACAAATCACCATCCATCCAAGCAGATGATTGATTCCGATAGAAAACTGGAAGTGTTGCCATGTTTAGATTTTTTAATGCTCTTGGCTTCCTAGATTTTCCTATGACGAACAACGGCATTTTGTGGTTACCCCCGGCATTCCTACAAATTGCAATTGTGAGTCTGTCTTTAGCAAGCGTAGTTCCTAACACAGGTTCATTTTTAGCAGCAATAATGGTTTTGGGAAGCATTTTGTAATTTAGGCCCGTTTGGTCTACATTGTAGACTTTTTCGGGTACAAGTTTCTGTTCTGTGACCAACTTCTCAAATTTTTCTATAAATTCTTTGGCAGAATTATCATCAGCTGAGAGTTTTTCCCCCGCAATTATAACTTGTCGTTTGCCATGACGCAACTTCCATTTATGTAGCAACCCTTCGCTAGATCAAAACTTTTCTAGATTACCTCCCAACTTTTCATACAACTTTATGGCTTTTTCCTTTACGATGGGACCCGACAATGGTGTTTCCTTGCGCCTTTCCTGACACAACCAAACCCATAACGCTTCATCAACAAGTTCAAGTTTTGGTTTTTTCACCATTTTTCTACTTTTTAACGCATCATCTATCTGAATTGTCGTTGAGTATGCTTCCAGATATTTACGGTTTTGTTTCCAGTCTTTTACCGTAGTCACCCCTACACCAAACTCAAAAGCTAGCTTAATAACAGACACACCATGGTCCAATCGTTGTAACACGTCAAATTTTTGTTGCAGAGGAACACAAACACGTTTGAGTTTTTGAGTTGCCTTTGTCACATACGTAACCTCACATTAAAGCACCTTACATTCCATGGACGTGAATAAATAATGGGGAAAAAACAAACAGTGTGTATTGACGTTAACAAACCTAGAACAACACAGGATTATATATACATACATAGTCAGAGCACAGCTGAACTTACAGTTTGTGACAAAAACAAAGCATAGTGTAACGACGGAGGACGGATATCAGGAGGAGTCGATTTTGGGAAGGTCGGATATGAGAGGTTCTACTATATATATATATATATATATATATATATATATATATATATATATATATATATATATATATATATATAGTTTACTTCATTTCTTGTTATCGTAAATAAACGGGAGAATGTCATTTGTCTCTATCCCGCATATAAATTTGGTTGTTGGAAATTTAGAATTTACAGTGTTTAAAAATTATTGAACACTACGAACTGATTTCGCGATTTGCCTTATTTTCCTATACCTTCCTATAGTTTTGTATTGTTTAAAATTTTCTAGAAACTTTAGACTCTAAATTTAACTAGATATAGATCCAAATGACAATCCCGTTTATTGATACTCTGATAAGAAATGGTAGTAAAGTATGTATATACACGGTGTTTCAAAAATGTCTACTAAAATTTCTAGTACGTATTATGTGTGTGATATTAAGATAATTTTGTCAAATTTACATATGGTCCAAATGCCACTATTTTCGAGATACAGGATGTTGAAGTTTCGAAAAAAGGGACTTTTCTTTTGATTTCTCAGAAACTATACACACAATCTGACATTATGTACATTACTCACATTCTACACGAGTCATACACTGGTGCTGTCGATACTCAATTATTCGATATGTGGCGGAGACAGCCAAGTCGAAAGGGTTTTTTCGTTTGAACTTCTACGCCACTGGATGTACTCAAACTTTGTTTGCCTTATTTTTCAACTCAATATACATGAACAAGGTCACTTGCAATTTTGTGATTTGACGGCTCATTTCCAAGAGAAACAAGAAAATTTTATTTCATGCACTTTACAGTGTAGGTACGCCTCTGGTTCACTATTTCGATAAAAAAAGTCTGTGAAGATGAGGAAAACATCAAGGCAAAGAAAAAATTCAGATATGATTTTTCTTTAAATCGCTTCGTTTCAGAGATACAGGGTGTTGTACGTATTTGGTTATCACACCTCATTTTAAGTTTTATTTTTATGTACAACATCCTGTAGCTCTGAAACGAAGCGATTTAAAGAAAAATCCTATTGGTAATTGGACCTTATTCGCGTATATTGAGTTGATAAATACGGAAATGGAAATAAATTTAGAGTACAACCAATGGCGCGGAAGTTCAACCTGAAAAACCCTTTCGACCTGGCCGGATCTCCCGCCACTGTATCCAATAATTCAGTATCGCGAGCATTACTGTATGACTCGTGTAGAATGTGGGTAATGTACGTAATATGAGATTGTCAGTATATAGTTCCTGAGAGATCAAAGGAAAACGTCCCGTTTTTCGAAACTTCAACTCCCAGTATCTCGAAAATGTCGTTTGGACCATACTTTCATTTGACTAAATTAGCTTAATTTCACACACAGAATACGTCTTAGAAATTTTGAAACACCGTATATTACACACACACACACACAAAACACACACACATATATATATATATATATATATATATATATATATATATATATATATATATATATATATATATATATATATATATATATATATATATATATATATATATATATATATATGTGTGTGTGTGTGTGTGTATAAAACAAAATGTAATAAAATTTATTAGTTTTTTTGTTATATATTTCTGTTAAAAATCTAATGTTCATCAGAACAACGTCTACAAATGGAATTAGAAAATTATTGGTGTAACTGATTATAAAACATAATTATATGAACTTACAATTAAATCGAAAATTACTAGTGAACCAATTAATTGATTGATATGAGTGACATATTGCGAATGGGATGGTCACGTGATCTAGGCCATAGTACAAGGTATAGAGTATAAAAGAACTCTAACAACATGATAACAAAGTACACATAAAAATTAAATGCTAACCAAAGTTGGAGATTTAAATAGAACTAAGTCCACTCGAATCAGTTTTGTGATTCGCATAAATTTCTGTGTTGTTATTAGTGTGGCACATTTCTAAAAATCTTCTACTTCAACAATCATAAGTCATCTATGCAATACCATGCAATAACTGTAATAGGTGCTTCGCAAAAGACTTTCAAACGTTTAGCTCTCCATAAAAGCGATGTAATAAGAAAACCAAATTCAATTGTAACTGGTATACATTCCCAAAATACAGGACATAAGCTTAATTTTAGTGATATTTCCATTTTAGAAAGTGATTACGAAAGAAGAATTTGTTTTTAAATGTGCCACATTAATAACAACACCAGTAATTTTTCACTTAATTGTAAGTTCATATATGTTTTATAATCAATTACACCATGTTTAATTCCATTTTTAGACGTTTTTCTGATGAAACTTTTTGAAAATTTTTAACCGAAATATATAAAAAACAGTAATAGATTTTCTCACATTTTCGCCTTGACCTGTATGCCTACTGAAACTAGGGAATCCCAGCTTTATCCCTTTAAAAATATATGAATAGCTAGTGATTAAGAATTCAGTACATATATATATATATATATATATATATATATATATATATATATATATATTGAAATGACGACTTATAAATTTGTGGGGTAAATATATTTTAGTTCCTAGGTAATATGAATTTTAAATGTTGATAATTATGCTTGAAATAATATTTAAACTTTTTTTTATATTTTATGTTTGTGCACCGGACTAGCTCAAGATCTCAAATGGGGATAGAGTTCAGGGAATTTAGTTTGAAGTTGAAATTTGAATCTGGAAATGTGTATATGAAATACCCTTTATATAATTATATTGAAAGTAAAAAAAAAAAAATTCTGAATGTAATTTGCTATCAACGCATGCGTTGTAATGAATTTAAGTGAAATTAAAAAGCTGTCAAAGATGTCAAATGAATAATTTATAAAATTAATGTTTAGATCCAAAATAAAATTTAGAAAAAGAAAATAAATTAATATCTTTACAGGTGTTTACACAAGTAAATATTTAAAATTCTTAACCAAAAACATATATGTAACAAATATAAATTGCAGGAAATTTTATCAATGAATGTTCACCATAAGTAGGGTTATTAACATTTGTGACTCACATATACTGTCCTCCCGGTAGATTGATGTCTTCGGATACTCCAACTGGATGCAGGCAATGTCCACTCGATTACAGTTGTCACCATCACCCATATACTGCGAACTTGATTCTTGGTTGTCGAAGACACCAACTTCCAAACTTAAAGATGTTTTCTCCAAAATCGGCAAACTCCAACCACTTGTTTTATTTCGGTAACTTTTTATTTAAATAATTTTAAAGCTTAATGAGTGATATCGTTTTAAAGAAGTGTTTAATTATCCAAAATTTTTGTTAATGACACTTTTATTTTTAGCTACCGATTCAATTTTTGTTTAAAAGAAATTGTCCGAAGAAATAAAACAACTTTGACCAAATAAAAGTGGGTTTTAATTTGGTATAAACGGAATTAATTTAAGTTGGAAAACACAAAAGCAAATCTTTACAAAATCGTGACACAAATTAACACGTACAAAAATATTTTTCGAAAACGACAGGTATCGGAGACCGAATTATTTATTTCAAACCGTCGATATAAAAACAAGTGCTCTCGAACGTATTCTTCATAAAGTATAACTTCTTGACGAATTTAAATTAGGTTATGAACTTACTTTTTAACACAAATTTCACAACACTGTTTTAACCTTTTACACTTTTGAACAAATTCTAGAGAGAGAGTGATTTCCTGAGCGCTTGCTTTTATATGTTTCTGGTTGTTACCAAAAATTCATTTTTTTACAGCCATATTGCAAAAGTAACTAGGGCTATGATTGGTGGATCTAAATTACAAATTGGACACAAATGGAAATTTGGCCATGACTTTCTTATACATTATCGAAATTGAAAATTAATAACAAAAATGAAAACTACGTAAAATTTTGAACAAAAAGACACCTAACAAGCTATAATTCCTAACGTTAATATACGAAGTAACCTAATCTAACTTAAATAAGCTTATAACTATTTACACTTACAAGCTATACTAAAACTAATTGCAAAAATGGAATTCTAAGAACATTTTACACTAGAATACATATCTTTTGTGTTGGAAATATTTAATTTAAAGAAAATTTTAAGCTTTTGTAATATTATCTTAAATTCACCTCTGATTTAGCATAATTTTGCGGAGAAAAGCGCTGTATCCTTATAAAAACTGTGTCATATTAAGAAAGAACATTTATTATTTGCTTTAAGAGCAAAATCTAAGTCTAATAATGTGGAAAAAGTATAAAATTATGTAAAAAACCTAAAAATTACAACCTAACCAAACTTAAATCTACAATTGAAAATAATTTATATTTAAAAATGTTTTTAACACTTAAAATGTTATGTTTAAGGTTTGTACTTCTTGTCTTTATTATTCTCACCAACTATTTGCAATGCATAATGTTATATAATGTTGCATTGAAAAAGTTTCATCGTCTAACACTCTTATTAAATGTTTCACTATATAAATGTACGGCACTATAAATGTCTGTATACCAAATTGTTCTATATGTTGTTCTTATTGTGAATCTTGTAACATAATTTTTGTCACTAATTCGCTTCCAAAAATATGTGCGAAAAATGTCTAAACTGTCCATATTATAACCCTTTTATTAAATTTTTGTATTTCCTGCATTCAAAAACTAATCATACATTATCCCTAACATAATCCTAACTATATAGTTCATGTTTAAACACCTGTAAAGTGTTCACTTGCCAAATTACCCTTGAAAATTGACTTTTATTGCAATAATTGCAATACTAAAATGACTTTACGAAAATGGTTATATTTAACATTCTTGACAATTTTGTTAGCAGCAAAATGCTTTTTATGATAAAACCAAACTAAGTAAATGATATTCAGACTAATTTATATCAAACAAATTTATTTTAATCACATCGTGAACCAGATTTATATAAAATAGTGTCTTGCACATGTATCGAGCTAGAAATCACCCCTTTTTATTACCCAAATGTCATGTAAGCTGTCCGATACTTCTATTACCTCTTTCTGAACATCTCAATATATATATATATATATATATATATATATATATATATATATATATATATATATATATATAGTGTAGTGTGTGTGTGTGTGTGTGTGTGTGTGTGTGTGTGTGTGCGTGCGTGTGTGTGTGTAATTAAAAATTTTTTAGGTACGTAAGGAAAAAGTTTACCTCGAGTGGGATTTGAACCTACGACAAGGGCTTTGCTGGAGTACCGCTTTACCAACTGAGCTAACCAGATACAATCCCCGATCGATGCAAGCTTTGTCTTTATGTATGTAGAATAGGTGTAATTTCTATATATAAAGAGACCACAGTCAACTTATTCATTCACTAAACAGTAATAACGTATGGTTTGCTATTAGTGATAGTAATAAGTAATAACCAATAAAAGTTTCAATACCACTCACGTCACATTGGCATGTGTTAAACCTAGCGAATTGCGGACTCGCATTCCATTAGTGTAAATAAGTTCAGTGTGACTGCGTTATGTGTACAAATTACACTTATTCTACATACATAAAAACAAAGATTATATCAATTGGGGCTTGTATCTCGATAGCTCAATTGATAGAGCAGTACTCTAGCAAAGTAAATGTCGTAGGTTCAAATTCCACACGAGGTAAACATTTTCTTTATGTATTAAAAAACTTAATTATATAATTTGCTTATTCTTCATTAAAACAAATATATATATATATATATATATATATATATATATATATATATATATATATATATATATATATATATAATAGAACACTAGGTAGCCGTTAGTTAGCGAAGTATCTGCTTGTGCAACAGGTTTAGTCGAAATCCTTTCCATAGTTAATTTAAAAGCAGCTACTACTTCTGGAAATAGTTTGAAAGATCATTTGAACGATCCAAAGGAATAAAGTGGATAAGCAGGATTGGTCTGGAATTTGTAGAATTAATTGTAAAATCTGTGACCTTGTATATGTAGGTCAAACTAGATGAGCTATCAATGTTTACTTTAGTTCATATCAAACACAATTTTTGGAACAAGTCTTCCTACACCTGAATATAATATATTTTTTTTATTTGCCCCCTAGATTTGGAGTGCTTTATTTTTACACCAAAAGTATGCTGGTATTAGACGGTTCTCACTAACCTCAAATCGGATTATTTCTGTCAAAATTAATTTAACAGTTGCCACATTTAATTGAAATGAATAGTAACCACGGATCACAGTATAATAATAGAAGGAGCCTATTGAATTTTGAGTTGTATTATAACTTACCCATACATTTATTCTGGGTTCTTTTTTTAATTGAAATAAAAGATTTTCATTAAGTTTCACAAAATAATTTGATACAACTAACAATATTTTAATATTAAAAAAAAAGGCAACATATATCAATCATGTGAAAATAAATTAATCAAATGTGACGTTAGTGAAAGATATTATAGCAACTTTGTAAAAATAACTCCCAAATCTAGGGGGCAAATAAAAAGAAATAGGTTATATGTTTGAGATTCATGTAGTGGATACCGTATGTTAATAATACAAACGAACTTGATTGCCAAAAAACAAACAAATTGTAGTAAATAACGGTGATGAAGTATATTTAGTTTACTCAGAACTCATTAAACTTTCTTAACCTTAACTTTCACCATATAAGTTTTGAAGTGTTAGATACTAATGCTATATAAGGGAAAATATCCCTTAACTTGCCCTTATTGACCCCGATGCTATTATCTCAGCTAGCGTTGGGCGTTACCAATTTTTAATTGTGTGGATTGTGAGTATCTTTGTTTTCGAAACTCATTTAGTTTGGTGTATAGCGTCTTGATGTAAACTTCGACAGCGTAAATTTTTGAGCTTAAATATTGCGCAAAATTCAATAATAAAAATAAAGGGTTACTTTTATAACAGTTGTCAGGTGTTGTTTTTCCAAAACAATTTTTTGTGCCTGCGTAGCTAATGGATATGTGTCTGACAAAGAAGCAGCGCAGTCATATGCAAAGAACGTTTGTGTGTACCCATACCTGAAAGGTGTGTAGTCTACCCTCTTAGTATATGAAACTAGTTATTTAACTGATAGTCATGTATGTTATTCATTTACGCAATTTTGCGTTTTTAAGATTTCTTTTTAGGTGGTGTTTCATCCTTAAAGTCAAATAATAAATCACTTAGTTTAGATGTCGTGATTGACTACAATACTACTTTATTTGGGAGTTTACATAATTAGTACACTATAATGGCTGTTTCTGGCTAATACCTGAGATTAATAATTTGTTACTGCAGTTACTAAATTCTCTTCTGTTTATACTTATAAATTTTGTATAAAACAATCATTTATGGGTTAACCTTGTAACGTGTTAATTTAGCATTTGTATTTTCTTTCAAACTTGAGAATTTCTTATGCCTGCGGTAGGCAACACATTTTACGCGGGTACGAGTGTGGAAATATGCGCGAAATGGTTCAGGGTACGCAATAATTAAAAATTGAGAAAAGTCATAAGATTTTATTGGTTAAAGGTATCTGGTGACTTTTTTTGATCTTCTTCAAGAACACCATTTTGTGACGGAAAAATGCGTCGTTAGAGGCTAGCACCTTTGACAGCGTTCGTTTCTATAATTTTTATAAAATTTATTTCATACAGTTACATACAGTTGGACGCTGGTTTTTACAATCTCAACATGTGTAAAAAAATTATGCTATGTAATTAGGATTCGTTTTATACGGCTGTAAAGTTTCTTAACAAATATCTGCTTTTCGTCTTGCCAGGAGGTGTTTAAAAGTTTTCCTAACAGTAGTACACTTTTGCCGGCGAATATTTAACTAATATTACAATCGGTATACTACACTCTACTCGTATCTGAAATATTTTATTCCCTAGGATCTTTGTTTTTGGTTTTGGTTTTGGTCCTTTCGTCGCTTCTTCAGGTTAGTGCTGTAACGGATTGTTTACCTGTACGTGTGATGATCACTTACACCCAGAGTTATGAATACATAGTTAACAGTTCTTCGTAACTATCGATTCCTGAACAGCGGTCTACAACAGCCCGCTGGAAGATAACTCGTGGAGTGACTGCAAATTCAACTAGATTTTCTCTAACTTCATAACTTTGGATTTCCAATAACTTTTACTATTGTTTAAATCATACCTGAATAATCGTGTACAATATGTTACAAAAATTTTAAGTCCGATTCTATTAATATTACTTCAGGAGTACCACAAGGTTCCAACTTTAGACCGTTGTTGTTTCTAATATTTATTAATGATTTGCCACATAAATTACCTTGAGGTAAATTATTGTTTGCGGATAAATCTTCTTTCTTCTCTATAACCAGATCTGCTGTTCAAACTCAGGGATTTAAATAGCGTCATTGCAAATCTTTCTCGAATATTAAAAACTAAAAAATCCTTTATTTTTCTATAGTACGTTCAAAACTTGAATATTGGTCCTTAGTGTGGTACCCATTTTAGGACAACCAAATAAATAAAATAAGGGTTTTGGAAGATTTCTAAAATATTTAGCTTTTAAAGTAACCGGTAACTACCCTGAGAGGGTGTCCACATTACGAGCTACTTACTTGCTTTAATATAATATAAAATCTCTTGAAGAAAGGAGGTTTCAAAATAGTGCAATTTTTTCTCTCAGCTTATTCAAAACCAAATTGACTGCCCTGACCACTTACTTACTTTAACATTCCTGTATACTTGTCAAGAAACTTTTTTACTTTTTATTATCCTACCCCTAGAACAAATGTTTTAAAAAAATCACCTATATTGACAATGTGCCGCAATTACAACATTGTATCCCACAGGGTAGATATGTTTAACTGTACGCCTTAGCTCCTTAATTTCACAATTACAATACCGTTAAATAAAAAAACTTTTTTTCTGTATTATGAAATAGCAGATTTATATTTTTGATTTTAATCAATCGTTTTTCTTACGTTTTAAATATGTTTCTGTTTGTATTTAGTAAGTAGTATACTGCGTATGTAACTTAGTTTAGTTAAATTTTCCGGTTATTGGATATTCTTCTGTTGGACAATAAATCCTAATATTATTATTATAAGAACATTAAGTTTAAGTCAAGTAAGCCACTTCAGTGCTCATGTATATCAACAACTTCTTAATGAGTCTTTATCTTGATTGCTTCATAACGGAGCCCTGGATATATAGACAATCCTTTAAGTTCAATTTCAAAACACTTTATACGTTGTTCGTTATTAAACGAATTACAGCTGCACACATAGCACGGTTTGCCTAATGCTTTGGGTTCTACATACCTTTAATTGGGACATTAATCTTGTTACACCGAACGAGGTTATGTACCTGAAATCGTAACTGGTTAATTAAGATTTAGTAATAATTAACACTATTCATACTTATTGAGGTGTTTACTTTTACCGTTAGTAGTTTAGCTTCCTCGGTGCCTTACTTTGATTAAGGTTTGGAATTTTAAGTGCATTATAAGCAGCTGTAACTATTTGCACATGTTTGCCTGTAAGTTGCTGCTCCTGTAATTCGACAGTCTATTGTATTGGATGATCAGTGTGAGCCTTTAATAGTTATGCTTTTTCTGAAGTAAATGCTTTATATTAGATACAGGTTATAATTTAATATTTTCGAAATCATTTAAATATCGCAAGTAAACGAGTGAAAAGTCGTGTTAAGTAGTATAAATTGGTTTCACCCAAAATAATGAGAAGTAGAATAAAATTGGAATTTCCATAGGTCATTTTCTTTGCATTACACACCGGTAGTTCGATAGAACGACCATAAATATAAAAATCTCTGGAACGGTCTGGAGAACGTATCGATTGAATGTAAGTCAAGGAAAAGAAAAAGCGTGAAGATTCAAGAGTAAATAAAAATGGTGAATGACTGGTTTGTATAGAAAGAAATCTATTTGTGCCTAATTCATGGTTGGCGTGCTTAGGATAAATGTGAGTATCCAGAAAGAAGTTGAGCGTAGTGCGAGCGTCTACAAATAAAATGGAAAAATGGGTAGATAACGATGTAAAAATAGTATCCAGAAGCTTAGAGCCTAGATTTGAGTGTTAGTCAAAAAAACCGTGATTACACGAAACATCTAAACAATACTATCAAGTGAGTTGTAATCTTTCGTACAAAGATAGCGAGACCTTTTATTTTTCATAATTCACTTACATCTGTCGGTGATGTAGTCTAGATATAAAACTACATTAAATAAGCCTTAATATTATTTTTGTTCTTAGCGTTTTCTTGAAAATCAGATAGGTACGCATAACGCTATATCGCTATAACGCTATATACCTGTGTGATCACTGTATCCTTCTTCTAAGACCAAAAACGTACGTATCAAAAGAACTTCAATACGCAATAGAAATTGTTAGCGTGTATAATGGAAGCTTTCACTAATATAATTCTAGAAATCTTAACACGTGCGCAAGATTTATGGTAAGAAGATATACTTGAACTTACAAAATAAAGGAAATTTATTTGAGCACCTATTATGAATTTTTGACATTTACTTCAACGGTTTTGTATTAACTATTGTAACTAAACCCCGTTTAATAGCCTTTTGGAACCTATTATGCTGAGCTTTTTTGAAATAATACTCAAAATAATGCATCCACGCGCTACTTGTTTGCATTGTTGAAAACGCTGTTTAAAAGGGTGGTTAGTCTTCCTTTCTTATTTAAGAAAAATAAGCTTGTAAAGTTGGGAGTCCAAAAGTGCGTAAGTTTTGGTGGAAAAATCCTCTATTCCATCCTTTATCATTCCTGAGATGTTCTTCATGTGAGTTCATTCGCACACTCGCAGGAAGAGTGACACAAGTCAAAGATCGTTGATTTTCAGTCATGTGAATGAACATAACCAGAATAAAGAATTATATAATCAAGAAAAGTGAAACAAGTAGTAATTACGTAGCAGCGCATAGGTGGTAGATGTGTCACTTTACCGCATCTTGATTTCCCGCGCGCATAAACAAGAATGGTGACAGTTCTGCTTTGATACAGTGAGGTTCTAGTATACTAGTGCATGTCCATGCTGCCATAATTCTCAAATGTAGGACATTTTCATCATTATTTGGCAAACAATCTTTGCACTCGAATATTATGACATGTTTCTCAAATTGTTTCTTAATAACGGGTTATCATAAAGTAAGGGATATATTTTAACTTATAGGGATATCTCATGACAAATACTGGTTACCGCCATTGTTCGATTGATCTCCATGTTGTTGTTGTAGAATTATCAACCGTTCCCCCAAATTGTATACAGCACTATGCAAAATTTCTGGTTGAATTGCATGAATTTTCTCCCTATTACTGTCCTTTAATTCCTCCAGCGTTATTGGACGTACTCTAAACACCAAATCTTTTAAATAACCCCACAGCTAGTAATCCGCTGGGTTAATATCAAGCAACCTTGGTGGCCATAAATTTGCAAAATGTCTTGAAAACCGCAGATAACGATTCTTTAACTGGTCGCTAAATATGCGGAGGTGCTCCATCCTGCATAAAAATTATGAACAAGAAAAAACCTTGGACAGTACTAATTTGAAACAAACAAAACGTGTATTGATATTTTTCTTAAAATTTCGCTTCGAGAGAGATTAAAGATGGAACAACAAAACAGGACGGATGGAGTTTAAAACAAGTTGATCACTCAACAAAATTAAAATTAATTCGACCTCAAGGAAAAATTAACACTGACAATGATTCATATTTTGAAGATATGGATTATCTTATATCACGTTCAGATGATGACTCGGAGGAAGTGCTGTTAGAAATGCCAAATGAAAGTGACCAGAATATTATAACTAACGTCCAAAAGGTGCAAGAAGGAAATAAACGTATTGCTAAGCCATTAGAATGGAGCACATTTAAAACAAAAATACTAAGAAACTCAGGAAAGAGCTACGTGTCAAGCTCCAAAACTCAAAAGGACTCTGATGCACAGAAACTTGTGAACCTTGCAGTGAGAAATACAGAATTAAATGTTCATTAAAGATTGGTCAAGAAATGCGCGAAAAATTGTTTAAATTATACGGGCCGCCATAAGTATATGAACACCCATTAAACGCTGATGTATTATAATAAAATTTTCAGAAACCGTGTATTTTATTCCTATAAAGAAACTATGATAATTTGAGCAAAATACAGTAAAGATTAGTCAAGTAATCATCAATGAAACAAGAACTCTTCTTTTCATTTTAAATTAGTTACTTAAGTGTCAATGTTAAGCATATTTGTAAGCTTAATAAGTAAACACATTAAAGTTGAAGTAATGTCTCCTGTACGACATCGTGTAAATTTCCATCAGTTTTTTTAATGTGGCAGAATAATCGGTCTATGAGAAGTCGGATTATCAATTGGTGATGTTGCCGCTCGTGTGGGACGCAGTGCCGCCACAATTTCCCTATGATCGTGAAGATCGTGCTCTTCGGCTTGTACATCTTCGGGATCGTTTTTCATCAACGAGGGAAGCTGGTGATAGATGGAGAGGATTAACTGATCATCAAATCTCCTTACGATTGACGTATCGAAGAACTCGATCTTTTGGGTTCAGATCATACCGACCATTACTTTGTTTACCTCTATCACCACGCCATCGTACTGTACGGCGGCAGTGATATAACGAGAAGTTGCATTATAACGTGCAATGGAGTCATATCATCTTTAATGACGAATCTCGATATTGTTTATGGGCTCTGATGGTCGCAGTTGATTAAAAGGCGGCCTGGAGAAAGACACAATTTACAGTTTTCTGTACAACGACGTACTGCTCTCACGAAAGGTGTAATGGTGTGGGGGCTATCTGCCATGGAAGCAGATCTCTTCTAGTAGTTATTGACGAAACATTAAATGCAAATTAGTACATTAACAACATTCTTGAACCAGTATTACTGCCATACCTACAAGAAATGGAAAATCGAATTTTTCAGCAAGACAATGCGCGGCCGCATATCGCAAGGGTTGCTATGGAGTTTATAAATACTGCTGATGTTAATGTGCTTCCATGGCCTTCGCGTTCGCCAGATTCATCACCAATCGAACATTTGTCGGATACGGCAGGACGGAGAATAAATGATCTACTATCACTCCCAAACAATGTAGATGCCCTTTAACAACGGGCTAATTGACTAGCTGAATGTGTAAGAAACAGAGGAGGGCCAACGCATTATTACTGTTAACAATATTTGCATCTTGCTAAAATTTTCATCGTTTATTAATAGGAATAAAATACACGTTTTCTGAGAATTTCATTAAACTACGACAGCGTTTACTGTGTGTTCATTTATTTATGGCGGCCAGTATATATTGGGGGTTAAAAGATATAACGAGGCAACTTGACTTTATTAGCAAATGTAATCAACAAAGCGAATCAACTTATCGGTATACAAAAGCCGAAATCGGAAGGCGCTCGAATAATGCATTTTTCTTTGAGATATAAGATCAGCGCGTCCGCGTTCGTAAACAGTTTTTCAACGCGATTATTGCCATAAATGACGGACCCATTCGTACCGTTATTTTTAAAACAGAGATGGAGATTGTTTCCGAAGAACTAAGGGGCAAACATAATAAACATAAAAAAGTTGATCAGGCTATAAAAGATGGAGTATCTTGTTAAATTTTTCCGAATTTTCTATTCCAAATTCAATATTTTTTTCTGTGTTCCGAAGAAAGACCAATGCGATATATGTGTCGCATATGAAAATACAGAAAGCGAACGAAAGGAAGGTTTGGAGGAAAATATCGCGAAAAAGGTTCTGTCACGAAGCAAGAAAGAGACTGATAAAAATAATATACGCAAGACTTTCGTTGTAGCCTGTTTTGACTTGCAAGCAGTGTTGCAAGTTACAAGAGTAGAAACTTCCACGTTTTACTCCCCAAACTGAACTCGTTCAACTTCACAATTTGTGAATTGAAGTCGGACAAAGTTAAATGCTTTTTCTGGAAATCGGAGAGCAAATGAGATTGGAACATGCGTTTGGAAATAACTAGAAGAAACACCGAACTCAGTGGATTTAGATGACTTGGAAATTATTCTGTACTCGGATAATTGTTGTACAGCAAAAAAAAACCGGCAAGTTTTGCATAATATTGTTTTTTACGTTTTACTCAAAATTTTGTTTGTAGATTTCTGTTCACCATGTAGCATGTAGTTTGTGCAATTGAAAGTTAAAACAATTTCTCACAAATTCTTAAGTCACACAGAATGAAGGAGACAACGTTCATTCTGTGTTTGAAAAATCGGTAAAAAATCTCTAAAATCTGGACCAATTTCTATACCATCGCAGTACGTGTCTATTATACAATTTGCGAAGAAGACTAGGAAACCTTACTGTGTTAAAGAAATAGTATATGTAGATTTATAGGAACTATATGATAGGTATTTTAATTTCAACTCAAAATTTATATTTGAAAATAAGCTAGGAGACATAAAAGTATTGAAAGTAAAACAAAATGGACCGTTTAAATTAAATTAATTAAATTTAAGCAAAGGTTAATAAGAACAAGTTTTTTTCAAAATCGTAGTTCTTGACTTGTGTCACTTTTCTTGCGGGGTGCCCAAACTTTTTTTGAAAAAGTACAAGGATAGGTGCATCAAAGTATTAAAACCACATCATTTACCAGATTTGGCTATAAGATAGAATTTTTAAATACAACGCACCCTTATACTTTGTGTGACATAGCCTGCTTAAATCAGAATATGCTAGTAGTAATGTAATGTATTTTACCTACGACCATTACTGTAAATAGTCAAAAACACATAGTCGATAATCAATGTAAGATGTCTGTAACGCACGGTAAAAGAAAACGCACAGCTGTGAAATAAATCGCTTCCCTAGAAACCACTTAGCAACCGTCAATAGACGTTGCCATTTTATTCAAAATTTATTATTTACATATTAGACGTTGAATTTTATTCTATATGTAATGTATGTATTAGATATAGAATTGCATTTAATATTGAGCATTATGTGGAATTATATAATTATTTGTTCCGTTTCCTTCAACCCGCTTCGTTTAGCTGTCTGGATGTATCATAATAGTAAACATATATATGGTATAAGCCGTCAAACCATCAAAACTAAGTAGGCTGCGATAGAGATTTGCGAACGAACGTCAAGAACTGTCAATACACTTCGCATTTTATAACCTTAAAACTAGTTTATGTGTGTGTAAAGTTCTGTTCATTTAAAAAAATGTCGAGTGACAGTCAAATAGATTTAGCTCCACCCAATATTACTGAAATCACAGAAATAGCCAAAAACAACTTACTTCCGGCGAGAGTCGGTACAAAAATATGTAACAAAAACGGCGTGAACTCATTTTTCAAGAATGTTATGATGACATATTTCCAAGATTTGTCAAATAATATGAAGCCTTCTTCACTTTAGCGTTTTTACTCTATGTTGAGGACCACAATTAATATAAATCATAATATAAACATTGCAAGCTACTCCAAATTAAAAGCCCTATTTAAAAAAAAATCTGACTGACTTAAACCCAAAGAATCCCAAATTTTAACAAACGAGAACATTCACAATTTCCTAGAAAATGCACCAGATGATAAATATTTATTTATGAAGGTAAAATATATTGTGCTCAATAGACTGGCAGATATGCACATTTTAATTTTCCTTTAGGTTGTTCTTATAATTGTTATAAGCGGTGCCTGCAGTTCTTTTGTGGTTTCAGAATATTTTTACCCCAACGTGAAAAAATATATTAACCTTCGTTCTGCAGTAAGTGAGGCTACAGAATTACCTTTTTTTCTAAACTATGTGAACGGAAAATGCACCAGGTATTGTGTTGGTATTAATAATAAATTAGGGAACGTACTAAAACAAATTGCTATATACGTGGAACTACCAGACGTACTAGCTTATACAGGACACTTTCCGGCGCTCTTCTGCGACTATTCTTGTTGACGCGGGTGACGATCTATTAGATTTAAAAAGATATGGCGGATGACAGTTATCGACCGTAGCTGAAGGCTATGTGGATAATTCCCTAAATAATCAAACAAACAATTCATCTAAAATAGCATCTGCTATTGCAGGTACAAGTAATAGTGAAATAAAAATGAAAATTTACTAAACACAGCTAATAATGCAAATCTTTCTTACGCTTCAACAATCAAAATAACCGATTTACGGTTTGTATTTAACAACTGTACTGTTACTATAAACAATACATTATAATAACCAATATTATGTAATTAAATGTTATACAATAAAATTATTAAAAATATTTTATTGTCGATGTTGTTAAAGTATTATTAATAATAACATTATTAATACAAGTATAAGTAGTTCGTAGGTTAAGTATGGTACGTAACACGTGTTGTAAAGCATTGTACGCACTCACGAAATTACGCACTCGTGCGTAACTTTTCCATTCATGAGTAAATTGCTTCTTACAACACACGTTACGTAATATATTATTACCTACGACCACTGGAAAAAAATAGCAAAAACACACGACACACAGCCTCAGTAAATAGCTCTTTACGCAGGGTAAACAACTCGCACAGTTTTCGTAAACAAAAGGCACAGTTTGAATATATTAATATTGAATAATTGTACAGTCACCATAATATTTATTATAATGTTTCTAATGTTAATTAAACCAACGTAGTAGTAAATAGAACGAATTATATCCTATATAATCATCAAAGTTGTGAGACATATATCCTCCATAATTTTGTAAAATTGTTCGAAATAAATTGTTCAAAAAGCTAAAGATGCAATAATATACAGGGTATCCCATTTAAACAAATGAAGTAGGTATGCTGTCATAATTAGTTGTTAGATCTCTCTGTATACATGAAACGAACAACAAAAACAACAACTAAAATAAAAAAATCGACTTGTTTAAGCATCATTTACGATACCTGATAATAATAAAAATATTAAAAGAAGTCCATATTTTTTTGGCACACTGTACATAGTCGTAGGTAATGCGTGTTGTAAAGCAATTACGCACTCACGAAATTCCGCACTCGTCGCGACGCGGCTTCGTGCCTAATTTTTCCATTCGTGCGTAATATGCAACGCTTATTACGTAATATACGATAATATACTTTACAACACAATATTACATGCGTGTTATGATAAAAATGTAGCAAATAAGAATATTTTTTAAAACATTTATATCCATAAAGCTTTATCATTGCTAAAAGAAGTTATCTGTCTCGATAGAAGATGAATTATGTTGAGTACAGCCATAACCTTTAGTTGATGCATCCAAAGAAATGGTATGAGATGTACCAGTTATAAATTTATCTAAAGTAGACTAAGTCTCAGTCATTATAATTCACGCCTTTATGGTCATAAGAGTTCTGTTCTACGATTTTTACAGACACTCCTCGATCGTCTCTCATTTATTTCAACAATTCCCCACGCATCTTGTGGGTGAAACAGAAATTGTGCCGTAAATGATGAGTTTGCATTATTACAAAATATACACCCTACATATTAATATAGGATAAAACATCCTCCATCCGACAGATATAATCAATTTGTAACTAAAAATGGAGTAGGTATACATAATAAAATACACACGTCCATTCTCAGAACTTAAAACCTTAAATTTCTTAAACTCGTGTCTGTATCAGAATGAAGAATTGCAGGTATGTTTAACCAGTTGTATCAGATATCTACAATCAGAAGATCCGCCTATATCTAATTTATGTTCAATCCTATACAAATTGTGGCATACGATGTGATCCTATATCACATTGCAAATAAAAAAAAATATGATCAGAACTGAACAAACTTTATTAAATCAATAAATTAGTAACCACCTTCTTTAGGTATGTATATACGCCCCAGACGCTTATCCAAAATTTAATTATACGTTTTGTTTCATTCCATTTTAAATTAATGCACCGATGACATTACGGGATTTAATTTTACAGTAATCTTAATCAAGTTAAATCGTAGGCAGTCTTTACGAAACACGACAGCAAGGTTTCGATTTTCTCCATATTTTCAACCCAGTTTATTACTACAATATGATTCATTGCGAATACAGTATTGTTAATATTTCACAAGCTGAAGATCAGGAAGATGTAGGATGGTTACGGAAGGTTGCAATTACGATTAGTTATGGTATTACGCCTATTAAATTATTTCCAAATACCGAATAAACATTGCAGGAAATAATAACATATTAGCAAATGAAGTAACCAAATTGCATTTAACGAGATGTGTAAAGGAGCTTGACCTTTGCCATAACAAAAAGTTGTAAAGCAGTTAACACAATCAATAAGTAGTTAGTAAATGTGTAGTTGGTACAAGAGTTGGTGGTAACTGGTCTGAGTAAATAGCATGCAAGGGCAATTAATTCTGTGGGGTAACGTCGATCTCACGATGGGGCTCGTGTTAACAGATACCCATTTAGTTACTACAAAATGTAGGGATACTGAATACTTGATTAAATTACCCATTCAATAGTTCAATTTGAGCTTTTATATCTCTTTTATATAAATTACGGTAATGGAAGTAGATGTAGATTTAGGTTTGTTAGTAATGATGGTAATTGCGTTTACTTATTTATTTTTATTGGTTAAATACAGTTCAAGTAGTTTTATATAAAATACAAACCAAAATTACGAATAGTTGATGCATGTGAAATTTAAATCAAGCGTGTCATTTGTGTAACTACTTTTTTATACTTGAGACCACCTTCTTTGTTAAAAATTACTGAACAATAGTACTATATGTATCGTTATCAATAGAAAATACATAAGCAAAATGATAAGTAGTTATAGTAATAAATCATTTTCTACATTTAAAATGTCTGCTAACGGTAAGTCTCATAAGATCAACCTGTTCGTTGATTAAAGCTAACTACGGTTTATGTTTATAAATTGGTTATTAAATATTTGCCATAATTTGATTTATTTATATGTGCGACATGTAATGTATTCTTTGCACCTAATACGAGGATCGAGCTGAATTTATTGAGAATAGGAAACACGGTTAATGTTTTTTAGGACTTTATTTTAAATATGCTCAAAGTAATTCCCTTCAATAATGATACACTGTCTTCACCATTCTTTTTTTTTACTGTTTAAAAGCTCCCAACCAATCTTCTTTCGGAATGCCTTCAAAATAAGCCTGAACTGCGGCATCTTATCTCTTCTTCAAACGAAAACCTTCTGCCGGCAAATTTCTTTTAAGCCCAATAAATAGCCTAAAGTCGCACATTGATAAATCAGGAGAATACGGTGGATGTTCTAATACTTTCATATTTTTTTCAGTCAAAAACTGAAGAATTAGCATTGCCATATGTGACGATGCATTATTATGGTGCTACAGAATTCCCTTGTCTGGAACCTTACTGAACTCACCAGGCAAACATTTTGCAGTATACCATTTAGCTCTAACTGTCTTTTGTCCTTGTAGCTTAATTGCCTTTACTAGGCCTATACTTCTGAAGAATACTGCATACGTAACCTGCTTCATTGCTCGCTGCTTCTTTGTCACTGTTGGAGTTTCCTCATTTTCGTGAATCCTACACGACTCTCTTGGCGGGTAGGTACATCGAAAAAGGGGATATTAGATTCGTCACCTGTTACTATTTTGGAAAAAAATTGGTGTCCGCCATTATTTAGGAGATTTAAAATTTCATACTAAATTCTTAGACGCTCTGCTTTTTGGAAATCAGAGAGGTGATGCAGCACAAAACGACTAACCACTTTTTTTAAATGCAGGTGATCGTGTATGATTGTTCAGACCATACAAGTGACTTTATTGTTCCTCTTCAAATATTTTTTAACAGCAGTGGTGTTTTTGTCAGTAACATCCGTAGGAGGTCGCCCTGCTCCTTTTGATGTTGAACACAATTTCTTTCCCGTTCAAATTCCTTATACCATCGGTAAATTGTAGCAAATGAAGTTGCTTGTTCACTAAAAGCCGAATCTAAACACTCTAAGCGCTTAAACATTTTTAAAATCATAATAAATCATGATTTGAAAATGCTCTCTGGTTAATTCCATTTTTTTACTTGTAATTCTACTTTAAAAAATTAATAACTTAAGTTATAATGTACGCAACTTCAACAGCAAAACTTCAAATGACATATAACGAATTTCTCTAAATAACGATGGATGGTTTGTTTGATCTTCTTATTCTCAATAAATTCAGCTCGACCCTCGTATAAACAAAGTTACGAAAAAAAAATTATAATTAAAATTAAATTAGCATTAAGGAACATTGGTATTAGCTTTGACCGGCCCTGGATAGTGCGTAGCAAAGACGTATTATTTTGAGCTAGTGAACAAGCATAAAATAACAGTGAAAACAGCACAAATTAAATAAAAATTTAGGTTGGTAACAAGTTAAATGAATAGTGATTAAAATAAAGTAATAAAACTGCTGCAAATTGTATCAATACTTCGACATCAAAAAATCGTTTTTTTGTAAATAACTCGAAAACGATTAAATATGTTACGCAGTTCCGGAGGTATTTAGGAAAAACCGGTTTTTTAAAGTGACCGTTTTTTGCTAATATCGTGTAAACCGTTTGTTGTACAGAAAAATTATAGGGGCAAAGACAGAGCTGGAATGTAAGAAACTTTTAAAACTTGTGTTGACGTATATACAGTGCACTCAGAAAGTAACGGGTAAATTCATTATTTTCGGAATCGTTAATTTGTGGTCAAAATCCTGCGACACGTCGATTTTTTATTTTGATTCCGGACTTTATGCTGTGTCGCACATGTAGATGGTGCTGCGCACTTTCCGGATCTGACGTCAAAGTACATATTTTTAAATGGGAACTCTGTATGTTCTTCGCGGAAATCGATGCAACTCTTTCTCCGGAGTTCAAAAATGCCCTATTTATTGGGATTATTTGAAACAGTATGCGCGATGTTCATTATTAAATGTAGCATGATTCGAAAAGTGATGCGGTGGAAACATAAACTGAACGAAAACAAACATAAAATAAGACTTGAAAGGGTTTTATCTTCCGGTGACGAAAATACGTGCTTCTACCTATAACGATACATACACGGCCGCTTGCAAATAAAAAATGAACTCCATATCGAGTTACCTAGTTACTTGTTGTTTTGACAAAAGCCTACATTTCAATCATACCAGTTTCGTTCTTGACTAACACCGCACCACCTTTGGAATTATGCCACATTTAATAATTCGCGCATACTGTTTCAAATAATCATTTCTGAACTCAGGAGAAAGAGTTGCATCGATTTACGCGACGAACATACAGGGTTGCCATTTAAAAATAAAAAATCGACGTCTCAGGTTTTTGAACACAAATTGACGATTTCGAAAATAATGAATTTATCTGTTACTTTCTGAGCGCACTGTATAATTGCAATAACGTTAATGCTTAAATAGTTTCATCATTGATTGTTGCTGGTGTTAACTGAAATTAATTCAATTTAATTTAATTTAATTTAATAATGATAATAAAAAAGAGAGAAAATATTGTTAAGCATCAATAAATTAAAATTAAATAAATCAAATAGATTAATAACGCAAACTATAAGATAAGTAGAGAGCCTCGCCAGTTACGTCAGACTCTGTGAAAGTTCGGAGTTGAACTAAAGTAGATTGCCAATACTTAAGCTTCACGTGGAACACAAGATTGGTTGTAATGGAGGAACTCCTAAAACAAGTAAACGAGAATTTAGATAGAATTAAAGAGAAGATAGACAATATGAGTCAACAATTAAAAGATATTAAGAAAGAAAACAGTACAATAAGACGAGAAAATACACACTTCAAAGTGAAACTAGACAAGGTTAATAAAGAGTGGAGATGCTGAAAAGAGAAATCATAAACAAAAATTTAGTAATACATGGAATACAAGAGGCAGAAGACGAAAACCCCCAAAACGTCAAAAACAAAAGTACAATAAGTGCTAATGAAAACAGTAGTACAAATAAGAGAAGAAGAACTCAATGCAAAAGAAGAATTGGAATAATGAGAAAACAAGACCGATACTCATAGAAATCGCTAACGGATATGGAGTCAAAATGCGACGACCTCCTATTTTTCTACTGCAAACTCGTGTTATCCATTGAGTTCGTATATGGTGAATGTATCCTGCATTTATTTATGTGTTAATCATGAAAGTGTAATACTAACTATATTCTCATCTATCTCAATTGTTAATTCAAATACATATCTTTAGATGCTTAAATCGTCTACGTCAATATGAAATAAACTAAATCTATGTTTGGATAACCATTACAGTTCTAGTCGTCAGTAAAGGACGTTACTGAGTACGATAACTGTAACTACTATCGAAACGTACATATTGCATAAGATTTTTTGAAATACACTATATAAATTCCTAAAAAACAAATATATTATGAGTTTAAATCGTCAGTATACCGGATGGGCAAATAAGCAAGGTGAGCGGCTGTATCCCAGGACCCGTCAATCTGACAACAATGGAAAAAATATTATGAATGTGGCCATGATAAAATGCTGGAAATTATTCTGAAGTTCCGCATTTCACTGCTAGGGGGCGCATTTAAAGATTAAATAATAAAATTCTAAATTTCTCCCAAAACTCCTATATAAAAATATACATCGTTACAAAGTCTAGACAATTCTACATAATTTTGGTTTAAGGTTCATTGGCGTACTGACCATAATAAGAGTGGGGGAAGCTATTGTATGTGTAATCATTAAAATTTCTGTAAATTCTAATCCACTTATTCTATTTTAGTAAAATGAACCTTGTTTTGAAGACAAATGTAGGTATTTTAAATTGCCGTTCGCATTGTTACAAAATAATTCGTAATAAAAGTGCTTGAGTGCGCAATTTTTTATAATAGCAATTTTTTCATTTTACTCCTAAAAATTTAAATCACACGGTGCATTTTTGACATCTTGTTCGAAAAGTAGATTAAATTTGCAAGAAAAATGTAAAAACCGCAAGTTGATATCTTTCCTCGTTAAAAAATTATTGCAAAATGCACCCTTTTTTCGCTCTATAATTGACGAAGTTTGGTTTGGCTGAGCCGGATTGGATAAATGTTGGTCTCATATTGAAGAGATGTTATTAATCGAATTAAGGAGCAACAATCATTTTTAATGTCAGTCTGATAAAATCTTGAATATTGCGGATGTGACGTTAAAGTTCATATTTTTAAATGGCTACCCTGTATGTTCTTCGCGGAAATCGATGCAATTAAGGACCAACAATTATTTTTAATGTCAATCTGACAAAATCTTAAATTCAAACTTTTGCCACCTTTTTCATATTTGTTTTCAATTTTATTTCATAAACTTAATTCTTTGTCCTGAAGAAGTTTATAAATAGTAAAGAAAATATCGACAAAAAGCTGAAGTATTTCTTTAACGCCAAATAGCCCAATAATTATTAATTAAAATATATATATATATATATATATATATATATATATATATATATATATATATATATATATATATATATATATATATATATATTGAGATGAATCTAATTACGTGCAAGTAGCTATGAAATTTGCATAGTGAAGTTTTACTTTAGTTTGTACAAAATGGTACATTTCAGTTAATAATTCTAGAATAAAATGATTAATAAACATTGAGGTGTTTGAAAAATTTAAATATTTCTTAATATAATTTTAATAATGTTAGTTTAAGTTATCGACAGCACAGAACATAGAAGTATAGGGGATGTTTGTTATCGTTTATGAGTTAATTCAAGTTTTCATTTAGTTTTGTAAGTTTATATTAAACAATATTCCCTAACGACATGTAATACAGGTTGTGGTTGACAAAAATAATGTTAAAACTAGATTTAGGCTGGTATCAATGTCGCAATTCACTTGTACGCAGCCAAGATTAGTCAAAACATTCGTATTTGTGCGTGTAACACATATTAGTGCAAAACTTATGAAAAAACAGAACAAGCACATTAGTGAGTGACTATAAAACATGAATCATGCAGCAGCTCTGGGATTATTGTGTTTAATCAACAGTTTATGACCTAAAACTAGTGTATGACAACATTCCAGCACTAGTCGTAGGAGAACTTATAAACCTACGAAAGTGATCATATAAATTAATTTGTGACTTGAACATTAAATTTAAATACTTACAGTAACAATTATAGTGTTTAAAAGTGTGAAATTTAACATTAAAAGCATAAAAACAAAATGAGGTTATGTTTTCCCCTCGCACATAAATTTTTGTAAAAAGTATTTTAAATTGAGACAATTTATAGAAAATAAATTAGTAGAGGCAAAAATAGTGAGGCAGCCTCAATTTCATGTTTCAATTCCTTATATTTATGTCCATTTCTGTTAATTTTAGTTTGTAAGAGTTTTGGTAGAATTTAAGTAATTTTCCTTTCAAATTGGCCGTAGGCATGTTTAAGATGTATATTTGGGTGTAGTAGCATCCCCTATTCATGTAGAGGTAATTTCCAGGCCTGTAAAATTCATAGAATTAGTGTAAAGTCGATAAATAAGGGTAAAAATTAACGTAGTTATTAAGTATAAGATTTAGATCATGTTTGGTTTTAAATTAAAGATAAAATTATGGAGATTATGGAAATGTTTTTAGATTTAAGATATGTTAAACGGGGCGAAAGTTATACGGCTTTAAAGAATTATCGTAATTTAAGAATTACATTAGCCAATAAGAATGCAGCAAATATTTGTGGTAACTAGTGAAAACATTCGAAGATTTGGTTGTCGAGTAAAATCATATAAATACAAGTGGTTTAGCTTCACAAACTCTTGATTTTCATCTTTTGCAACAACTTGCCAAAGTAAGCTGTTGCGAAATTTTTTTGAAAATAATTTAAAAACAAATTAATGTCACTTCGGGAAAATAACAAAGTGCGATTTAGTATCGGAAGTGGTCACGAAACAAGTGATAGTTTTTTGTTCGTGAAATAATTTAAATTAAGGTTAGTTTACCTTTTCAAACCACAAATCGGAAGTTTTCGTTACGTTATAAAAATATTTCCGCAGTTCGACTTTGTTCATATTAAATTTATGTTGTTTATGTTGATATGCATATTTAATTGTGTTGTCCTCAAGTTTTTTTATTATTATACACCTTATTTATCAAAAGTGTGTTTAATTTACAACAACCATCAACGATCCATGCTTTTCAAAATTTATTTTGAACTTAATTAATAAAGAAGTGATGAGCCTAAAATAAAGATTCGTGAATATTTTAATATTAACAGTGAAACCTACCTAAGTGATAGCTGGTTATTTAAAAGAAAACTCTGGATGTTCGAGAAGCAGAATTGCAGTTCGCAGGAGCTGTTGTCTTCAATCATCTTCAGCAGCAGTAACCCACGAAGGGAGGACATTTTATGTGAGTACTTTGTTGACATTGATACTTTATTGATATGTTCATAATTTCTATCCTGTGTAATAACCATTATGTGCAACAACAGGTATACATGTCAAAAGGGAATGTTATTTGTTCTAAAAATTTAAATGGTTTATATTAATTGTGTTTTATTATTATTCAAACGTCGTTATACTTGCTTGTATGTCGAATTTCACTTTTCTTTATGGTCAAAGCATATGGTTGCGTTTTCACAGCGCATGCTCACGTATATTTTTAAATGAATTTTGTTATGTACAGGGTGTAACACAGATATCTATGCGAATTAAAAATTATAATTCAATTTATTTAATCAATTCAGACACTATAAAAATAAATAGGACATTAACTCAATGTAATTTTAATCATATTAACTATGATTATTATATTCAAACAATTAATATAATTCAAATTCATGATCATTTATTTTACAATATTAAAAGTAGAGTTCCTTCTAAATTATTGATCCCTATCCCCTGTTAGATGAGTCTCATTGTTCTATCGGATATTATATTTTTTTTATAACAATAACAACATAATAATAAAGTATATAAAATTAATTATAATAATATAATTAGAATTACGTTAAATATTGGTGTTAGGGTAAATATCAGTACAATATATATATATATATATATATATATATATATATATATATATATATATATATATATATATATATATATATATATATATATATATATATATATATATATATATATATATATATATATATATATATATATAACAAGCACATCCTATACGCGTCGTAATGCAAATGGCTTAAAATTTGAATTTTTTCCTTAATTAGGGTATATATGACCTATAACACTACAAATTAAAAATAATTGTGGGTATACAGAGTGATGCAAAAATAAGAATTTATACTAAGTGACATAGAAAGAAGAATACCCAGTAATAATGAATATTTTGTAAATATTTTGTGTGTTAAGATAAAAAACGATTTTTTTTCCATATTACTCTAGCGGTTTTTGCGTTAACGTCTTTCAAAAACATTTACCATCACGTAACCTTAAAATCATTTGTAACTACAGTTGTCATTTAAGACGTGTAAAACAATTACAAAAAGCTTCTTTAATTGAATCACGAGTGCGAAGACGCTAAAATTTTGGGCAGTTAAGCATGTTTGATAGGGGTCGAATTGTGGGCTTACGATAGGCTAGTTTGTGTGTGACAGATATAGCCGATAGAACGCAACGGAGTTTAAACAATGTGGCGGTCTGCGTTTGGGCATGGAACCAAGAGGGCCGTACAGAAGCCGAATATCGCCGTCTTAGAGTGTTGGCCCTACGGGACCGCTTCTCGTCTACACGGGCGACTGCGCACCAGTGGTTTGCAGTATTCTTTTCGTACAGTCCTCATTTTGTGCTGCCACTGATTCCTAAGTACCGACGTGATCGTCTAGCGTGGTGTAAAGAACGGTCAAATTGGGATCAAGAATGGAATTCAATTGTCTTCAGTGATGAGTCCAGATTTTGTTTGGGCATGCATGACGGTCGTGCAAGGGTGAGAAGACGACGTTGTGAAAGATAAGATCCCCAGTTTTATGTGGAAAGGCATGTGCACCACACAGTTGGAGTTATTACTTAAGAATTGAAAACAAACCGTTCAATCTCTCAATAGCAAATGTATATGCTCCCAATGAAAATGCAGATGATAACACAAAGTAAACATTTTATGTAAAACTAGACGGACTAATGATAATGGACAATTACTATGCAACTTTTCAGCATTAACCGAAATATGTTTAGCAAGTACCAAATTTCAACACAAGAGAACACATAAAATAACATGGACACAAACATGTACCAAAGATGGAAATCAAATAGATCACGTTTTAGTAAAGAAGAACTTTTCTTTAAAGAATTCAGTTCTCTATGAGATAAAACTATTAAAAATATTTTACACCTTGTGCTAATTTCAATAATTGCAAAAATTATGTACCATTCGTGCACAGCATTAGGACAGCAATGAAATGTCAGGATGACGTTACCTTTCAAAATTATTATAAATACTGTCATATTGCCAGTCTATTAGTCATACATAACAATAAACATAAAAAATGTTGTACGCCGTTTCAGAAAGAATAGAAATGTTTGATTCCGGCAATAGCACGCGAACAGTAAGTGCATTATTTAGCGCGAAGTGTCCAAACGTCCCGATTCCAAAATATACTACAATTGGAAGAATGATTATCAAATTTTCCTGTGTGTAAATGCACCAAAAATTATGAAGCCAATATTCAAAGAAATGTGTTTGAAAATGAAAATACTACAAATGTATTAACTGCTAGAAGTTCTCGAGAAATTGCGAACTAGTTTGGAATGCATAGTACAACCGCATTAAAATTTTGAAAAAAAATTTCCATTCGTAAAAACTTCAGTGTTATCAGGAGTTGCTTTAGGGAGATTTTGAGAAAAGAGAAGAGTTTGACCTAGAAGATCTAGACCGATAATGTTTAAAGAACATTTGTTTTACGGATGAGTGTGCGTTTACATTAAATAAAAAACCAAACGTGCAAAATTTGTAGGATTTGGTCAACAAAAAGGCCTAAAATTATTGTTGAAAGCCGATCTCAATTTCGTCAAAAAATTTATGTTTGGGTAATGTTTTTTATGAGAAAAATCTAAGCGCGGGTAAGTTTTTGGATTTGTTGCTGCAAACGCAAATTTTACCGGCTCTGGCAGAAGTAGCTCTCGAGGAAGAAGAAATTTGGTTTCAAATTTATGGTTGCCTTCACAACAGCTGAGAAGTTAAAGACTTTATTAGTAATTGTTTTCATAACTGTGTAATCGGACCAAACTGTGCAATTAAGTGGCCTCCAAGATCTTCAGATCTTGCCTCAAGTGACTATTTTCTCTGGGGACATTCAAAATATAAAATTTTCACTTCTGAAAGGTTTACAGATTTACAATCTTTTGAGCATTTGCTATAATTTTTGTAATTTGTGATTGTTAATTATTATTGATAAATATATACTAGGATTTCCAACAACTGTACTTAATACATTTGCAGTATTTTCGTTTTTAAGCACATGTCTTTGAATGTTAGCTTCATAATTTTTCAAATCCTAAGATCCACTATTTTCAAATTTGATAGTAATTCTTCCGATAAATAGTTTTGATTGTTTCTTCAGATTAATTAAATCTACTTTATTTATTAACCTGTTTTTTTTCCATTTATTCTTTAGATGGTTTAACGTTTCAAAGATTGTGTCATTTTGAAATTTTGTTGCTATCCTGATGCTGTGCAGGAATGGTACACATTTTTTTCAATTTTCGAAATTGGCGTAAGCTGTAAAATATTTGTAATAATTTCATCTGATAGAGAATTAAATTCTTCAAAGAAAAGTCTCTGTAGAGTTTTTACCTAAAATAATTAGAGAAGTATGACTTCGAGAGTTTATGATTTACCATTGGATTTCCTATAGTGCATCCGACCATTCACCACCCGGTAGAGGTGAAAACATAGATCCAGATCATTTCCTAGTTATTTCAGAAATTAAAATAAAAGTAGTAAGAGACAGAAAGAAAAGAAAGAGAACACAAATATGGGATGTCCAAAAACTAGAAGGCGAAGAAATAGCGGATAAATATGGAATATGGACGTTGAAAGTAGACTAAGAATAACAGATAAAATTAATAATATAAATAAAGATTGGAGACAGATCAAAAATGTGATTATAACAGCAGCAGAGAGTACAATCGAATATACACAAGACAGAAAGAAAAAAGAGTGGCTTGATAAAGAATACGAAGAAGTCATAAGTAGAAAGAACAAAGCAAGGTTATTATGGATAACAAAAAAAGAAGAGCAAGCCAGAGGACAACACCAAGAGTTAAAAAAGAAGTGAGTAAGATATGCCAAAGAAAGGAAAAGGAATGGATAAGGAAAATAATTGATAACATTGAGAAAACAGGAAAAATAATACAAAACCACTGTATCAACTTATAAATCAGAAAAATAAAACTGTAAGGCAATGGAATGAATAGAAGAAAAAGAAAAGGAAAGACTATTATACTTACTACTACCATGAAGAAAACGAAATAGTACTATCAGAAAGAAATGCAAGAAACTGCAACCACAGAAGAGGTAGATAAAATTCTGGACTTTAATGAAGTACAAGAACACACTGAGAACATGGAAAGTGGAAAAAATGCCAAATGATTGAAAACGCGGATTAATCATGCCAGTACCTAAACGAGGAGACTTGACAAAATGCACTAACGATAAAGCATTCACTGTATTTCATGTTTGCTATAAGATTCTAACCAGTATACTAAACAGTAGACTGACACAAAATACGGCAACAATAATAAGTGAACATCAAACGGGATACAGAAAAGAACTAATCAATAATAGGTGCTATCCACATGATAAATCAAATCACAGAAACATGCTGTAAGTATCATACAGATAGCTACATGTTATTCATAGATTATAAGCAAACCTTCGATGAAATGAGAAAAAAAAAACATAATAGAAGATCAGAAATAAAATACAAACACCTAGTAGATTAGTAAATTAATACCGACTGGAAGACTGAGAACGTAAGTGAAGTGCAAAGACGGTTTAGGATGGAGTTTCAACGAGATGCACCAACGAGACTCACAATTACTCGTTTGCGAGATAAGTTTGAGGAAGAAGGAACTGTTAAGGATGTCCATAAGAACCATTCCGGAAGACCACGATCATCCAGCAGCCCCACAAGAGAAGAAGTCATTCAGAGATTTCAGCAATCACTTAGAAAATCTGTCCGGCAAGCGGCTCGTGAGACAGGAGTTTCGAAATCGAGCGTCCATCGCATTTTGAAGCGTGCCAAATGGAGAAGTTTTATTCATAGATTAGTGCACGCTCTCAATGAAGATGATTATGACCGCAGAATCCAATTTTGTGGAAAATGTGCAGAGGACAATCAATTCCCATACAAGTTTGTTTGGAGTGATGAGGCTATGTTCAAGCTAAATGGTTCAATAACGTCACAATTGCACCTACTGGGCAGCTGACAATCCTCATGTGACAGTGGAACACCATGTGAACTTACCAGGGATTCAATCAATCAGCGTTATCAGCTGTGCATGGACCACAATGGCCAACTATTTGAACATTTTCGATAATTGACTAGTTTCTACATTTGTTAACATTACTTTCATTTTTGAAAGTTTTCTGTATTATAATAATTGTTAGTGTTATAGTCCTTTAAAGAGTGTATACATTTTATTGGGACGCTCGGTAAAGTAAGTTAATAGAAATGACAGTGAAAGAATCTCAAGCGTCCATAGTAACAAGCCAAGGCGAAACAGAACAAATATAAATAAGAGAAGGAGTAAGGCAAGGTGATGTGTTATCCGCGCTACTTTTCATAACAATAGTGGATAGCGTAATTAAAGGTATTAAAGAATCCAAGACAATAAATAAGAAATCCGCACAAACAATAGCATTCGCTGACGATGCAACTGAAAAGAATTACAAAGAACATTTACTATACTTGAAGAAAATCAAAACAGATAAATGACCAGAAATCAACGAGAAAGAAACAAATTTCATGCATTGTAGCAAAAATCAAAAGAACATTTTCAAAAACACAACAAAATAATACAAATATAATTTTGAAGAATTAGAAACCTATAAGTACATAGGAATTGTAATACTCAGAATAAATGAAAGAATTAACATAAAAACGAGAATTCAACAAGGATATAAAGCACTATACGCAAACAGAAAGTTACTAAAAGATTACAAACTAAGCAGAAACTCAAAAATAAGAATGTATGAGAAATAAAAATAAGAATGATAAGACCGATAGTAACATAGCTGCAGAAGCAGCGAGCAGGAGTGGCTAGGAAGAAAAGCAACTTAAAATGTTTCAAAGAAGAGCTATTAGAATATTAATAGGACCTAAGAGAATAAGCGAAAACGAAATAAGGTGAACAATGTCATCGAAAATTTATTAAATAAATAAAATATCGTCAGATTCTACAAAGCACAGCGAATTAGATGGAACGGGCGCATACTACGGCAAAATAGAACAACACCACAAAGGGAGTTAACATACTGGATGCCAACAAAGGACAGACCAAGAGGAAGACCTAACAGGAATGGAAAAATCAAGTAGACAAGGACTTAAGAAATATGAAAATTAGAAATCGGGAAAAACAGCAGAAAATATGATAGAACGGAGAAATGACAAAGTAGGCTATCCCACTAAGATGAAGGGACTGAAGGGTTCACAAGAACAGCAATGATTCCTTTTTTACTAATTTTTCAAGATATGAGACTATTATTTATTTATTTTGTTTGTGTTAACTGGGTAAATGTGTTTGGTAGATAATTGATACTCTTGATTGTACTCTTAATTTTACATTTGAGATTTGAAATGTAGCCATTTGCTTTTGCTGTTTGTTTTATAATTGATATCTTTTATTGAAGTTTTGTTTCGTTTAATGGTAATGACATCGTTTTGTGTAATAATTATCTATACACAACTAGCTTATGTTTTTTACGGTGACATCAATCGCTTGGAATTGCAATTGTTGTATGTGTAGGCTTTCTGAATATTAAGAGCTCAAACTGGTTGGGTGTATTAATTTTTATGTTTGAATTTAGCAAATTAATGACTCTACTTTGTTTTTTCTTCAGTGTTAATTTTATGTTAGGATGTAAATTGTTAATATTAATGAAGAACTCATCAGTAAAACCTGAAATCATAATCAATATGACAAAACGAAGATACAATTTTGTCAAACACGTTTAATTAAAAAACTTGATCTTCCATATACCTATAGGTAAACCACTTTTTTGCATGAATAAATCATATTAACGAATTTGAAATAATTTTGATTAACCTATAGATTAAATAATTGAACTAACTACATCCTCGTAACTAATGCATGACTATTATTAAATGAATAATTATTTAATTAACGAATACATTCCTGAGAAGGTATTTAAAAAAAAATTAGTGACATCAAGACTTACAAGTTTATTATGTAGTATTGCAGTTTATTAATTAGTTCTAAAGAATTCGTCTTTTTTTCTCCTAATTTACTTATAATCTGTCTTACAGGACAAAAAGCAAATGTTCTGACAATATTAGATGATATAAATAATTAAGTACAACTTAATTAATTAAAATTAATAGTAATTAGTAATCAAGTTACCAGCATGCAGGAGGTTGCTCAGTAGTTTCCTCCTCTTCATCTTTTCGAGATTGTCTAATATGAAAATATAAAGTAGCAAATAATTAGGAAATTTAAGTATTAGGTAAATCTAGAGTTTAGGTCTGTGGGTTTGTAGTGTTTCAGTCTACGCTTGTCCCTTTTTTTCACTAAGTAAATTAGATGCCAGTTGGTTTGGGTGAGCTTTTAGCCTGTCGATGTGTTTTTCAGTGGATTTTCTTATTTCTCCTTTCACAGATTTGATTTGCAGGTCTTGCCTTATTATATTGTTTGTTACTAAAAGTGTCCCACCACTGTGTTCCATGTAAGCACACCAGTTTTAACACACTTGTATACACGCACATTATTTTCCACGGAGAGCTTGGAATTTTGTTTCCTCTTTACCAGATATGTGTTCTCCAGGTCAGATGGCGATCTAAATGGAATACTAGGTACTCTATACATTCTCCTTGTGGTGTTTGGGTATTGTTTAGTTTAACAGGTGGACAATTATCCCTTTTTAATGTAAACCTGTCTTATATTGATCATTGTTCGTTCAGATGGATTCGCCACTTTTTGAGCCAGTACTTTACTTCATTCAGGTATTCTTGCAAAAGTATGGATGTCCGTTTGGGGTTTGTGTGTGAAGCCATTATGGCAGTATCATCTGGAAAAGTTGCGGTAGTGGTGTAGTTTGATGTCGATAGATCAGCAGTGAACAGTAAGTATAAAACAGTGCCTAGGCCACTGCCCTGGGGAACTTGAGAGCTAATTGGGTTCAGTTTCGTGTAGGCATCCTGATATTTAATCCTGAAGTGCCGCTAACTAACATACGACTCAAGTAGCTCGTAAAGGTTATGAGGAAGTTGCTGTTTTACTTTGCACAGTAGGCTTTTGTGCCAGACTTTATCAAATGCCTGGTTAGTGTCTATGAATACCGCGGTGCAGTATTTTTGTTCCTCTAAGTCCATACTGATTTTAAGTACTACTCTGTTCACTTGTTCCACAGTTCCATGTCTCCCCCTAAACCCAAACTGATGATTTGGAATCAATCGTCTTTCCTCTAGAAGCGGTTTATTCTTTTTAGGAGCAATTCTTCAAGAACCTTTGAAATTACAGGTAGCAAGCTAATTGGCCTGTACGATGTCACGTTTGCAGGGTCTATTCCTGGTTTTGCTTGGACTATAATCTCCGCAACCTTCCACTGTGCTGGAAGGTATTTCATTCTTATTGCTGCATTGAATATCATAGTTCATTGTCTTATCCCTTCAACTGGTAGTTCCTTCAGTATTTTACCAGTAATAAGATCGTAACTTGGTGATTTTTTTGCGTTTATATCCTTTGTATGATATTACGCACTTCTTTTGCTTTAAATTTCTTAATTGGTAGTTCCATTTGGAATGGAGCTCCCAGGACGTGTTGTATTCCTGCTTCTTCTTGAATTTCGCCAGGGAGGAGCTTAAAGACCTCCGTTAAGTGTGCTGCGAAGGTGTTAGCTTTTTCTTGATTGCCTCTGGACCATTGGTTATACTTTGTTTTTATTGCTGAAATATGGTGTTGCGGTTGTCTGATCTTCTTCGTCGCCTTCCACAGTGAGTAGTCCGTTAGTTCAGTTACTGACAGTTTTTGAAGGTATACGGATATTGATGCATTTTTCCTTCCTCTATTAGTTTTTAAAGTGCTTTGGTGGCTTTATTCAGTTTTGATTTGCCATGTAGTGATCGTGTTTGTTGCCATACTTTTCGTAGTTGTCTTCTCTCCATAATTTTGGTTTTAACATTTCTCGAACAATCCGTACGTTTCTTTGTTATATTTCTGTTTGTTGTTGATTCCGATGTTGCTTCATGTATGTTCCTATTTAAGTCGTTAACTGTGTCCTCTACTTCTTTGAATTGCTCCCACCTGTTGGTTTTGTTACATAATGTGAGAGTTTTCGTTCTTCGTATAAGTGTAGCAATTAAGGAAGAGTGATCTGATGAAAAACCAAAACTCGATCTAATTGTTGTACGTTCTATAAGGATACTCTTCATCACACAGAAATCTATGAGGTCGGGTTTCTTTTTGCGATCTGTCGGCCGATATGTAGGCTCTCCTGTTCTTAGTGAAATTGGCTGATTTCGCATCATGGACTGGTACAGTTGTCTTCCTTTTGGCGTGGGTGTAGGTGACCTTGAACCCCACCATGGTTATTTCGCATTATAGTCCCCGCCTGCTATAAATCTGTTACCTAGTGATTTGAAGAACTCTTCTATTGCATGTTTGGGTGGGTTGTAGATAGTTGCAATTTGAAACGAGCCATGCCCCCGTATACTTTCCCGTATGGGATGTGAAGAAATTTAGCATTGCTTGTATTTTTTCCATTAATTTATTAATTAATTATGTCTTATGATTTGTTGCCTTGTTGTTGAACCATTGGGGGATTTTGTTGAGGTATGTTTGTAGGTACTTGTTATTGTTGTTGCAGGTTTGTTTAGACCATTCTAGGGCGTCCATCCAGAGCGGGCATCCCGGGGAAAGTTCATTTGCATTTATTTACTGTACCTATTTTATTTTTATTTTTCATTTTATCTTAGTCTTAAGTTCAGATATTTAGCGATGTAAGAAATAGGTCAATGTAAGTATCAAAACCTTACCTTCTAACTATTTAGTGTGAACAGTGTTTAGCCAAAAAAATTTATCCAAGCGAACCTTCTCCCCTTTCTTGCTAGTACGAGAACCGACTGAACTATACCGAGGCACAGTAAAATAAACTATTTTAAACGTCATAAGTCAAGCGGCTTACATAAATGGCGACCAACTTGGGGCTTGAAAAACACTGAACACACTGAATAATTCCTGTTACAGATTCCAAGTGGATAGGTCAGCTATATCAAGCGTTGTGATTGATTACCGGCACTCTCGGATGGTACTCACGTTCTTATTCACGAAATATCAAACCGAAACTGAATTATTAGTAGAATGTTTTAATTTGAACTTTAAATTTTAGCTATGATGCGGTTCAGTTTATCTGTCAACACATGATTAATTTCTTGGAATTTCACGAAGTAAGGTTGAAGAATATAAATTGAAACTAAAATTATCAAAACTTTACTCATATGGCTTTTACTTTTTCAAGTCTCTACCACAAACTTTTCAATATGTGCATCTGTGTTAGATATTAATTAAAGTAATTAACTCCCCAACTCCAAATAGCCTAACGTATTCACTGAATGTTTACTGAAGGAATAGTTAGAATGCGAGCTAGTTATCAAAATATGAGTGACGTCTACTTAATAAAATCTGATTTGGCCAGCATATTATTTTCTTATGCCTGTGTTGTGTTGCATTAGCAAAAAACACATAAAATGTATTTCATAACGTGCAAACGCTGTTAAACACACGACAACACTGTTTTACGAGAAATTTTATATGCTGCATAATAAAACGAAGGAGGATCATAGTGTTATAACTTCAAGCAAAAAACTTCAGAAACTTAGCTGAATATGCAGATGTTGCAACAATATGAACATAATTTGGTTACATATGTATGTGTTACAATGTATTACGTCTTTTGCAAATGACTATTAAAATGTGATACGTTACAATGAAAATAACATCAGTGTGTCTTAAAGCATTTAAATCAGCTCGGTTAATTCATCCGAGTCAAATACTATAACGCTTCTACCCTCGGTGGGCGGTCAATCGTTATCAGAACTGTTTAATTTGGGCGGAGCGGTAACCTGAGGAGGGACGATCGCGGTATAGTCGAGTTTCTCGGTAAACGCATGTATTTGTATCATGGGTAAACGCATGTATTTGTATCATGGGTAAACGGAGATTTAGAGACCTAGATTCCCATTCACGGGTGATGGGACAGTAAAGGCAGACCGCGTAGCGGCATTGAAGACGTTGGTTTACAAGGGGTCTCCAAAGATTTACAGTAGTGACGGTATTTAGGACTTCTATCTTTGTTGAGTCGGA
This sequence comes from Vesta saturnalis, assembly GCA_036346205.1. Taxonomy (NCBI): domain Eukaryota; kingdom Metazoa; phylum Arthropoda; class Insecta; order Coleoptera; family Lampyridae; genus Vesta; species Vesta saturnalis. Next base: position 240,783 of record JARFJB010001925.1, read on the forward strand.
AATGTATGGTCCCGATAATATAAATAAAAAAAGGATTGGCTGTGTAAAAAAATGAGCCAATCGTTCTGTTAGCCGGATAATAATCATTACATGAATATAAATCAGGGAACAACACAGTCAGTCAAACGGCAAAAATAAATAAATACTCTTGGTCTCGAAAAAGAATTAATTCTGTTATCGCGATTAAATGGGATTATCTAAATTAAGATTTAACAAAAAAAAATTCGCAAACCTTGGTAAAAAATCCTAATTATAAAATGAAATCAAATAAAATGCAAGAAAAAATTATTTCTGCAAATGCTCGTAATCAAACCTAAAATTAATTTGTAAGCGGTTACCCCGTATTATAATTCTAATTAGAACATTAAACTAAACAATTAATTTGTAATTGGAAAATAATTAGTTTTATTTAGGAACAATTACCGAAGAGTAGAATGTTCAACAACAAAGGTACAATAAAATAATTAAGGTACCGATAACAAACTTAGTGCTAATATAAATGCTGAGTAAAAGAGGACGGTAACGTAGTATCGCTAAACTGCAAAAGAAAAAATAGAAATTCATAGATCAAACGTTTATCTAATAATTACACATGTACAAAGACAAAGTTAGTTAAATTTTCAGTGCTAGGTTTTTTATATGACCACAATTAAAAAAAAAACTCATGCTCAGAAAAAAACATTGTAAACATTTAAAAATGCATATGCAATTATAAATCACACAGAAATTTTGTTGAGAACAAGTAAAATTAAATCATCAGACTTTAATATGTCTTCAAATTTATTTATTTTTTTCTTACACTGCTCATTAAAAAAAAATTGCATGGGTGGGCCAACTGAAACGAGACAGGACGTGTAAATGAATTATTACTCATTCAACCTTATTTTACACCTATAATATTTGTTTTCAAGAAAATGTCTTCCACTTGGGATAAAGACAGTCCCTTGGCAGAAAAAGAGCTGCAACATCAAACTGAAAAAATTATGACCGGTAAAGGCAGCGAACCCGAACATTTTAAAGGTAGTGGTAGCGATTGGGAAGACGATAACTTAAAAGTAGAAGATTTTTCAGACGATTCTGACGAAAATTATATGGACATGTTCAATGTGTCCAATCCACACTTGTAGGTGATGCAGCTGAATGTCTCCATGAAGACGTTGTCGATAAAGAAGTTGAAGACGAGGGCTCTAATTATGAAGCCCCATTGTCCTCTTATGTTGGGGAAACTTGAAGGCAAAAGTCAATTGTAATGCCAAAGAAGCTCAGGCTGAACGGAGAAGACGGACATAGGTGGTGTGTAGAACTGCCTGCAAGAACAATAGAAACAGCTACCAGAAAATTGTTCATTTCATTTCTGGCAGCAAGGAAAATGCAGAAGAGAGCTTCACAACTGAAGAACACTTTCTTCGTCCCTTGTTTGATGATATTGTAAATATACTTCAGCGAACAAATGAAAAAAGAAGGAATCTTTCTGCAATCTCAAAACAAATGTCACAAAAAGTAAACTGAAAGCATTTTTATGAAGTCTTACTTCTCGCTGCTGCAAAGAAAGGCAATCACTTAAATATAAACTAAATGCTTGACATCACTAATTCTGGCACATTCTACAGAGAATAAAAAGGAGATTCCTGCAGAAATTTTAGAAACAAAGGAAAGATAACCCACTACCTCCATGTCTTGTTTCGATGAAAAAATATTATTATCCTGTGCTCCAAAAAAAGATAAAGTACATAGACTGGTAAACTAGCCATCGTTTTGAATTATAGTCAAACTAAGGCCAACTTTGTAACAATAGGAGTTGCAATAAAAAAACGCGAAGATGGCGTTAATGTGTATTTTATGGTATGCTCAATGCGACTGACATTAATTCATATGTTGTATGCAGCCATAATAGATTGAAGGCCGACGTTAAAGCTCTTTCCGACTGTGACTACATGATTGACATAGCATATCTACTTGCTAGACCATGGATGAAGGCAAGGCTTACAATCCCAAAATTACGCAGGATGTCAGAATTCTAAAAATTAATGAGGAACCTTAGCCTGTGCCTCCCACAGAGAAGAAACTTAAGACTTGCTTACTGACATACTTTGTCAAGTGCGGACATGCAATACGCCATAAGCACCGCGGTTAGTATGTAGAATACAATCATTTTATGTAATATTCTATACCCACACGCACACGCACTTGCAGATACGCACGCGCACGCGCACATGTGCACTCACACGTAAACCCGCATGCACACGCACATACGCACACGCACAAGTACACACAAACGCAAATCTTTACGCACGCACACCCATGCGAACATCCACACATGCACAATTTCTCATACGTGCATCCACGCGGACGTACAAACACACTATTTTGTTGGGTTTGCAACTTAGGTAACGTTAAATAATATAAGATGATGTCTATTTACACGCAAACTTTATTGGATTTGCAACTTCAGCAACGTTAAATAAGAGACGATGATGCCATTTTGTTGTACGCGTACGCACATGCACATGCACACACACACGCACAGCTACACGCACTCGCACGCGCACATGCACACCAAAGGACAAGAATGCGCACGGGAACGCACGTTGATGTACAAACACGCTACTTTGTTGGGTTTACAACTTAGGGAATGTTGAATAGGATATAATTCACATACACGCGCACGCACACGTCAGCAAGCACAGAAAGAAATATTATGACCAAATATATGACTATTTGGAATGTTTGGAAAAGTGAGAAGCCTTTTAGTCAACCGTTGAACGTGTGTGGACGTTTGAAGTTTGGCCTAAAGGAAGAATTTGGTACACATAATAGTAGCCCATATACGTTTATCAATTACATTAAATTTTATACAAACTTTATTCAAATTGCAACTCCCTAAATCGCCTCTCTAAGTATTAATCTCATTCTAGTTTCTTTTGATCTTAACCCAGTTTAATAATGGGTACTCTATTATGTAGTTTATAGGTAACTTTCTGTAGATGTCTTGAAATCTAGCGTTAAAGTAACAATAACCCTTAAAATGCAACGCAACAACGACCACCCCTACATTTCAATGAAATTTATTATTTAAAGAAATATAATTATTACAGCAGATTTATTATTACTATTTGCGTTTCTTTTAATAATGATGGTTACAGTTGCTGTATCTTAATATTACATTTAAATAGTTATATAGACTAATACACTACAGTTATTTAATCATTTTAATAAATCAAAAAATAAAGGAATCAATTTTAAGCAATTTAATCAGGTAAGTAAATTGATACTTCACTGGAATTTCTATATTTCTGTCACACTGTATTCTTTCTAATATGTTTTTGTCAACAACTCAGATCACCCAAAAGCAGAAATAGAACCCCTGGATAGGATCTGTATAATATTTTAACAGCGACATGAATTATCAATGTTAACATAAATGGAAAATCCACGTATGTATATAAGGATAACGAAGACCTGTTAATTTTATATGATTTTGCACGTGTTGCGTCTGTCAGATATTTCATTATTGAAATCATCATTTTTCATTTATAAATTTATAGAAAACCATAAAAAAATATGTATACATATTTTGAAAATGCAGTTAAAATAACGTAAAACCATTTACATTAAGTAGTATTAGTGTATATTTAATGTTTTTTTTTTTTTAGATTAAACGAGGCATATATGGTATGGGCGGATATTTAATTACATTAATTATAAACCAATGTAGTTATACAAACACACGGTTAGTTATTCTTCGTTAACGTATGTTATTTCAAGCCAAAACGGATAATGTTTCACAGATACACAGACACTGGTTACCGAAGACGATATTAGACAGGCTACATGGCCTTACAACTGTTTGATTCTACTATATAAACTTGCAATTTGTTTGAAATATTTTTAGTGATATAAAAATAATTTAAAATATTGAATTTTTAATGTTTTGTGCATTAAGCGTCCTTCCCAATTTTCCACCCAGGTTTCTGAACAAGCATTGATATGTTTGGTAGAAAAACATAAAGGTGGTATTATTTTCGCGTGAATCGATAGTGTTTACCATCACCATAAGGACCAAATACGCATGTTATTGATTTAAGCCTTAATGATTTCTAAGAGCTGGCCAAATTTAAACTTTTTTTTTGAAATGTTTTATGTTGTATCTTACCAAACCAACCTATATCGATTTTTGCCAAGAATATTAGTAGTACAGAAACTGACGCCCTCTTTTATGAATTAGAATGAAGATGAGTTTTAAGAATTTCTAAGGACGTACTCGGATTACTATTAGCCGGTTTTGTACCACTCATCAGAGCCAGCGTTTTCAGTCAGAATCCACATAAATAACTTCGGAAGGAAAAAGAAAAGTACTGTGACATATCATCTTTCAACCAACGTTGGTAAGGTGTTGTGAAAAACACTACTTGCTTATCTCGTTACACAGTACTGACACATGTCACACTAGAATATGTATCTTTAAGGAGTAACAGTGCATAATCGCATACCTGGGTTTGCGCTTGAGAACGAGTAATCTGAGCTTTCGTCTCCGTGCTAGTGAATTTTTTTAATTTAAATATTTTTGTGCTGTGTCATAGAAACGTTTCATGAGTATCATTTCTCCACTTATCGTGTACTTTCGACGTTGGTTTAGTTACAAAGGCATGGTATGAGAAAATTACTTGATTGCATTATTTTACTTTGTAGGTGATTCTATAACCTAACTTGATTATATTATCGCCAAATGGTAATAACAATAATGAAGTTAAAGTATAAAATAAAGTGCCGTTGACTCATCAGTAGATTGAGATAGGGGGTTCAATTTACGCACCTGAAATACTGCCTGCGTTTCAAAAGCTTCATTATTTTACTTATGCCTAATTAATAAAAATTATGTATTAAGTATAAAATATAATTAAATGAATTCTCGGGCACCATGTTATCTTTGACAGGAATAACAAAACCTATTTAATGAACTTTAAAAGCTTTCTAGTATAACAAAAATAACAATATGCAATTAAATTTATTTACCAAATTTATGGATAATAAGGAGAGGAAAAAAAGGTTTTTAAAGCTAAGCTTAAAAACTAAAAAATTCACCACTATATAAATACCTCTGTATAACAATTTTCCAAACGACAGCTTCCAGTGTTTAATATGGATAAGGAACGGTCAGCTAGAATGATAGCGTTTCACAACGTCCTTGCGAGTCTTGTAATAACGCGATCAACTATGTCTTTGTAGAAATTTTCAATCCAATAAACTTATTGTATTCTTGTTATTTGAATGAAGAGAAACTTGCGAAAATAAGTACTTAAGTAAAACTTGCCATTAAAAATTATTAAGTATACAAGGTAATTAATTAAAAAAGGGCGTACTTAAAAAGTAAGTACTTAAAAAAATGCATACTTGAAAAGTGTAAATTAACGTTCAAATTAACGTTCAAATTAACGTTCAAATTAACGTGTCTAAAAAATCAAACAAATGCTTAGTTTAAACTATACTGAATTAAAAAATAACTTACCACCAAAATTTTCTTGATGGCACGAATATAAAAATTAATTAAAAATCATTCTTATTGCTGTTAACATTCAGCATTAACTGAATTACAAAAGCTTTCAGAATAACTCAAGTGTAAAAGTTTTCTTGCGTTGCGCTATTACATAATATAAATCCAATTTTTAAGAGAGGAACTATTACTATTTATATATTACACCCAAAAGATTTGTTCTAGGAAATGCCAATTAAATTGCCAGTTTTCAATTCTACATATTAATAATTAAAACTTTTCTAATATTATGCCAAATAAATTAATGATTTTAGATTAACGTATTTTTTAATACAACCACAAAAAAAAGGTTGTTACACACCTCCTAAAATTTGGACTCGGAGATCACCAAACGGAGATTCCAAACACTAAGCTAATTAAAAATTATTAAAATTTAAAAAAATACAAAATGTTAAGCTAATTAAAATATAAGCAATTTTGAAAAATAACAAGAAAATGTACGAAGAAGTACGGAAAATGTGGTGACGTTGGTCAGGAAAGACCCCTCGCAACACCCAAAAAAGCTAATGACGCGCTACCACCCGCACACGCCACTAGTCGAGAATCAAGGACCCGAAACCTTAAATAAAGTAAAAACTTTAACTGGTGGGGTTAGTGAAGCAAACCACCATCAGAAGAGCAAAATGAGTATCCGGTAAAAAAATTTGATTCTAAGGTAAAAACGAACGGAAACCGTAACCTACCATGACCTGAAGGGACAGTGGGCAGAGAACCCGGAAACGGTCATCGTGAAACTTCATAAAAATCAAGGCTAAACGCCACTCTACTCGAGAGTATAAGTATAAAAAAATCCTTCGAACTAACAATAAATAATCGCGAGATTTGAGGTCGAGAGAGAGCGGTTCCATTACCCTACCCCGGTGGTCTCAAACCAAGCCTCCTAGGTACATAACACAACTACCACTGTCACGTTCGATAAGTGAGTCAAAATCGGTAAATCCAAGATACGACTATTTCCATGGCAAATTAGCTCAGGATGCTTCGTCGTGGAGAACAAGAGAGGCCACTCTACCCTTCACGAGATTCAGGTTTCATGTTGTTCCACAGTCCTCGTCCAAGACTCAACATACCCTAACTAACACGCACGATTTATAAATAAATCGAAATCTAGGTGAGATAGCAAGAGAAAGATGATGCACTCTTACGAACACAACAACCCCCTCCTAAAACTACCAAAACGTCATAATCAGGAAGTGAACTAATCGAGGTTGACACGAGGCGAACCGAAGTCCTCAAGCACCGTCCAAGAATAGTAACACTACACAAATCAGGAAAAACAAAATAATCAAATCAATCAAAAATAAAATGTATAGAAGCATTACTAGTTTTCTTATCCATGGTTATGAGTTTTACACGTCAAATTAACGATCAGAGGTAAACTCAAAATAGTTATCTTCAATTTTACTATTGTAACAATAGCAAATTGTAAATCCAATAAAGGAAGATAATCTGCCTGAGAACTAATGTCCCACAAAGTCGGCAATTCAATCACACAATGGGATCTAAATATCAACCATCGTGCTAAACAAATGCAGCAAAAATCATGCTAACAAATGTAAAAAATAATTAAGTGGTTTGCAAAGCCACAACAATATAAAATAAAATAATGTGCGAAATAAGCACAAAATAAAATTATTTTGAAAAATTATCAAAATAATTAAAAAATATAAATAAGAAAACCAGAATGTAAAAATACTAAAATCGAAAAATAATTAAAAGAATACTAAAAAATAAGAACTAATGTGGTTTTAAATCCTTAACATGAAAAACACCTAAGGGTTTATTATCAATAGGGGTGGCCAATCGGTACGTAGTTGGACCTACCACTTCAATAACTTTTGCTTCAACAAATTTTGGAGCTAACTTTTGACTATAATTTTTAGTCGCATCAGATAAAGTAAAATTCTTTTTCCAAACTAAATCGCCAACATTTAATTTCAACGGACGACGTCGCAAATTGTAAGATTTTGAATTTCTTTCGTAAGCTGCATGTAAATTTTGTTTAACATGTTTAAAAATGGGTGAAAGTTCATTTAAATCTTGAACTAATTGTTCACGGTTAGTAATAAATAAATCATCCTCTTTGAAATCCTTTAGTCGACCATAAAAATCTCCAGAAATAGGAACTGTCCGACCAAACGCCAAAAAGGAAGGTGAAAATTTCGTAGACTCATGAACAGCGTTACGAATAGCGTGCGCAATTTTGTGAATTTCAACATCCCAATCCTTGTGATCATCTTGAATATAAGATCTAATTGCAGTACGTACTACTTTATTAACTCTCTCAACAAAATTTACTTGTGGATGATAACTTGCATTAAACCAAACGGATTGAACTTTGTAAGAACTCATTAAATTTTTAAATTGTGAACTTTTAAATTGAGGACCATTGTCCACCATACAAATTTGAGGAACACCGTATACTAGAAATACATAATTCTCAATATATTGACAAATTCTTTTAGCAGTAGCATTGCGCATAGGGCGAATCAAAGTAAATTTAGTAAACCAATCACAAATAACTAATAAAACTGTGTTTCCACTCTTCGATCTAGGAAAAGGACCCACTAAATCAATAGAAATACATTGAAAAGGATAAGAAACATTTTTTCTCTTTACCCATAAAACCATAATGATTAAATTGTGAAGACTTGCTTCGGTTACAAACATTGCAATTCCTAATATATTTCGAAATAGCTGACTTCATTTTTGGCCAGTAATAAAATTCTTTAATTTTTGAAAAAGTTTTAAAAACCCCAAAATGTGATGATGTAGGATCATCATGAAATTTTCGTAAAATATCTTTCCTTAAAGATTTCGGAACAACTAATTTCCATTCCACTAAATTCGATTCGATGTTTAAATCATTAGAAATAAATTTGTAGAGTTTATCATCTTCAACTCTCCAATTAGGAAATAATTCAGGATTTTTAGAAACGTTGGCTAACATCTTCTTATACCAATCGTCTAAATCAACAACAGAAAATTCTAAAGAACTAACTTCCAAAGGTGCTCTAGAAAGTGCATCAGGAACTATATTTAATTTACCTTTTACGATGAATAACTTCAAAATCAAATTGTTGAAGTTTAACACTCCATCTGGCTAATCTACCAGAAGGATCTTTTAAATTATTGAGCCAAATCAATGAATGATGATCAGTAATAACTTTAAAATGGGTACCTTCAATATAAGGTCTAAACTTTTGAATACCAAAAATAACTGCAAGTAACTCACGTTCTGTAATAGAATAATTTTGCTCGGCTTTGTTCAAAGTACGAGAACCATAGGCAATAACAACTTCCTCCTCTCCTACTCCTTGTGTTAATACACATCCAACTCCACAATTAGATGCATCACATTGTAAATAAAATGTTTTAGAAAAATCAGGACTCGCTAAAATAGGAGCATTAACTAATAAAGATTTAATTTTTAAAATGAATCATTCGCTTCGTCATCCCATAAAACTTTCTGAGATTTCTTCTTACCTTTCAATAAATTATTAATCGGAGATAAAATAGTGGAAAAATCATGAATGAAACGTCGATACCAAGAACACATTCCAATAAAACGTTTAACTTCTGTAAAAGTATGTGGTTGAGGAAATTCAGTAATAGCTTCCACCTTTGAAGGATCGGTGTGAAGACCATTCTTATCAATAACAAAACCTAAATATGATAATCGAGGTTTACAAAATTCACATTTATCTAAATTAATATTCAATTGGGCATCATCAAGCCTTTTAAAAACTTCTGTTAAAATATCAACGTGTTCCTTGAAAGTACTTGAAAAGATAATAATATCGTCTAAGTAAACAAAAACTGATTGAGATAAATCATGTCCTAAAATGGAATCCATAAATCGTTGTAATGTACTGGGTGCGTTTGTAAGTCCCATGGGCATAACAGTATACTCAAATAATCCTCTACGTGGAACAGTAAAAGCAGTTTTTTCACAACTCTCAGCGTCTAAAGGTATTTGCCAAAAAGCTTTCTTTAAATCAATTGAAGTTAAATACCGAGCATCTCTTAATTTATCCAAAATATCGTTTAAAAATGGTAAGGGTAAGCATCTTTTTAGTAACAGAATTTAATTTCTTAGCATCAAAACAAACTCTAAAATCTCCTGACTTCTTCTTAACTAAAACCATTGGAGAATTCCAAGGAAGAACTGGGTTTAATAATTCCTTGCTCTAACATATTATCAATTTCTCTGTTCGCATGCTCCAACATAGCAGGAGATAATGGAAAATAACGTTGTTTAATTGGTACTGCATCACCAGTATTAATTGAATGAAAAACGTTATTTGTCTTACCTAACTTTGTTGTAGATAAGGTTTTAAAAGGTCAATAACTTGATTTAATTCAAAACTTGATTATTATTAAGATCATCAATACTCTTAATCATAGAAAAGTTGTCTCCGCAGAGTTTGCAACATAAGAATTTTCACCAAAATCAGCTTTAATTTCAAATAAACGACAAAAATCTACCCCAAAGTAATTGCAGTAGTAATAAATTCAGAAACAATAACAGAAATAGTTTTAGTAATACCATTAATAGTCAAAGATAAATCAACACTCCCCAAAATGGATTGTGAAGAACCATCAGCAATAACCAATGATGAAAAGGCGAATTCCTATTTAATTTTAAATCATGTTTATCAATCAAATACAAAGCAGGCTTACCTAAAATTGTTACGGTAGCTCCACTATCTAATAAAGCAATAAAATTCTCATTAAAAATCCTAACATTAATAAAAGGTCTAACATCATCATTATTCTCAACAAATTTAGAACAATTTTTCGAAGTTCCAAAAATTCCTTGACAGTAATCAACCACTCGTTAAAAACATGCTTGTCGCCTCTGAAAAATCATAAGAAATGTGTCGACTAACGGAACACTTTCCATTTACAAGTTTTTTGAAAATTTACACCTCGGACAATTAGAAAAAGTAACATTGGAATAACCACATCTAAAACAAAAGATTCTATCGTCACCCTTATCACAGGTGTGAAAGGTATGACCCAACTGTCTACATTTAAAGCATGTTGTTGAAGACTTAGCTGTATTAATTTTGGAGTTGTAAAAGTAGAATTCATATTTTTTGGTTTAATACCTGTAAAATGGACTTTAGGTTTAATATTTTGTTTCACCGCCGAAGAAGGCTTATAATCAGAGTGTCTTTGTGAATCTGTATAAGAATTAAATTTGAATTTAGAATTCTGAGCTTTCACTTGTTGTAATTTTTTACACAAATCTACTAAATGAAAATATCATTTACATTAACAAGGGCTAATTGAGTAGCAAACCAAGGTTGTAAATTTTCATTATAATCCTTAATTGTTCACCTTCCGAAGGAGGAATCTCTAATTGAGAAAATAAATTAACCATTTCAGAAATAAAAAGGGTTGGAATTTCATCAAAAGCCTGTTTACGATTTTTAATATCATCTAACAAAACTTCGTCATGTCCTTCCGGTAAAAGTCGCTTTTAATTTAGTAATAAGATCATCCCAAGTATGTAAAAACGGTTTAATTGCCCTATACCAAACTAAACCTTTCCCTGCAAATAAATCAACACCTGATAAAAGCATCTCCTTCCTAGAAATATTTCGAGCAATCATTAGCTCCTCACATCTTTGAATAAATGTAAAAACTTCTTTCTCACTACCATTAAACTTTAAATTTAATTTATATACAGGAACAGAACCTTTAGAAATTTGCAAATTATTAATTAACGTGGAAAAATCTTCTGTAGGTATATTAACTGAAGTATTAACAGGGTCATTTTGTGACATCGAAATATTAGAAGTATCTAAATTTGAAACATCATTATTTAATTCAATATTTTCATTTATAGATTCAATTAATTCTAACGATTCGTTACATAAGGTCAACAATTGATCATGTAAATATAAAAATTCATCATCAAACGTAATATAATTCAAGCGTTTCAAAATATGTAATAATCGAGTGTGTAGCCTAAGATATTCTGATTTCGAGGGCTTATGTTTAAAAAGTTTAATTGAAGACTGAATATGATTTAACTTTTCCTTCAATAATTCCAATTCTACTGTTTGATTTATATCGCACTTCGGGTATGAATCAAGTAAATTTGGATTGATCTTTTCTGCATTTAACAGACATCTTAAGAGTTTACGCTTCTCTTCCACAATTAACCGTTCTGCTCCACTTACATTGCGAAATTGTAGTTCAATTAATAATTCATCACTATAAAGAACATCAACTAAATAATTTACAGTTGACATCGTAACATATTATATAACACACTCAATAAAGTTCATTATATAAACACATAAAAACCAAGCGTAACCTAAATCGTAACACTCCTTAAAATTCTGTAAACACTAAATAATCAAATCAAAAATATAAACAATCACAAGTGAATAATTAACATTGAAACAACAGCATGTCCCTTTTCTGGCCCCACAAAATATTAACACAAATGTAATAAAACAATAAATTTCAAGCTATAAAATCAAAGTAAGTAATAAGAATCAATGTAATAAATTTCAAAGTCCCTGCTCGCTCCGCGCCAAAGTATAACCTAACTTGATTATATTATCGCCAAATGGTTATAACAATAATGAAGTTAAAGTATAAAATAAAGTGCCGTTGACTCATCAGTAGATTGAGATAGGGGGGGTTCAATTTACGCACCTGAAATACTGCCTGCGTTTCAATAGCTTCATTATTTTACTTATGCCTAATTAATAAAAAAATATGTATTAAGTATAAAATATAATTAAATGAATTCTCGGCACCATGTTATCTTTGGCAGGAATAACAAAACCTATTTAATGAACTTTAAAAGCTTTCTAGTAATAACAAAAATAACAATATGCAATTAAATTTATTCACCAAATTTATGGATAATAAGGAGAGAAAAAAGGTTTTTTAAAGCTAAGCTTAAAACTAAAAATTCACCACTATATAAATACCTCTGTATAACAATTTTCCAAACGACAGCTTCCAGTGTTTAATATGGATAAGGAACGGTCAGCTAGAATGATAGCGTTTCACAACGTCCTTGCGAGTCTTGTAATAACGCGATCAACTATGTCTTTTAGAAATTTTCAATCCAATAAACTTATTGTATTCTTGTTATTTGAATGAAGAGAAACTTGCGAAAATAAGTACTTAAGTAAAACTTGCCATTAAAAATTATTAAGTATACAAGGTAATTAATTAAAAAGGGCGTACTTAAAAAGTAAGTACTTAAAAGTTGCATACTTGAAAAGTGTAAATTAACGTTCAAATTAACGTTCAAATTAACGTTCAAATTAACGTTCAAATTAACGTTCAAATTAACGTTCAAATTAACGTTCAAATTAACATTCAAATTAACGTGCCTAAAAAACAAACAAATGCTTAGTTTAAACTATACTGAATTAAAAAATAACTTACCACCAAAATTTTCCTGATGGCACGAATATAAAAATTAATTAAAAATCATTCTTATTGCTGTTAACATTCAGCATTAACTGAATTACAAAAGCTTTCAGAATAACTCAAGTGTAAAAGTTTTCTTGCGTTGCGCTGTTACATAATATAAATCCAATTTTTAAGAGAGGAACTATTACTATTTATATAATATTACACCCAAAAGATTTGTTCTAGGAAATGCCAATTAAATTGCCAGTTTTCAATTCTACATATTAATAATTAAAACTTTTCTAATATTATGCCAAATAAATTAATGATTTTAGATTAACGTATTTTTAATACAACCACAAAAAAGGTTGTTACAATTCATTTAAATTTTTAAGAAGTGTTAATCAATCGGATATGTTCTACTATATGATTGTTGTAAGGATGAATAATAAGGTGTAGACCTTTCCACTATGGTATAAACAATGAAAGATGACTTTTAAGATTGAGTGAGAACGTACTCGGATTACTAATGATAGAGGTTTATGATTTAAATTTAAAACGAGTAACAGGTTTAAATGCTAATGGATTTGAAGAGTGGATTACTTTTTTGGATCACTTGGGTGAGGTTATTGGTCATAAATTATTGAAATAGAGAAATAAATAAAAAGTCAAGCAAAAAGGTGATTGCCACAAACGAAAACATTATTATTAACAAATCTTCTGAATCTGTTAGCAATGTAGAAATAGATTAGTTAAGTGAAGCTTTCAAAGATGTCTTTAATTTTAACAAACCTCCTTTGGATAAAGTCATAGTGGGCATATAAAGACTAAATCATTGGATGAACATTGAAAAAAGAACGTTAGACAAGCCAGTAAAATTCAAATTTGAAAAACATTCAATAGGAGTCAAAATTTAATTTAAACTATTGAGAACTTCGAATCTCAAAAGTAAAAATTGTTTTATCTCGAAGCAGGCAAAGGTACACAAGTAGTGATTTTAAACAAAGAGGATTATTTCGCTTCAGTCAAAGAACTTTTAGATTTAGGTACATATTCAGTCAGTACCAAAAATCCTCTTCCTAAAATTATTACTTAAACAATGACGGTTTCATTATAATGCAAAAGAGTTGTGGATGACTCTCTTGGCTTTCCAATACGGGATTACCTAGAATGTATTGCTTGCATAAGATTCATAAACTATAATACTATGCGACCCATTGTTTCTGGTTTTAATGCATCCACGTAGCTGCTGTCCAAATGCCTGGTAAATTTCATAATCTCTCCTACTAACAGCCCAACCATAGTGTTTCAAATTCGTATGAATTTATTGATAAAATTAAAGCCACTGAACTTACAGAAGACGAAATTATAATCTCATTCGACGATTGTTTTAAAACGAAACCATTCGAACGATGCAGAGGCAGAAGAATCTCTTATGAGAGAGAGTTATGTATGCCAATGGGCAATAGCTCATCTCCGTTCATGGCCAATTTATTCATGTGTAAATTTGAAACAAACTTAAAACGGGATTTGCCTATTTTCCTATTTGTATTAGATACGTAGATTATGCGTTTGACATCTTTCAAACAACAATTTGTAGTGTTTGTTTACTCATTTTACAATGTTGCAAAGTAAGCTAGATTTACAATTCTCCTATTTCCATTTTACATTTTTGTCCCATCTCTCATTATCAGTTTTCTCCTTTTCCACGTGTTCTCCATCCACTCCGCCCCTCTTTCCATTTCCTCTAGTATTTCTTCTAGACTCCTGTCATCCTCCCTTAACTCCCTACACTCTTTTATCATATGTCTCATATCTCACCATTCTCTCTCTCCGTGCTCCTCGTTTTCCCTGTTCACTCTGTGGAACGCCGCTTTTAAGTCCACGAATAACGCCACCGTTTTTCCAATTTTCTTATCTAATTCCTTATGTGCCAAGTGTATATATATATATATATATATATATATATATATATATATATATATATATATATATATAGTGCTATAAAGTCCCTCGCTTGTATCTTTTGAACGGTTTTAATTATACTAATGGAATTTGTAGGGTGAATATAAACGGATATAAGCTTCTCAACTAGTCGTGACAAGTGACTTAATAGTCATATATGACGTCACAGGGCCATTGTGACCAATAATTTTAAACAGTACCTTATGGCAAGTGACATCTCGTTTGAAAGGTATTAAAATTACCTATTCAGTAATACTAATTTTGTTAGGGTTTAGATTGATTTTGATAGAAAAATTAAATAAATACTAAAATTATAGTTTGGCATTTAATTAATCAAGATTCAAGGATCAATTCTTATAGTAAATGTTGGAAATGTGCTCCACTTAATTCCTGACAGTAATGCATCCTATTGCTAAACTCTTGTCGTACTAGTTCAAATGTGTTTGCGGAAATTGCTCTACATTCTTCAACAATTCTTTGTTTCAAAATGTGCATACTGCCAGGTGCTGTAGCGTAAACCTTAGATTTTAAATACCCCCACAGAAGAAAATCGAGTGGTGTTAGGTCTGGTGACCGAGCTGGCCATTCTATCCGACCTCTTCGTCCAATCCATCTGCCACGATATTCTTTGTTCAAGTAATTAAATGCCAAACTATAATTTCAGTATTTATTTAATTTTTCTATCAAAATCAACCTAAACCCTAACAAAATTAGTATGACTGAATAGGTAATTTTAATACCTTTCAAACGAGATGTCACTTGCCATAAGGTACTATTTAAAATTATTGGTCACTGTGGCCCTGTGGCGTCATTAGTATAAGTAAAACCGTTCAAAAGATACAAGGGGGGGAGCGGACTTTTGACTAGGAAGATATATATATATATATATATATATATATATATATATATATATATATATATATATATATATATCTTAATAGGAATCTCGTAAACTGTAGTTCGTATGAAAAACCGCTGCAAATTGCATCAATACTTCCACATTAAAAATCGGTTTTTGTAAATAAATCGAAAGCGATTAACATTACAAAAAAATTACAAGAATGCTTTTCGATCAAAATTTCAAAAAGAATCGAGGACGGGTTCCAAAATCGAGTTTTCTGGAAATATTCCGAAAATGACAAAATTGAATTTCCCATCTAATGGTATATTCACTTTTTGAATAAGTTAAGCAGTTCCGGTGATTTTTGGATAAACCGGTTTTTTAAAGTGACGGTTTTTTGCTAATATCTTGTAAACCGTTTGTTGTACAAAAAAATTATAGCGACAAAAAATAGTCACAACTATATTACTAATCACACATTAAAAGTAAAAATATCTAAAAAAGAAAAATTTGGATACTTACCCCAAAAACAATCAGTCGCTTTGGGTGGTTGACATTTATATGTGTGCCAAATTTCAAGTTGATATGTTAAGTCCTTCGAAAGTTATGGGGTACACACACACACGCACGCACGCACGCACGCACGCACGCACGCACCCACGCACCCACGCACGCACGCACGCACCCACGCACCCACGCACGTGCGCACGCACGCACCGCGCACGCACGCACGCACGCACGCACGCACGCACACGCACCCACGCACCCACGCACGCAACGCACGGCACGCACAGCACGACACGCACAAACACACAAACACACAACACACACAAACACAAACACACAAACACACAAACACACAAACACACAAACACACAAACACACAAACACACAAACACACAAACACACAAACACACAAACACACAAACACAACACACACACACACACACACACACACACACACACACACACACACACACACACACACAGGCAGGTACACAGACAGACACACAGACATGATTTTTTTTGCTCAAATTTTGAGCGATACAGTACTTACCATCCGTTGGATGTGGAAGTAAAATCAACCTGGCATCATCGATCTGTTTTCTTTTTTGAGAAAAACTCAATGGTGCATTTCAAACTTGGCTAACGTCTTTTGTTTTCGAGTTGTCAAAAATTCTGATTTTCGAGTTTTCATTTTATGGTCATATCTCGCCTATTTATGAAAATAGGAGGAAATAATTTCTACGTTTTTCAAGCCCTTTTTTGATAAGAATGAAGTGGTGTGGTGAGTTCTTTAAAAATATTCGTGAAATTCGAGTTGTATTTTGTATTTTTCATATGTGTAGCCCCATCCGTTTGGTATCAGCACCTTCTCGCTCTATTTAACGGTAGTTCGCCAACGAAGGTTTCTACTTGGTTTTTCAGAACCTGAATATATTGCGCCCCGTTTAAACTTTCGTTATATGAAACGTATCGGAGCGGTGGAAGATTTTCGGATGCCCAGTAATGTCCTATTGACTATTCTATTTTCATCAAATCACATATCTAAGAAAGTTTTCGTTTTGTTGAATTTCAATCATCACGTCTTCAAAAAATTGAATCCTCTTCGGATAATCTTCTCGACTCAGTTTTTGTAGGCGAATGAAGGAATACGAATGCTTCTTGTGTTTTTTTTTTGGAATTTTCTGTATTGTCGAATAGGTTAAACCAGAATCTTCCGAAGTTGCATAAATAGATGAATGATGATTTGCCTCAAAATATGCCAAAATATTGATTTCGTTACCTTCTGTTAGAACCCAAGGAACGACATTTCTTGAACAGGTTGATTTGCCAAACTGAATAAAATTCTTGTGCAATGTTCTGAACTTTTTTGGAGTCATTTCTGGTACATCTGGATATTTTTCATTGAATAAGCGACACATTCTTGAAATACTGTGATTACATTCGCCAAAACAACAAAACAATGAAAAAACCTGCTCGCTTGTATAACGAAAACGGTGATTTTGCATGTTTAAGTGTCAAAATGGCTCACTTAATAAACATAAATAAAGACAATTGCACGCAGTTGTTACCATAGCAACGGAGCTCCAAAACCACCTACTAATTATAATAAAATGCTTTTTCCTCAGAAACGGATAATGATAGGCATACCAGACATTTGAAAAAAAATTCTTCCAATCAAATTCTCTATCGGCAGCTGATAAGAATGTAGGGTTCCATTTGAAAAAATTAAGTTATCCGTATTTGAAGTTCCTCAAATTTACGAAATTATTGTGACGTTTCTAATAAAGGTACAGAATTTAGCGACACTCAGCGAATAGAGCAATTCGTGTGCAATTAAATAGTTTTTTATTTATTTCAGTAGAATTAATGGTTCACAAGTTATAATTTTTCTAATAAACCCTTGCAAATCGACATTTTTTCATGAAAGTTGTTATATCTCCGTAACCATGGTAACTAAATAAAAATGAGCTAGACGCAAAATGTAGCAAATTGAGTAAGGACTCTAATGGCGGTAACAAAAATATATGGTTCTGTTTAAAAAAATAAAGTTAATAATCACTTCCGGCATAACGGAAAAAATTACCCTGTACATACATATATATATATATATATATATATATATATATATATATATATATATATATATATATACAGGTGACAAACTCGATGGCCAAAACGAAAACAGCTGATTCCTCTGTCCAAAAGGAACAAAAAATTGTTAATACAGGGTGTGTCTATTGTTGCATACAGTCTAGCAGCCTCACTCGCATTTCCTTGGGCAACACCATAATAATAATGAATATCGGCATATTCTTCATTTGAAAACATGACAGGAAGGAAAACACGAACACGAACAAGAACAATAATAATAACAAGAACAAGAACGACTCAAAAACTAAATTACAATATCACTACAACAGAAAGAACTCGTATTGAAATCAGCGAAACTGTAATAGCAAACAAATTTTGACAACTAACTTACTAATGTCACGTCGTTGCTACGGCGATGAAAAGATATCAGTAAAAGAGACGTATTTCTTGCCGTAAATGTACAGATTGATTGAAAAGTGAGGGACAAATCGTCAATTCTCATCTACTCTACCATATTTTTGAAGGTAATTTTATGCTCTAAAAGTTTTTCCTGAGGTGTCTTCCTGTAACAATTCAGTAATTAGTACGTCAACCATAAGTTTTTTTCATATCGTTGTGAAGCTTATGAAAAAAGGAAGTTTTTCCTTTATCGGCCATGTATCAAATCCATCTCTATTGGAAAAATATTCCTCTTGGAAATTTGTCTTGGGATTTGAAAAAAAATCATTTCTGAATTCATTATGTCATTAAAAATGTTGAATGATGAGTTTGTCTCGAATGAATTCAATATTCTTTAAGGTAATTTCATCTTCTACAAATTTCTCCTAATGTGTTTTCTTGTAACTCTTCTAGTTTGGAAGTACAGCGTGATTTAGAATATAAGTCAACGAAATAGAAAAAATTAAAAAAAAGTTAACATCTTGGAAACCATCAACAATAGACACACCCTGTATTAACAATTTTTTGTTCCGAGAACTGGAAGACAACCGCATTGTTCTAATACAAACTTGACAAATTTCAAAAGGATTATCAAGTAAGATCGGCGTGCTAATTACAGTGAATTGAAAATATTATGGAATCAGGCAACGGGAAAAAACTTGTCAAGATCACTTGTCAGAGAGCAGTCAAAAAACTAAGATCTAAAATTTAGAAGGTAAGCTTAAATTATTTTTGCTTTTTGCTCCTAATTAATTGAATAGTTCATAGGCAAAAGGTAAACCCTTACTGACAACGATTCAGAAGAAAAATACACTAGCGTGGGCAAAGGAACACAAGTTATGTTCTCCAAACCAGTTGAATTCCATTATTTGGAGTGATGAAGCCCGATTTGAAGTTTGCGTTGGTGACAGTAGGGGTCGTGTCATAAGACTAAAGAAGAAGTGTTTCAGGATGATTGACTTAAAAAGAAAGCTACTGGAGTGGGAAACTTGCACTTTGTGAAAGGTACTATGAATGCTGATAAGTACATTAATGTGCTTGAAAACAACTTAATACCCCAAATTGACCAAATCCGTTTAAATAATATCGAACATGTCTTCCAACAAGATGTGCCGGTTGTCATACGACTAAAAAATGCAAAGATTGGATCCAAGAAATTTGGAAGGGTTTTACATCAGGTAATTGCCGAACATTAGTTGACACGATGCCAAGACGAATCGAAGCAGTTATCAGTCGAAGAAGCCATGTAACGCAATCATAATTTTCTGTTATTAGGTTTGGTTGATTTCCTTCATTTGAGAGTTTTTTGAATTTGTAGGATATTTCTTCGCTGTTACAAAAAATAATAAATAAACAGGCCGTATTTTATGAGAAAAATATTGTAGTTTTTATTTTAAGTTTTGTTATGAACGAATAAGTTTAAAGGTAAAGATGTAATTAAAAATTATTATTAATTTTATTAAATACATAAATAAAAAGTTTACCTCGAGTAGGATTTGAACCTACGACCTGTACTTTGCTAGAGTATCGCGCTACCAACTGCGCTATCGAAGTACAAGCCCCAATCGATGTAAATTTTTTGGAATTAGAAAAAATTAGTAATTTTTTGACGCCATAGCCAACTACACGTTCCATGTAAAAAAATAAAACTTTATGCTATAACTGGAATTTCAAGAATATTTTTAAAGAATTGACTACACCACTGCATTCTTATCAAAAAAGTGGCCAAAGAACGTAGAAATTATTTGGCCATAACTCGATAATAAAAGACGTTATCCAAATTTGAAATGCACCATTGAGTTTTTCCCAAAAAAAAAGAGATCGAGGATGCGAGGTTGATTTTTTCAAATGAAAGTTTCAATTAACCGCTTTCGAAAAAAAATGTTTAATACACAACCTTGTATTATGAGTTGTATGATATATAAATACATTACAATGGTTACATAGTAGGTACGGTTCCCTGTACTTCAAAAAATGTAATTTTCCTTTTTTATTTTTTTCTCGTTCTACGCTACTCGCTACATGCTACTGGTAAATATGGAAGACGAGCTTGTACTTAATATGCATCCAGGAATTCTGATTTATTATTATTAGTCTCTTTCACCACTGGTAATTATACCCTTAATATTAATGTACATGGCGTCTGAAACACATGTTTATGCATTTGGCAATAATAGGAAGAAATAAATAAAATATAACCCGTGAATATTAAACTATTACTGATTTAGGGAGCCATAACGAGCGATCGTGAAGATATTTAAAGGACGATCCAGTTAATGTCAACGCATATTATTACTGTTCTAACCTTTCATTTACTTAAACAATAAGAATTCGTAACAGCCATTGCACGTGCTTATAGAGAGTATGGAATGCATTTGTTTTTTAACAATATCGAAAGCGATTGATATTCAAGATACGTTAGTATTTGTAGTATACGAGTATACATATTACTCGTTTAATCTTCTAGACAGGACAGGACGTATAGAGAATATAAGGCATATTGTAATGCAACGGTCATTTTAGACCGGACGCTACAGATCCCAATGTCCGGAGCGAGACATGACCGGCGTTAATTCCTATTAAGACAATACTATGAATTATGGGAGTGGTGAACTTGCATTATAATTACTGAACATTTATTATTGTTTGTATTTATTTATAGGTCTGTTGTTTTCTTTCATAAATTTTAATTTATTTTATGCTTAGAAGAGGCAATGCTCTAGACCTGACGCGTTTTTTAATTACAGTTTTAATAATACCTGTTACTGCTTTGTATAATTTAGAACGTTGCTCATCAAAACGTAATCTGATCTAATTTTGACATCCCTTAAACAACTATTTTGAAGGTAATAGTATGCGAAACTTACAGGTATCATATATCCAGGTACATAACGAACAGCAATGGTTTTTCTAGCTCGTTACTTAATTTTAACTTTAATATAGTCGTAAATGCTGTTTGAATGTCGTAAATAACAAGATTTATTGGTATTTGAAGTGTTGCTAAAGCGAAAAGTGGCATGGGGCAAATATGGTAAATGATTCTGCACGCAAACTAGATCTTTAGGGAAAATGGTCTAATGAGAAATGACTTCACTTTCAATGCATTGTCACGCAACTCACTATCTCTCTGTCACTATCTAATCAAATAGTGTGTATTATTGTAAATTCTGAATAGATTTAAATTATAAGATCTTTAATAAACTGTAATTACTTTTACGGTTTGACGATTATTACGTCTCGTCTTGCAATGGAGTCAAAATGCGACGACCTCCTATTTTTCTACTGCACACTTGTGTTCGCACATGGTGAATGTATCCTGCACTTATTTATGTGTAAATCATGAAACGGTAATACTAACTTTATTCTCATCTATCTCAATTGTTAATTCAAATATATATCTTTAGATGTTTAAATCGTCTATGTCAATATGAAATAAACTGACTCTATGTTTGGATAACCAATACAGTTCTAGTCGTCAGTAAAGGACGATACTTAAAAACTTGATTAATTTTTAAAGTGTACCATTCGTTACTGAGTACGATAACTGTAACTATTATCGAAACGTATATATTGCATAAGACTTTTTGAAATACACTATATACATTCCTAAAAAACAAATATACTATGAGTTTAAATCGTCAGTACACCGGATGGGCAAATAAGCAAGGTAAGCGGCTATATCTCACTACCTGCCAATCTGACAACAATGGGAAAAAAATTTTGAATTATGAACGTGGCCATGATAAAATGCTGGAAAATATTTTTAAGTTTCGTATTTCACCGCTAGGGGGCGCAATTAAAAATTAAATAATATAATTCCAAATTTCACACAAAACTCCTATATAAAGATATACATGTGCTTACATCGTTACAAAGTCTAGACAATTCTACATAATTTTGGTTTAAGGTTAATTGGCGTACTGATGGGAGAAGCTGTTGAATGTGTAATCATTAAAATTGCTGTAAATTCTAATCCACTTGTTCTATTTTAGTAAAATAAAGCTTGTTTGGAAGATAAATGTAGGTATTTTAAATTTCTGGTGGAATTGTTACAAAATAGTTCGTAATAAAAGTGCTAGAGGGCGCAATTTGTTATAATAGCAATGTTTTTAATTTTGCCCGGAAAAATTTAAGTCACAAGGTATATTTTTGGTATCGTGTTCGAAAAGTAGACTAAATTTGCAAGAAACATGTAAAAACCTCAAGTTGATGTCGTTTTAAAGTTATAGCGAAATGCAGACTTTTTTAACACTTTAGTTGACGAAGTTTGGTTTGACTGAGCCGAATTGGATAAGTGTTGGGGTCATATCAAAGAGATAGATGTTGTTACTCGAATTAAGGACCAACAATGATTTATAATGACAGTCTGACAAAATCTTAAATTCAAAATTTTGCCACCTTTTTCGTATTTGTTCTCAATTTTATTTCATAAACTTAATTCTTCTGTCCTAAAGCAGTATATATATATATATATATATATATATATATATATATATATATATATATATATATATATATATATATATATACAGGGTGTCCCTAAATTGCATAGCCAAAAATATGAGGAACATTACTTACGTAAAAATAAGCCGATTTAACTAAACTTGCCTTAGTCGAAAAGTTGAAAAAATAAATCACATTTTCTTTCATGTCTTTCGACTGCTTTGAGCTAATTTTATAAAATTTTTGTATGGGGGTTCCTTGGGATGAGAAATTCAAATTTATCATCGGCTGCTTTGAGCTAATTTTATAAAATTTTTGTATGGGGGTTCCTTGGGATGAGAAATTCAAATTTATCATCGATTTCGATGTATTTCCTAGAGGACGCTAAACGCGACCATTAGGTCATGTTTAAACCGCTACAACTTTTTTTTGCTATACTGTCGACCCTTTTAGTATGGAATAATAGTTTTCCCTGCCTTTTCTGCTTAAAAAGGTATACCTTCTTGATGTCGCTATGAGCACCGGTTACCGAGAGGAACGTATCTAAAGCTCATGATGCAAGCAAATTATCCAAAGTATCAAAATAATTTATTTTACTATCCTATTTTTTTCGCTATAACAATTAATTTTAATTAATTTCAATTAATTTTTAATCTTTTTTCTCTCGTGAAAAATTTGGATAAGACGAACGGTTTAGCCAGGAAAAAACATTTTCGAATGCATTGCACATTTGCGCAAGCACTTTTACTTAGGTAAAAAACTGTAGAAGTCTTTGCTTTTTAGTTACCATATCGACAGTTGGATTTATTTATCAAACGTTAGTTTTTTTCTGTCGCTTTTCCGTTGATAAAAATTCATAATTATGGCTCATAGTCCCACTAATCCTGAAATGGTGGATATGCTTTTAGTCTATGGACTTTTCCATTGCAACGGCCGAAGAAGTGTACGAATTTATAGGGAAAAATATCCTTTCCGTAGAATTCCAAATCGGCACACTTTTGATAATATCGAAAGGCAGACGGGTCGTAAGGACGGTAGAAATAGAAGAAGATATTTTGGACGCGGTTAAAATATATACAAAGGCTAGCACAGGACGTGAAGGATTGCAATTGGGAATTTCGAAATCATCAGTTCATAGGGTTTTTCAAGAACAATCATTGCATCCCTTTCATATTTGAAAAATTCCAGACATATTTACAATGGATCCTGATCAACACTTCGCTTTCTGTTGAATTAATATTTATAGAAGAATTGAAAATCCAAATTTTAGTAAAAAAAATTTGTTCATGGGCGAAGCTACTTTTACTAGATGCGGCATTTTCAATGTTCATAATGAACATGTTTATGCTGTTGAAAACCCTCATGAAACGAGAGTATCTCATTACCAGCACAATTTCAAGTAAATATCTGGGCTGGAATTGCTGGTCCCTTTGTACTACCAAATCGCCTAAATGGAGGTACTTGAACTGTTTAATACAAAACTTACATATTTTATTGGAAGATTTGCCCTTACTCCTTCGTCGTTACCTTTGGTTTATGCATGATGGCGTACTTCCTGATTTTACTTTAAATGTAAGACAACATTTCAATGAGGTGTATCCACAACGCTGGATTGGAAGAGGAGGTTACACATCTGTGAACTGGCCGGCTCAATCACCAGACTTGATACCCTACGATTTTGTTTATGGGGTGCCTTGAAATCAAAAGTTTATGCATCCCCAGTTAATACGCAAGAAGAATTGTTGGCAAGAATAATTCATGAAGCTAATTTATTGCAGAATGGTCCTGAAGTATTGTCCAGAGTAAAATGTAATTTTTTTAAGAGAATTAACTTGTGCATGCAGGAAAATGGTAGAAATTTTTGAACATTTGTTGAATTAGCAAATTAAATACCTTGCAGAAAAGTCCATCAATTCCACTTGTTAAAACAAAATTTACGTAACATAATTTTATTTTCTTAATTTTTATTTAGCTTTTGGTTGATAATAATGCAATTTAATTGTTTAACTTTGTTTTTCATATTGTTAATTATTGTTTTTGTTTTTTCTTCAATAATTATTGTTCTTGAAAAACTTCATTCTTCTTTATTTTTTTTAATAAATCGGCTTCATGAATTAATCTCATTATTATTATGAATTATTATTATACCTTTGGATAATTTGCATGCATCATGAGCTTTAGATTCGTTTTTCTCGAAACCGGTGCTCTTAGCAATATCAAGAAGGCATAACTTTTTTAAGCAGAAAAGGTAGGGAAAACTGTTATTCCATACTAAAAGGCCTACAGTGTAGCACAAAAAAATTGTAGCGGTTTAAACATGTCTTAATGGTCGCTTGTAGCGCGCTCTACGAAATACACCAAGACCGATGATAAATTTGAATTTCTCATTCCAAGACACCCCCATATAAGAAATTCTATAAAATTATCTGAAAGCAGTCGAAAGATATGAAAGAGAATGTGATTTATTTTTTCAACCTTTCACGTTGCAGCTTCGTCATTATCAACTTTTGGACTAAGGCAAGTTTAGTTAAATCGGCTTATCTTCACGTAAGTAATCTTCATTATCCTTTTGGCTATGCAATTTAGGACATATATATTAATACTATATATATATATATATATATATATATATATATATATATATATATATATATATATATATATATATATATATATATTGAGATGTTCAGAAAGAGGTAATAGAAGTATCGGACAGCTTACATGACATTTGGATAATAAAAGGGGTAATTTCTAGCTCAATACAAGTGCGAGACACTATTTTACATAAATCTGGTTCACGATGTGTTTAAAATAAATTTATTTGATATAATTGATCTGAATATCATTTGCTTAGTTTGGTTTCATCATAAAAGCAATTTTGCTGCTAACCAAAATTGTCAAGAATGTTAAATATCACCATTTTCGTAAAGTCATTTTAGTATTGCAATTATTACAATAAAATTCAATTTTTCAAAGGTATTTGGCAAGTAGACATTTTACAGGTGTTTAAACATGGACTATATAGTTAGGATTATGTTAGGGATAGTGTATGTTTAGTTTTTAAAGCAGGAAATACAAAAATTTAGTAAAAGGGTTATAATATGGACAGTATAGACAATTTTCGCATATTTTTGGTAGCGAATTAGTGACAAAATTATTAATACAAGTTTCACAATAAGAAAACATTTAGAACATTATGGCATACAGACATTTATAGTGCCGTACAATTTATAGTGAAAAAATTTAAAAGAGTGTTAGACGATGAGACTTTTTCAATGCAAGACTAATAACATTATGCATTGCAAATAAGTAGTGAGAACAATAAAGACAAGTAGTACAAACCTTAAACATAACATTTTAAGTGTTAAAACATTTTTAAATATAAATAAATTTCATTTTTAGATTTAAGTTTGGTTACATTGTAAATTTTAGTTTTTTCATAATTTTATACTTTTTCCACATTATTAAACGTAGATTTTGCTCTTAAAGCAAATAATAGATGTTCTTTCTCAATATGAATATGTTTTTATAAGGATACAGCGCTTTTCTCCGCAAAATTATGCTAAATCTGAGGTGAATTTAAGCTAATATACAAAAGCTTAAAATTTTCTTTAAATTAAATGTTTCGAACATAAAAGATATGTATTCTTATGTAAAATGTCCTCAGAATTCCATTTTTGCAAGTAATTTTAGTGTAGCTTGTAAGTATAAAAGTTAAAGCTTATTTAATTAGATATGTTACCGTTTATTAGTGGACGCTGTTAAAATATATACAAAGGCTAGCACAGACGTGTAGGATTGCAATTGAGAATTTCGAAATCATCAGTTCATAGGGTTTTTCAAGAACAATCATTGCATCCCTTTCATATTTGATAAATTCAAGACATATTGCTAATGGATCCTGATCAACGCTTCGCTTTCTGTCGATTTAATATTTATAGAAGAATTGAAAATCCAAATTTTACTAAAAAATTTTGTTCATGGACTAAGCTACTTTTACTAGATGCGGTATTTTCAATGATCATAATGAACATGTTTATGCTGTTGAAAACCCTCATGAAACGAGAGTATCTCATAATCAGCATCGATTTCAAGTAAATTTCTGGGCTGGAATTGTAGACACTTTTATTACTGGTCCCTTTGTACTACTAAATCGCCTAAATGGAGGTACTTGAACTTTTATTGGAAGATTTTCCTTACTCCTTCGTCGTTACCTTTGGTTTATGCATGATGGCGCACTTCCTGATTTTACTTTAAATGTAAGACAACATTTGAATGAGGTGTATCCACAACGCTGGATTGGAAGATGAGGTGACACATCTGTGAACTGGCCAGCTTAATCACCAGACTTGATACCCTGCGATTTTGTTTATGAGGTGCCATGAAATCAAAAGTTTATGCATCCCCAGTTAATACGCAAGAATAATTCATGAAGCTAATTTATTGAAGAATAGTCCTGAAGTATTGTCCAGAGTAAAATGTAATTAAAGAATAAAAAGAATTAACTTGTGCATGCAGGAAAATGGTAGAAATGTTGAACATTTGTTGAATTTGCAAATTAAATACCTTCCAGAAAAGTCCAATTCTATGCTAAAACAAAATTTACATAATATAATTTTATTTTTTTATTTTTATACAGCTTTTGGTGGATAATAATGCAATTTAATTGTTTCACTTTGTTTTTCATATTGCTAATTATTGTTTTTGTTTTTCTTCAATAATTATTGTTCTTGAAAAACTTCATTCTTCTTTATGTTCTTCAATAAATCGGCTTCATGAATTAATCTAATTATTATTATGAATTATTATTATACTTATGGATAATTCATGCATCATGAGCTTTAGATGCGTTTTTCTGGAAACCGGTGCTCTTAGCAATATGAAGAAGGCATACCTTTTTAAGCAGAAAAGGTAGGAAAACTATTATTCCATACTAAATGGTCTAAAAGGCCTACAGTGTAGCACAAAAAGTTGTAGCGGTTAAAACATGTCCTAATGGTCGCTTGTAGCGTCCTCTAGGAAATACACCGAGACCGATGCTAAATTTGAATTTCTCATCCCAAGAAACTCCCATATAAGAAATTTTATAAACTTAGCTCAAAGCAGTGGAAAGATATGAAAGAGAATGTGATTTATTTTTCAACTTTGACACGCTGTGGCTTCGTCATTATTCATTATCAACTTTTGGACTAAGGCAAGTTTAGTTAAATTGGCTTATTTTCACGTAAGTAATCTTCATTATCCTTTTGGCTATGCAATTTAGGGACACCCTGTATACACACACACACACACACACACACAATCTATATATATATATATATATATATATATATAATATATATATATATATATATATATATATATATATATATATATATATATATATATATAGTTGACGCATCCTATACGCGTCGGTCTCTGTTTTTCTTAATTAGGGTATATAGGGCATATAACACTATAAATTAAAAATAATTGTAGTTATACAGGGTGATCCAAAAATAAGAATTTATATCAGTTATGTTCTTGAAACGGAACACCCTGTACTTGACAGTGTTTTTTTTTTTCTACGGATAAAATAAAGTAAAGTTTCTGTAATGTTCCCTATACCTATCTCTTTTCGTTTTTGAATTATTTAAAGAACTCTTAATTTGCAAGCGGCATACGTGGTAATAATATTAGGCTATCGGCTAAAATTAGTAAGTAGTTCTTTTTTATTTGTAATATACGTGTTTTGTAATAATCTTGTCTAATCATAGTAACCATAGAGCTAATATCACTCAAAATAGAATTGAACGAAATAAGCCTTTCATGACTGTCACTTTCCAATGTAAGCAAAAGTTTTGATGTAAGGAAAAATTATATATTTTAAAATTAAAAAATTTAATTTAAAAAACGATTAATTTAAAAAACGAAATTTTCGAAAAAGTTAAAATTTGAAAACTGAACACAAACGAAAAAGAGAGAGAACTAACATTAAAAAGAAATATTTAAAGAATTTGTTCAAAGTGACGTCCATGTTGTTCTAAGCTTAACCGAATTCTTTTTTCAAAATGTCGTTTCACTTTGAGAAGCATTCCTGGAGTGACTGTCTGAAAAGCAGCTCTTATTCTCGCTTGCATGTCTTCTGGAGTAGTTGGTTGTGTATTGTAAACTATACTTTGTATATAGCCTCACAAAAAGAAATCCAACATCGTCAAATCCGGTGATCTTGCAGGCCATTTATGTGCACCACCTCTTCCGATCCACTTATTTGGAAAACACCGGATTAAGTATCGCCGTACTCGACGTTCAAAATGTGCGAGAGCTCCATCTTACTGCATACACATTTCACGCTTAATATTCAATGGTACATCACCAATGAGTCCAGATAATTTTCTGCACAAAAATGTACGAAATTTTCGACCATTAAGGTGACCATTAAAAAAATGAGGAGCAATAACACGGGATTCTATTATTTCTCACCTACACATTCACAACAGACCACCTATGTTGATGATCGAGAGAGCGAAATACGTCAAGATTTTCATCGCTATAATAGTGAAAGTTGTGGCGATTGAAGTGTCCGTTATTATGAAAAGTACACTCGTACGAAAATAGGACATTATCAACAAAATTTTGGTCTGATGCTACTCTATCTATAACCCATAAACAAAAATCTAATCTATGTTGAAGGTTCGTTTGATACAGCTCTTTGTGCAGCAGTATTTTGTAAGGATGAAATTTGTATTTTTTATTATTCGTTCAATGCTTCGCCTACTTATTCCAGTTTCTGTACTAATAGCTCGATGACTTGTGTGCGGGTTTTCTATTAGTGAGGCAATAACAGAGAGTTCATTATTTTCATCTCCTACAACAGGCTCGGGTTGAATAACGTTGTTATACTCTACGTTTCCATTAGCCCTAAACTGGTCTAATAATCTTTCAAAAGCCCGTCTGTCAGGTTTTTCCCGATTTGGGTATTTTTTGCCGTAAACTTGAGATGCTAACAAACAATTTTCATAACAAATACCATATCAACCGTCTCTTCTTTAGAAAAGGTTTTCATGTTTAAAATTTGATCTTTTACGTTCGGTTCAATCTAACTTACTAAACACTCAAATGCTAACCTCCATTTGACATTTAAATTCAATGGTAACTTTAATAGTAAAAATTACAAAAATGTATATGTTAATAATGAAGAGCTGCCATTTAATAAACAATCAGTCATTTTAGGTATAGGAAACTCTTATATGTAATAAAAGAAAATTTAAATTACTATCAGTTAAAATTGTTAAATACAGTTGTATCATTCTATATAAAACTTCATCCAACTCCCCATGTGCGTTAAATTCAGTTATACTGAAATTAAATTAAAATGTGTAGTTTTACTTTACGTCAAAACTTTTGCTTACATTGGAAAGTGACAGAAATTAATCGCTTATTTCGTTCAATTCCATTTTGAGTTATCTTAGCTCTATGGTTATTATGATTAGACAAGATTATTACAAAATACGTAGATTACATATAAAAAAGAACTATTTACTAAACAACCGTTGGTTTTAGGTATAGGGAACTCTTACATCGAATGAAAGACAATTTGCATGACTATCGGTTAATGTTGTTAAATACAGGGTGTCCTATTTAAATTAATAAAATTATGCAGCTGCACATCTAAGTTAAATTCAGCTAGATTAATTGAGTACCCTGTATGTTGTAATAGAAAAAATTGCATTCTAGCCGATAGCCTAATATTATTACTACGTATTACGCAGGTGTATGTTGATATGTTGTACATAACCACAACATGGTTTTCTTGTTCACGCTTGATAATTAAGAGTTCTTTAAATATTTCAAAAACGAAAAGAGATATGTATACAGAAACTTTATTTTATTTTATCCGTAGAATTAAAAAGCACTGTCAAATACAGTGTGTTCCGTTTAAAAAAAACATAACTTTGATATAAATTCTTATTTTTGGATCACCCTGTATAACCAAAATTATTTTTAATTTGTAGTGTTATAAGCCCTATATAACCTAAATAAGAAAAAAAACTTCAGATCTTACCCCATTTGCATTACAGAGATCGACGCGTATTGGATGCGCCACCCTATTTATACAGGTTATGATAAATGATGGACCCATTTTATACCAATGGAAAGTGGAAGTTTCAAGGTTTTTTTGCAATATATTATAAATGTTTAATGTGTCCACCGTTTGCTGCACGGCAAACATCTATGCGGTAGCCGAACTCGTCCCACACACGAGAAAGTGTATCTACTGTTACTGAGTGCACCGCAGCAGCGATACGGTTCCGCAGATCATCCAGAGTTATTGGTGGAGGTGGGACGTAAACAGCTTCGTTAACATAGCCCCATGATAAAAAGTCACATGGGGAGAGATCAGGAGATCAAGCGCTGAGGAAGGGATGCATTCAAAGAGCCTCGTACATCAAGGTGCCAATGGGACGGAGCTCCGTGCTGTTGGAAAATGAAATCCTATGAATCTTCCATAACTTGAGGGAACAGCCATTGTTCCAACATGTCCAGGTACGTTGTTCCAGTTACAGTTCTTCCCGCAAAGAAAAATTGTTCATAAAATTTGTATGGGATACGGCATAGAACACATTAACCTTTGGTGAGTCTCTTTCGTGTTGCTATGTTGAACGTGGATTTTGCAAACCCCATATGCGAACATTGTGTCTGTTCACTTTTCCACTAAGGTGGAAAGCCACTTCATCGCTGAAAATGATACGCTGTAGAAACGAGGTATCCTCCATCATCCCTAGCACATAACCACAAAATTCGAGACGCATCTCTTTGTCATTAGGTTTCAGAGCCTGCACAAGTTGTAATCGGTAAGGCTTGTACAACAAACGCCGTCTCAGAGCTTTCCAGACAGTTGATTGGAGTATTCCAAGTTCTATACTATCTCTATTGGTAGACTTACGTCGACTGTGAACAAAACTTTCTTCAATACGTCTGACATCATCCTCTGACACACGCGGTCGACCTGTGCTTTTTCCTTTACACACATTTCCAGTCTGTTGAAATTGCATAAACCAACGGCGAATGCGTTTTCTAGTTGGTGGTTCAATACCGAATTTAGTACGAAATCCCGATGCACTACAATTTGGCACTCACTTTTTGCGAACTGAAAAGCGCAGAAAGTCTTGTGCTCCACGGTAGTCGTCTCACCCACAGCTGAGAGGGAAACGAATGGCGGCCTATTGACGCGTAAACTCTACCAGCGCGAACTCTATCGGCTGCTTTTGGAACCATCATTGTCCGCCTCTTTCCATTGGTATAAAGATTGTTCATTTTGGATTTGTACTTTAATAAATACTAATCTTTAAAATGGGTCCATCATTTAGCATAACCCTTTTATATATAATATATATATATATATATATATATATATATATATATATATATATATATATATATATATATATATATATATATATATATATATATATATACTTATTTGTTTCACGAGTGTTCTTATTAAAAATTAAACTTATTTCGGGTTTAACTCGTGTTGGTTATTCGACGTTTCGAAAACTTCTTTACTTTCTTATTCAAGAAGGCTGGCAAAGGTTATATTAAATTCAAATTGATTTATGACACTTGACAACTACTATTCATTTAAAGCACTATCACTAGATTTTAATTTACGTTTGCTGTGTGTTACTGAGCCCTGGTGGGAAGTTGAAGCATTCTCATTGGTGTGGGATGAACTTATGTATGTTAATCTTATATTATTTGTACTTTCTTCACTTATGACTAGTATTGGTGTAGGAGTATATTGTTTTTTCAAAATCATTCTCCAAAATGGTGGAATACGAGAATTATCATCACATTTGTTCAAAACGTTAGGACGTTTTTTCAATTTCTATAGCTTCACGTATGATGCGTTCTTGTAGATTATACAGTGGAGCTATCAGTTTTATTTTCTCAGTATTAAAACAAGTCAAGCACTAATTAAAAAAGCAATTCATAACCAAAGAAGAAAACTTAATAGCATTAACGAAATCATTTTTGAAACATTTCAAATCTTATCAAAATCGTCAATTCGTCCACTTACTTTTGATACAGTTGACAGAGTAATTGAAATTGCAGTTAAATTATGTGTTAATAAAAAAAAACAAAGCAGAAACAAAAATTGGATAGCCTTTATAAGAGGTCACATGAAGAAATACCATCAAATAACACTGTTCATAATCTTAACAATTTTACTATCAATAAATGTACAATTGATGTTTTAGAAAAAGGATTTAACTACGCTATTGTACCACAGTAATTCCAGTAGAGAAAATACTTACAAATGTTGAAATAGCAGTACCGAGTAGCTTTACATATAACTTTTTGAGGTTAGACTTTCTAGTCCAAATTTTAAATAAACTTTAGCACCATTCAATTTTACGCCCAAAAGTAATATTGGTAAAACTCGATACTGTATACCCTTTTCGGAATGTTTTGATTTAAAATGATGAAGTAATAAGTGGTATAAGCAAGTATTCTTATTAAAACCATAAACAATAGCATTATTCTAAGGCTAAAGTTATTAATTGAACAAAGAATCACTAGAAGAAAATTAAAATGAATTTGACGAAAAACATGATATATTCAATCAGCAATTCGCGTAGAAAATTGAAACGTGTGAGTAAGTGTATCTATGATATGTTGACATAGTATTCATGTACAGGAAGGAATATGTATGTACACTTTTGCTTGTATAAATGCCGTAATATTGCAGAATAATAAAATTGGATGCTTGTTCAAGGTTAAATGGAGTTAGAATTTGTTAAAGTGTGGAAAGAGAAATCTCCCACAAGACAAGTTTTCATAAAACGGTGAATCCAGTTCTGGATGGTATACAGAGTGAATTTGAACATTGAATATGAATAATGGAGTAAGTTTGTAAAGATAGTCAAGCTGGCTACGTTGACCTTTTCGTCCTGCTCCGTTTTCAGGATTTCCACTAGGCAAACAGACGCATTGGAATCTCGTTTATCACAGGTTGATTGTTGTTTTGGAGAGAAAATTTTGTGACGTTCTGCCTATATGGTTGATGGAGAGTATTTAATCGAGAGCCTATTAAATCATAAGGGATTCGCTCGACAAAAGAGCTCGAATAAAGGGGAACCGCGCGTAAAGTTTTTAAGAGACCTCAAAACGGCCAGTGCTGGCTTTTACTTGTAAACATTTAGTGATGCAGTACATATTAGTTGACTGCCAAATCCCACGTTGAGGATGAAGTATTTAAACATTTACGAATAAAAGGATTTATTGTGAATTTAAAGGAAATACAACCGTTTTTCTTTCAAGAATTTTGAAAAGTGATAAGGCAGATTTAAAAGTACAACAGCAAATATTAAGTTAAAAGTGTTCAGTATTGGAGCGTGCGATCTAACAAAAAACATAAGGTGACACTTCAAGTAACAAAATAAAAGTGTGATGATTAAGATAGACATTAGTCATTGTCATTGATTGTAGTACATGTGCAATCGTCAATAGCAGGAAATCGAGTATATAAAAGCATCTAAGGATTTTAATATTCAAGTGGAAGTAAATATTTCTTATGATGCATTTATTCTGAAGGGTAAACAATAAACCAGATTGCCCATCTGTCACATGCGTGTTAGGGGCGAGTGAACAACAGAAAGTTACGTTCGCGAGTGGTACAACGGCCAAGTTACCTAGATACGACGACTGTTTCCTATTTTCCTTTTGTGACAAATGTGGGTACAGATTGAAGCAAACCACGTACTATGGACTAAGGAATTTTAGTGTTTTTTATGATCGTAGTTTGATTATCGTTAGAGATTTTGTTGGTTGTGGTTAATGTCACTCAAACATATAGATAATCAAATTCTGTCACCGGACTTTATGTAATTAGGTTATAAGATTTAGAATTTGGGAAAGTTAGTGTTTTTCGAAGCAATGTCTGTCATTATCCCGCGTTGGTGAACGTTCAAATACGATTTTAAAGAGAAAATATTCACACAATACTTGGCAGGATATATATATATATATATATATATATATATATATATATATATATATATATTAGATTCATGACAAAAGCACTGATTGTTACATTTTAAATTTTTATTTAGTTCAGAATTTTACGACACTTAGAAATATTAATTTATATGTACAAGAGAGCTACTTAGAAGGTATCCAAATAACGTTTTCGTATGTACAGGACGCGATCAATAAGTTTACAACAATCCGTAGCCTTTCAAATTTTTTAAACTTTTCGAAAGATTCCTTTTCAATTGTAATTGAACTTGAGTTGTGTATGATTTTACTGGGTAGGTATTTTAGAAAAATCTAAGATTGTCGTGGCGCCTATAGACAATTTTCCTGAATTGAGCATTGTTATTGCCTCACTAATAGAAAACCTGCACATAAGTCATCGAGCTATTAGTACAGAAACTGGAATAAGTAGGCGAAGCACTGAACGAATAATAATAAACACAAACTTTATCCTTATAAGATACAGTTGAATTTATGGTAAGTGTGATGTATTTGAAACTATCTTTCAATCATTTTACTCCTTATATTGACTCAGTTTGGTCGTGTAATAACCAATTTAGTTGGAAGGGCTATTAGTGTGGCCTTCCTGCTTTCACTTACAAAAATGAGCTTCACAACAACAAGTCGCAGTACTATTTTCTATCACGCAACTACACTTTTTGCAAAGCATTTGTTCGAGGTGCTACCAAAACAGTCCCTGTAACCTTATAATAGGAAACAATGACAACTACTCAACCAGTTGTAGTATGAAACTAGGTATCAAACACTAGTTTTGTGTTTTGAGGCCCAATAGCCCTCTGGCACCGATTGATGGTGGTCTCTCTCCACTGGTAAAATAATGGTTCCTACTCTAACCATTTAATCCTTAATCTTTGACCAAGGTACTTGATCAGCAGTCTCTACGTACCAAAATAATAAGCACGTCGTGCAGATCCTATATCTGTATCCTCAGTGTCTTCACTTTTAAGTATCAATGTGCGTGCTTTTAAACGTTAAATCCTTCCGTTCTTACAAGAATACTCATACACACGATAATAACGTGCCGGGTACGTAATGCCTCTAATCTTTGGTCGCATTTACACCAATGAAGGTAACACAAGAAACTTTCTTTATTACCTATACCTGGCACTCTTTCATAAATCATAGAGGTGAGTTACATTACTATTTGCTTCATGTGATAGATTATAAACATTCTAAAAAATCGCATTTTTAGCAATGGAAACATAGCGTCCATCTCTTTTGTCAGTCAGTTTGTCTGTCTTATGCGGTAGTTTTAAATTACTCCTTAGGGAATTGTTCTACACAACTGACTCTTCAGGAAATCCTCACCTTGAATATGTGCATCAGGTGCTCTATAAATCTTTGTTTCGGAAGGGTTTTCTGCGGTCCTTAGATCATTTCAAGAGGTTACGGGACTAAAAGATTAGTAGCTTTTACATGCAATGGCATAATTTTACACGCGTGTTCCTATTATTATCTATGGCTAGAGATCTTTTACACAACATTATGTGTTCGGTAGAAAAGGACTCCATTACTATTTACTTAAGGCTTGTTTTAATGCTTAAGGATAATTTGTAATAAATAACACTTTATTATTGTTTTAGTGATAATGTTAGGATATTGTAGTAACAAAACTTAATGTGCTATCTGATGGATAATGGAAGGAAGTAAGAATCAAGTTCAAGTACTATTACCTTGGTGTGTTACTGCTTACCACGATTTATGCTTCCCAACAGAATTGTTTTCACTCACAATAAGTAATTAATTACAATACGGTGAATAATCTGATTATAATGTAAACTAATCCAAAATAGAAAATATACATGTAGTTCAATAAAGATATTAATTTTATTAACTATTATGGGCCCAACTGATGACCAACAAGTTTGTTTGCAATAAAGGATTTTGCAGATAACGATACTCCAAATATAGGGGCAAGTAGCAGAAAATATGAATAATTCCTGAAGCCAAATTACATGATAGGAAATGGTGTTGAAACTGGTTTCAGAAGAGGTTGTAGCTTTTCCTTTATAGCATTGCACACCACAATCCTCTTTTCATAGTGAAGCTAATACATACAAATGGTTAAAATCGTATGTTACGACGTCGTAGATACCAGATATTTTCTGTTTATAATGTAATTTACACCTGTACTACTGGAACAAATAATTATTTAACTCATCTTTATACTTCTTTTTACATGTTAGTACATGATATCTTAACTATCTGGTGTGGAACAACACAAATAGGAAAAGGCAAAGTAGTTAAATCAACAGCAATAATCCACGTCATATATCCAGATACTAACTTATAAAAAATTTCAAATTAATCCGTCCTGTAAAGAACTAAAAGCATTTTTATATCTATCAAACGTGCAACTGTTTCAGGAGTACTTCACAAACATAAAATATCTGGTGTGGGAGAACACAACACCTTCCAACCTTCAAAGTGGAAATTGATCGAAATGAAATAATTTTAACAATAAACAGTTTCTTAGCATAATTGTGCAACCTCTTCTTTATTACGTTCATAACGAAAATAGGCAACATTGGAAACCAAAACAATAATCTGTGTCAAACAGGCGTTTAAAACTTCATGACAGATAGAGTTTAATAGACATCTAGATGCTAACTTAAAAGAAATGAAATCATTTTACTTTCAATTTTTTGGATAACTATTCAACCTCTTCAGTTTCAAAAAGCAAGACCTTGTACACATCTACCAACGATCATTAAATATGAAAATTGTAAGTGAACCTCTTCGGCAGTTATTTATAAAGAAATCAAAAAAGGACTGTTTTTGCACATATTTTACATACAGAGACTTTGAAATCACGTAATTTCATTACTTTTAGTTGAAAATATATGAAACTTTAACCAATAATGCATCCATCCTATACAAACGGGTTAGTTATTACAAATCTTCCAAAAGCTTTCAAATTTTGATAAGAATATAACTTCGTTGCAATCAATAAAAATTTTAATCTTGCTCGCTGGAGAAGAGAGTGCAATATTGTAATAAGTTGAGAGGCGAGTAGCTACGAGGTTACATTCACGCTACCACCGATCCCTGCTAAAACAAAACTGCGATTTCTGTACATGACACAACTTGTTTTAATGTAATAAAATAA
The DNA here is from genome assembly GCA_036346205.1 of Vesta saturnalis. Lineage (NCBI taxonomy): Eukaryota > Metazoa > Arthropoda > Insecta > Coleoptera > Lampyridae > Vesta > Vesta saturnalis. The sequence continues at coordinate 279,162 of JARFJB010001925.1, forward strand.
TAAGACCTTTTATAATTCGTATTATATGTATTAGTAATAAGGATTGTACAATATTACAAATAAACAATAGCTATCCAATGTAAACAGTTAAAATTAATAACAAAATGATAAATAAGATACTTATACCTACTAAGATATGAATTGAAATAATAAAAAATAAAAATAATAGCTAAAAAAAATCAAAAACGTTTCGCCTTTATTTAATAACAGTAAAACCTTCACTTTGAACAATTTAAAAAATGTAATTATTATGGAATACCTTACAAGTCCTTATAAAACAATTTGCTTCCTTATAAATTTGGTACTATTTAATTATTTGAGCTTTACATATGACATAAAAAAATCACACACATTACTACTATATTATTATACAAAAATATTCTTACGTTTCTAAGTACAACTCCGAAATATGATAGCTATCAACGCAGTTTGTCTACAAGTCATTGGGTAATGTATTCATAATATCAATACACAAATGCAACTTCATTTTAAAAGTTTTATTTTATTTTGCCACTTTGTTTTTTATTTAAGCCCAAATAAGCTCAATTGCGTTAAACTCGCAGTGGGAAACAGGTAACCACATCCCCGCGCATTTCTTTAGTAATTGTTTCTAGCAAGTACACTTTTTCGTAATTGTGTGGTTTCGAAATATTCAACTGTTCTGGTTTTTTGGTTCATTGAAATTAGTTACAAGTACAGGTAGGGTACAGAGTTCTTTATAATCCAGGACACAATGTTTGCTTTCAACCACGGAGTAGTTGGATTTCTGTGATTTGGATGCAACATTGTATGATAAGGTGCCTGATCGCTCACAACTACCGACTGTTTAGGAAGTTTTTCCAAAACAGCCTTAAACCATTCTTGAAAATGTCCCGCATTCATTTCTCCGTGATAATCATTGCTACCCTTCTCACCATTAAAGCATCCGTCAACAAATCCGTGAGAACTTCGAATGTGGAGAATAATAACGCGCTTAGCAGAACTACTTGGAAGTTTTAAACCTCCACGAAATCCGTTCACTTCTTAAAAACTAAATAAGTAAAGTTGAACAACAAAGTAGTATGTATTAAGTTTACCTACACTACTCCACGCTAATGATAAAAATTATTATAACTTTCTTCATTGAAAACATCCAATAACCATCCTTTTGTTTTGGTGTGATTTGCTCCACACCAAGTTTCGTCGTGTAAATATTTCTCGGCCATTATCCCGATTATTTTTGACGTTTATGAAAACCAATAAACAGTATCAATTTTGATCACGTGGATACGTTGAAGCCAATCACAGCATTATTATACTGAGAATTTTCTCTTGCGTTATTTTCGCGAAAATAATATGGCATATGTCATTTCAGAATTTAAATATTATTAATTGTCATTTAATGTCAATCAACACTCGTAAAAATGAGTTCCAAATTGTTCAGCTCCACATCAGAAACAGAAATAAATGAAGAGATTGAGAAAAATATGTCAAAAAATACGAAAATACGCAATACTTCAGATTGGAAACAATTTGAAACGTTCTATTGTGAAAAAGGTTATACGCTTGAAGAAAGTACTTCTGTTGTAAAATTAGCTTGCATTTTGAAAGATACAACATGAAGCCATGTAATGGAACCGATTATATGGAAAGTGTTATTAAAACTATGTGGAACAAAACAGCAAAATTGTTACAAGAATTTTATTTTAATGAGTTTAACAGTAAATTTGACCCTTTTAAGGACATAGAATTTAAATCTGCTCGGGATGCACGGAATACGAAACGAAAAATTTTACAAAGAAGACCTGAAAAACAGAAGCAAAGTGCAATAACGTTAACTAAGGAACAAATAATTAATATAAAAAATTGTTTTGATGAAGAAACGTCTTCAGGATTACAAGAAAAATTTGACCATATTGCATCATATGAATTCGCGTGGCGTGGAAGAGAAGGATGCCAATGTTTAGTTCATTATTTTAAAGAGGAGTCCAATAATGCAGGAGTATTGACGAGAAGAGTTGAATATAATCCCATTTTCTCAAAAACTGCACAAGGTGGAGCACAAAATGTGCAAGTAGTAAATGGTTAATACCAAACCGAAACTCTAATATCTTCCCTGTTAGATTGCTCAAGAAATTATTGAGTAAACGCAATCAAAATATTTCAACTGATAGACTGTTTTTGACAGTAAATAAGAGTTGGGAAAACCATATTCTTCTGACTGGTATAAGAATATGCCACTTGGAATCAACATCATGTCGAAATGGATGAAAGAATCGGCAGGATGATTGGCTTAGATACTAAATTAAATAAAATTACAAACCATTCTGCAAGATAAACCGCAATTTCTCATCTTGCTAAATCAGGGGTTAATGAAGAAGAAATTATAAAAACTACGGGACACAGTTCCTCTAGCTCATTGAAACCTTACTTGAAATTGTATCATGAACATCATTTCAATTTAATTAGCAACCTTAGAGAACCAGGATATTTTACAAATGTTAATACAACAGAAGAAAACAAAATTTTAAAGAGTCGGTCCAGTCATACTCAAAATATTTACAATAATTGTGTTATTAATGTACAAAATTTTAATTGAATTAACGTTATTCATTCATTAAATTTATTATCGATGTTACTTTAGGTGATAACCATTATTTAATATAGTATTATATAATTCAATAAATACGATAGATACTTATTTTAGATATCAATCAAATGCATTTATGTCAATCACAAGATTCATTAAACGTCAAAAATAATCTGTCGAATATCACTCGAGAGTTCAATAATTTGAAAATAATTCTCCAAGATATTTCTAAAACTTGTTGTCAATAGGCAATAGCCACGAGAGTCCGTAGGCTCGACAACAAGTTATCGAAATATCTGTCGAATTATTTTCACTCTCTTGTGATATTACGTGTGATAATATTTTATTTTCCTCAAAAATTCAGCCCTTTTCAAAATTGCTTTCCAATTAAATTTAACATAAGCGAATTGTAGTTTTCTTATCCATCTACGTAGAGTAGAAATGCTCCTACGGGGAAAATCTTCGACGGTTTCATTTAAATTTGCATCAACTTGTAGAACAGTGGGAAATCCTCCTCTCGCATAAAAGTCTTAACACCTTCGATCTCACAATATTATGGAAATAACCTTCCAATGGAATCATTTGTCGACCAGTAGAGGTGGCAGATTCTGACAATGTATTTTCGTGATTGCAAACCCGTATTATGGAAGACTTTGATATATTGAGAAATTTTGCCGTACGTTCAATAACTTCATTGACATCGCCACACACTTTCTCGCGTTTACTATTCACCGTTTTATTTCTAACGAAAAAGGTTATGGCATTTTGATAAGCAGATATAAGTTCACTATCCACAACCATACCGTACTAACCATCAAATAATTACAATACCAAATTTATAGGGAAGCAAATTATTTTATAATTACTTGTAGGTATTTCTTAGTAATGATATTTTTCAAATTGTTTAAAAAAAAAGTTTCTCAGGAGTACTTAAACGTAAGTTACTTATCAATTAATGGTATTTTACTTTACATTTAAAGTCAATAATGTTAGTGTAATGTGAGACTCTTTAAGTATAATACTACAAATCAACGGATTAGAAAAGTTATAATAGGGAAACGTTTTTGATTTTTGTTAGCTATTATTTTTATTGTAAGCACATTTCAATTCATATCTTAGTAGGTATAAGTATCTTATTTACCATTCTTTATTAATCTTAACTGTTTACATTGGATAGATATTGTTTATTTGTAATATTGTACTTAATCCTTATTAATAACACATATAATACGAATTATACAAGGTATTTTATTACATTAAAAAAAAAGTTGTCATGTAGAGAAATCGCAGTTTATTGATTGCGACGAAGTTATATAGTTAATAGATTCCATTTGATAGTGATTATTTACTGTAGATTCATTCCTACAATTTAGTTCAGTCGAAACGCAAAAATATGCATAAAAGGTCCATTCTTCTCAAAATTGGAAAATTTCTAATTACTAACCCGTTCTTATAGGATGGATGCGTAATTGGTTAAAAGCACATATATTTTCAGTTAAAAATGGTGAAGTTACGTGACTTCAAAGTCTCGGAATGAAAAAATGAGCAAAAAATCAGTTCGTTTTTTTTTAATTTCTGTATAAATAACTGCCCAAGAGGTTCACATACAATTTTCATATTTAATGACCGTTGGTAGATGTGTACAAGGTATATTCATTCCAAATATCTAACCAATCTAACGCCAATTAGAAACCTTGTAACATTCTAATGTAAGGTGTCCTACATTTTGAAACCTTCGGAAGGTGCTAACTTAAAAAAAATTCCAAAGAGTCCGCCTTTATATAAATATGAATAATACAGTTTAAGCATTTTTAATCCTATTTAATTACTTTTTAATGCATTTTAGATTCGTATTAGAATACAAAGAAAAATGAACTAAAAGAGGTCTTTAAAAATTACTCTCTCACATCTTCTTATCAAATTAATCGAAACTCAGATATAAAAAATCTGAACACATGAACTCACAAACAGAAAAACACACAAATACACAAACACACAAATACACAAACACACAAACACACAAACACACAAACACACAAACACACAAACACACAAACACACAAACACACAAACACACAAACACACAAAACACAAACACAAACACAAAACACACAAACACACAAACACAAACAAACACACAAACACACAAAACAACACAAACACTAAAACAAACACACAAACACACAAACACACAAACACAAACACACAAACAAACATAAACAAACACAAACACAACAAACACACAAAATACAAACACAAACACACAAACACACAAACACACAAAACACACAAACACAAAAACACACAAATACACAAACACACAAACACAAAAAACACAAAACACAAAACAAAACACACAAAACACAAACACACAAACAACACACAAACACAAAATACACAATAACACAAAACACACAAAATACAAACACAAAACACAAACAAACACACAAACACAAAACACAAAACACAAACACAAACAAAACACAAAACACACAAACACACAAAACACAAACAAACACACAAACACAAACAAACACAAACACAAACACACAAACACACAAAAACACACAAAACAAACACAAACACAAAACACACAAACACACAAACACACAAAACAACACAAAACACAAACACAAACACACAAAACACACAACACACACAAACACACAAACACACAAACACACACAAACACACAAACACACAAACACACAAACACACAACACACACAAACACACAACACCACAACACAGCAAACACACAAACACACAACACACAAACACACAAACACACACAACACACAAACACACAAAACACAACACACACAAACACCAAACACACAACACACACAAACACACAAAACACCAAACACCAAACACACAAACACACAACACACACAACACACAAAACACACACAACACACAAACACACAAACACACACACACACAAACACACAAACACACAACACACAACACAACACACAGAACACACACAAACAAAAAAAAAAAAAAAAAAAAAAAAAAAAAAAAAAACAACACAAACACAAAAAAACACACAAACACAAAACACAAAACAACAAACACAAAAACACAAACACACAAAAACAACACAAACACAACAAAACACAAACACACAACACACACAAAACACACAAAAAACACACAAAACACAAAACACACAACACAAAACAAAAAAACACAAACAAAAAACAACAACAACAAAACAAACAAAAACAAACACAAAAAACACAAACAACAAACAAACACACAACAACAAACAAACACAAACACACAAACACACAAACACACAAACAAAAACACAACAAACACAACACAACACACAAACACACAAACACACAACACACAACACAAACACAACACACAACACACAACACAAACACACAAAACACACAAACACAAACACACAAACAAAACACAACACAAACACAAAACAACACACAAACACAACACAAACAACACAACACAAACACACAAACACAAACACACAACACAAACACACAACACACAAACACACAACAACACACACACAACACACAACACAAACACAAAACACACAAACAACAACAAACACACAACAACCAACACACAACACACACAAACACACAAACACAAACACAAACACACAACACACACAAACACACAACACAAACACACAACACAACAACAAACCAAACACAAACACAAAACAAACAAACACAAAACAAACACAAACAACACAACACAAACACAAACACAAAACACACCAAACACACAACACACAACATACACAAACACACAAACAACAAACAAAAACACAAACACACAACACACAAAACAAAAACACACAAACACAACACACAAAACACAACACAAACACACAAACACACAAACACACAAACACAAAACACAAAAAACAACAAAACACAAAAACAAAAAACAAACACACAAACACAACAAAAAACAAAAAAACAAAACAAAAAAAACAAACAATAAAACACACAAACACACAAAAAAACAAACACAAAAACACACAAAAAAAAAAAACAAACAAACACAAAAACACAAAAACACACAAACAACACAAACACACAACACAACACAAACACAAACACACAAACACACAAACACAAACACACAAACACACAACATCAAAACACACACACAACACAAACACACAAACACACAAACACACAACACACACACACACAAACACACAACACACACACACACAAACACACGAACACACAGAATACACAATCACACGTAACATCACAACACAAACACACAAACACACAAACACAACACACAAACACACAAACACACAAACACACAGACACACAACACACAGAACACGCAAACACACAAACACAGAACACATCAAATACAACACTAATATCATCATAACATACACAGATGAACACAACACAGATACTGACATCATCAACACACAAACACAAACAATTCACAACTTACACAATACACACACAAAACACGAACACACGACACACATACACACACCACACACACGACACACACACACACATGCACACGCACACGCACCACACACACACACACACATACACACACACACACCAAATCCATACACCAAATTCCCAACATGGTATTGAGAACTAGTAAAGCAAACATCTTACAAACACTCAAAGTAAAACACCATACATAAAGATCCCGATTTTTTGAACAAAATCAAGTTTCAAAATCGAAGGTGATCCAATGGTCAGTTTTGATGTTGTTTCAGTTTTTACAAAAGTACCTCTACAAGAAACTATTGAATACATTGATCACATTTTTCCAAAGGATATAACAATTTTTTTTCAGCACTGTCTTACTACAACTTATTTTCAGTGGAATATTAAATTTCAGGAACAGGTTGATGGAGTAGCAATGGGTAGTCCCCTTAGTCCTGTTATAGCTAATTTTTAAATGGAAGGTTTTGGAAATTAGCGTTATAAAGTACACCTAAAAACCTTCAGTTTGATATAGAAATGTAGATGACACATTTGTTATATGGATACATGGAGAAGAGGCACTACATGAGCCTTTGGTTTTTGTAAATGGTATACAGCCTAGTATTCAGTTTACCATGGAAAATGAAACTAATGGAAGTTTACCGTTTCTTGACATAATATCTAAAAATAACAATTCACTATTTTTTAAGGTTTACAGAAAGCCGACACACACTGATAGCTTCATAAATTATCCAACCACCATCCACACCATATGGCATTAGGTCTATTTTCAACCTACAAGAAAAATTAAAGAAGATACAAAATTATGGAAACATAGTCAAGACAAACTCATTATTACGTTCGTTTACAACATGAAGCTATTGAGATATATAAACACCCTAACAATTTTAATAGACTTATAATTAAAAAAAGGCATAATAATACGTCTTAATTTTGATTTTAATTTTCACTTTGGACATGTCTAGGTTTCTTGCTGTGTTTCTCCTAGACCTTGAAGCAAATGCTTTAGCAATTATATGTTAAATTACCACATCACTATAATCTAACATAAGTAGTTGAAATTAAGATTAAGATCAAAAAATTTCAAAAAAGTTCTGCATTATGCTTTTCATTGTTACTAAGTATTATTGACAAAGATATGTCTTTGTTCGATTTAACTGGATTATTTTATTGGATGTCACGTTTATATTTGCGAATGCTTCTATCATTTTCAAATTGAATATTTTCACAACTTTGCACTTACTACATCATAACTTGATTAAATTCCATTAAATGTGTTTTTTGGCTGACAATTTTCATTGTTAGCCTTCGCCGTTAGAGGGTGTTCTGATTTGTCATCTTTAAGGCAGTTTAACGATATTTAATTATTAATGGCCTATTATTCTGTACTAAAATTGATTTCTATAGTTGGCTTTATACGTTTCTCAAACTGTTATGTTGATAGCAGGCTGATGTTTATGTTTTAATTTTTCAACTTTGACAAAATTGTTTTCAACATTTTTAACAATTTTAATAGATATTACTACTGACGAAGATAACTGTAAGTGTTATCGAAACGTTTAGATTGTATAATTTAAAATACGCCATTAAAAATCCCAAAAAAGGTAAGTATTTTATTAATTATAATTTTTGATTTCTACAAAGATTCCTTTTTTATCGTCGATAGAAAACTCGGCCCTACGACGATAAACGCGTACGACAAAATCGCGTTGAAATTAGTGTCTTAACACATAATTAACGAGTTTTACTGTAAATGGTGTTTTTGTAGAAAATAGGGACTAGTTTTCGTTACCTTGTTGCATTACCTATCAGTCGCTTGTAATCAGAGATGTACCAACAATCATTTTTTTGCATGCCATTAAACTTCATAATACACAATCTCTAATTTTCAGAAATATTATTTAATGATAGAGAGTGTGAGAATACTGTAACATTAGTAATTTTTAGCATTTCAAGGTGTTTAATTCGAATTATACATTATACGAATTATATATTTTTTTATTTTAACCTTATAAAACAGTTATTTTTTGTTAGTAAGCACCTAATGAGATCTAAAAATCTGATTAATAATTAATATTGCTGCAAAAAAGGGTGACTCATCAATAATATCATTATAATATAGTCTTATAGACTTAAGATGCTTGATTAATGGTTTTTTACTTCCTAGTTATTATTTGTTAATTAATTAGCTAGGTAGTTGTGTAATCGGCGGTAGATTAAAACAATCTGCACATAGTACATATTTATTTTTTCAATAGCTTGGATTATTTAACGTTTTTTCACTTGTGTAAAAATCACTTGTACAATTACCATTTTTTAAATAATATTTAAGTTTCGGTTTCAACTGCGTAACTTAAGAAGTTTATTTTTTATCCAAAAAGTGATACTTTATTGGACTCCGTTCACAATGATAAAGTGTTTTGGACTCTTCTCGAGGGAAAGATTAATAAAATTATACTATTTTTATTACTAAATTTATTAAATATTGCATTACAGTTTCATCATTACTATGCCTACTAAACATGTTATTCTCAAATTAATAGCTACTAATTTATTTTGAAGCAAACTAACAATTCTATATAAACATCGTAAGAGTACTTATTAAATCTTAATTTTTATAATAATGATTCATAATAATAATGGAATTAATGTTATTAATATTAATACCAAATGCATTATTTTGTTCTACTGAATCCATGGTTACGCCGTTTCAATTGACTGTAGCAATGATATTTTCATTTCCAAAAATTACAGCTGCAATATCGATTTTGAAACTTACAGAGACATCAATGTAACTCTCAGCTACTGTTCATGAGCGCCATCTACCATGTCTCTGTATCCCCTACATTTGTGTGTTCCAGCATTTGCCAAACTACTTGCAGAACTACGCCGAAAACAGTGACTTGTATATGCTAAAGGATGCTCCAAATTGAAACATTTGGCTTAGAACAGATAGCGTTCGTTTCGCCCTTTAGGAAGTGCTGGTGAGTTAGTGCCGTGTATCCATGACGTAACCGGTGTAACCTGGTTTATTCGTTTGTAGGAAAGTCAAGCCATAAAAGAGGTGTGCGCACATCTGGCTTAATGACAGGTGAGTGTTAATTTGCTGCCATTTTTCTTGTCAGTTCAGGAGAATTTTTTGTTTTAGGTCGTTTATAGCTAATATATATCGTCGCTGGATAACTGGTACTTCAGGTGCCCTCGGAGGTATGTCAAGTACGTCTTCGTGTGGTATACGAGGAATTCCTTCATATCCAATGACCGGTAGGTATTCCTTAAAACGTATGCCAGCTGGGCGAGTAATCCTCCTCCTATTTGCGTAAATATCTACATCCCTGTATAGTAAACCGTTATTTGGATGAGATGGCTTTGATTTTATAGTAATCATATAGCTTACCATCATCATACATCGTCGGGTATCGAGTGATATAATGCCACTTCACAGTACAGACCCTGGACCGGGCTGGTTGGAAAGGCCGCAAGGCAGTACATGATTCCAGCATTGTAAAGTTGATTCAGTATCTTCAATAGGCTTTTGCACCTATACTCGATCACCGATAGCACCATCGCCTGGTACACTTTTAACAACTCTTTGAATTCTGCACACTACGTGGTGTGTGCAAGAACTTTTATTATATTTAATGGCTTGTCACATCTTCGTTTGACGTCTGTAATATGTGGCTTTGGAGGCGAAAATAACGCCAACGGACCTAGCCTTGGGAACACACATGATCGGTTGGCCATTTAGATGTAGAAAAGGGTGAAAATGCGGTTTTCTGAGACGACATAAGTGCAAGCACTTAGTCTTCTCTCTTGAGAATTGAAACCCTACAGATTCGCCATTTGCAACAATGTGTTTATTTCTTCCTGCAGGGTTCTAGAAATTTCACCTATTGTCTTTCCCGAGTACATACTTGCTAGCTCGTCCAAATACAGGCACTTGGTTACAGACTCGTCAACATTAGCAGGTATGTCGTTTATTGCTACTGTAAACAGGGCAAAACTTAGAAAAGGGCGAAAATGCGGTTTTCTGAGACGACATAAGTGCAATCACTTAGTCTTCTCTCTTGAGAATTGAAACCCTACAGAATCGCCATTTGCAACAATGTGTTTATTTCTTCCTGAAGGGTTCTAGAAATTTCACCTATTGTCTTTCTCGAGTACATACTTGCTAGCTCGTCCAAATACAGGCACTTGGTTACAGACTCGTCAACATTAGCAGGTATGTCGTTTATTGCTACTGTAAACAGGGCAAAACTTAGAGTTGGATCATATGGTACACTATTTTAAAGTATTCTTGAGTTTGACAGATCTTTGCCAGTACATACTCGAAAAGTCATTCCACTTATAAAAGAATGAACAAGAAGTCGATGTCTTTCCCTAAGGCCATGTCGTTAGAGATTTTGTAATATTGCCGTACGTCACATCATGCGGTAGGCCACCTTTATGTCGAAGAGTACAACAACTAGATGCTCTGTTTTAGAAAATGCTTTTTGACCAGCATTTTCGAGCACTAAAAGGTGATCCATAGTGGATCTACATTTATGGAAGCCAGTCTGATACCGCACCAGAATGTTGTTATTTTTCAGTCACTATAGGATCCTATTGTTAACTAATCGTTCCATGAGTTTTCCTACATAGCAAGTAAGGCTAATGGGGCGATAGCTTCCAGGAGATAACGGATCCTTTCCTGGTTTTATTATTGGTACAACAACGGCCTCTTTCCCATCATCGTGTTATATGCTTTGCTCCCAGAGAGAATTAAGCAATTGTAATAAAGCGTTATCAACTGATAGGTGCTTAAGCATGTCACTGGTGATCGTATCTGAGCCCAAGGCAGATGCTTTTATGCTTTTCAAAGCTTCCTCTAGCTCCCGCAGTGTGAAAATTGAGTTATCTGCGGGTTTAAACCCCATTTCATCTATGTGATTAACTACATCCAGGAAAGTTGGCTCGTAATTTGCAGAACTATTGGTTTTCTCAAACTGGGTTTCTAGAGTTTCAACTATCTCAACATGTTGAGCTTGCTACTTTCCGAACTTAAATTTGATCCTGCTCCATACTTCGATTGTAGCGGTAGATGATATCAATGTATATATGCATCTGTTCCAACTAGTTCGCAACACACACGCACACGCACACCCACACGCACACGCACACACGCACACGCACACGCAAACGCACCCGCACACGCAAACGCACCCGCACACGCACACGCACACTACACTCACACGCACACGCACTTACACGGACACGAACATGTACACGCACACGCACACGCACACGCACACGCACACGCACACGCACACTCACACGCACACGCACACGCACACGCACACGCACACGCACACGCACGCGCACACGCACACGCATACGCACACGCACAGGCACACCCACACGCGCACGCACACGCACACGCACACGCACACACACGAACACGCATATGCGCACGCACTCGCACTCGCAAGTCCACATTCATGCATACACGTACACAAACACGTACACACAATAGATCCTTATAACCTAGTAACCTTGATTCAGCATAACGGGCGGCATGACCTCTTGTAAAGCGTGCAAAGTAATCCCAGTTTTTATTAAAAAATCCAGTTACAATCCTGTTACATACCTCTATGCAAATTTTTCATGTTTCCTTTTTGTGTTTTTAATCGTGTGTTTTTCTATTTATATTTTATATAAATCTATAAGATTCGTTAACAATTAAACTTATCATCCTCATTTAAAATTCTCTTGACGTTTTTATGAGTTCTGCTTCAAGGCCGCATTTGTTTCGTTTGTTATTTGATTAGACTGTTGGACTTAGCTTTCTTAAATTTTGAAATTTGATGGAACCTCAGGTAAAAGTTAAAGTCTTGATGTGTACGTCAAAATTTTAAGTCTTGATGTGTACGTTAAAACATATCTTGACGTTGATCAACCTTACGCTTTAGCATTTTAACTACAGTACGCAACTGCAATAATTTATGTATTTGTGCATGTTCAGTATAAACGTATATATATATAAGTACTTTTTAAGGTCTGAAGTTGACAATTTTTATCGAAACTGGTCACCATTTTGTAACCAATTATTAAGAGTTTCTTGTAAAAAGTTTCACGTAAGTTATACATATAATACTTGAATATACAATACGTAAGTAATTAAATATTGTATGTAGAGTGTGTTCATTTAACCAAATTCCAAAATATATTAGCTAATGTGCAACTGAGGAATAATCAAATAGTTCGACGAAAACAATTATATCCAATATGTAACCTACACAATATAGCTTGATTGTCTAAATAATGTACAAGTCAAATGAATGTAGACCAACCTGTTTCAATTAACCGACGACAGATGACAGTAAGGGGTATGTCAGTCGTCGGTAAATGGTGGAGTTAAGATCTTCAGTAAGTAATCATAAGCCTAATTTGAAAGTAACCATGTAATTTTAGTAACAATTGTAAATTTTTCTTTATGAAGTAATCACACAACGATATGACCATAATATTGACTTCGTCAGTGGTACTGGGAAGTACAGAGACGGTCCCGAAAAGAAATTGAGGAAAAGGTAGACATATACAACACATGTTACGAAGGAAAACTTTACTTCTGAGACAAGCTCGTTGAAACAGGAATACATAGTAGCCCTTATTCAATAAAGAGTGCGTTGGACAACACCCTCAATTAGTTTGGGACGTTTAATTAATTTTTAATGAAGAAATGTCCAAGCACGTACCTTTCAATTAATTCTATGCAAACCCTTATCAAAGTTTATGTTCTACTTATTACCGCTAGATGGCGCAAATTTGGGTAGAATTTATAAACTTATAAGTCATGAGGCTAATTTCAATCCAGAAGTAAGTAAATAAGGTTGTACAATGATGAGTTAAGTAACTATCTACACCCATAAAATTGCAAATTAATGAGAGAATACTTAAGTGACGTATGAGTCAATTGCGTATATAAGGATTTGGATTAGGGTGAAATTATAATGTACATTTACACAAATTTTGCTGTATGTGTGAATATAGACTAAAATACGTTAAATAAAATTACATTCATCACAACTTAAACACCAAAATCATCTCCGGTATGTAAACTACCCGCCGTGTCAGCGTTGTGCAAATAGTGTCACCTGAGAACTACTTCATAAAATAGAAATGTAGGTATGTTGCAGATTTCATTGTTGTAGAAGGAAATACAACGTTGGTTTCACTTACTACACTACTATGACTGAAACTGCAATCTGTATTGCTTCGGTTATTGACCTATGTTATGAAAAGTAAGCTTTGCAATTATTTCCAATCATACAGTTGATTCTGTGATGATTGCGTTACACTATGTCAATGTTTAGAGATTAAATATCGTAGTAAAGTTATAGATTTTTAAGACACATTCACTAACTTTTGGAACCGGATGAATAAATTAGATAAATTAAATTTAACCTGATGCACGGACATAAACAAGTAATTACTTTCAAAATTGTAATTCATTATTGTGCCAAATGAAATAAAATATTTACCAGGATATGTACAAATAAGAAATGGTACTAGCAATATATAAGTCATTGTGGTTAAACGACAGATAAGAATGTACGAGCAATTGTAAATATGGTAATGGGAAAATTAGGTTCAATCTACTTGGTCATTCCATATGTGGAGGTCCAGTAAAATTATAGACAAATGTATATAGTCGTATTCAGAATAATAAATTAATATGGAAAGTTCTCCCTTAGAGAACGTTCCACAATTCCCATTTCGAATACCTGTTTTTTTCTAAGCATCATGAATTATAATTTAATACAAATTTGTTTGTTTAGAGGATGTCATTACACCTTAACTTGTATTTTTTTTTAAACTGTTATGTACAATATTGTTTAGGCCTTTGTATCTATTATACGGTATGCAATTAGATTGATTGAAATTTTTGAGAAATTAACAAACTGCCCAATTCGTTTTTTGATTGGAAATTTCCAAATGTTTACCATTTATTATTGCAGACACCATGTAATACTAAATTGTTTTAATAATGAATATTGTAACGTTTTTCTCGTTTACTTACTTTTTATTATACGATTATTTCTCAGTTTAAACATTTTATTACCTTACCTCTAATGCCTGTTAGAACCGTTTGTAATTTAAGTATTTCTTATGTGAGTTAGGATTAACCTGAAGGTGTGCTTTATATTGCGTCATATTGCACTTACCGTATTCCTTAGTTATAAGACGCTTTTAACAGAATGAACACGTAAATGCAGCAAAATCTGGTTAATTCTGGTGACATATTGTTTGAAAATCGTGAGTCTTATGCATGCACCTTACATTTAGGCATACTAAAGTGAGACGTACTACACTTGCAACAGAATTCAGTATTAGAGAGATGTGATTATACGTCTAATGGATAACATGTATAATAATCGAAAACGAAAACATTCACTGTATAAAAATGTTTCATCGTTGTAGAACACCATAAAGATAAAACGCATCAACAACAACAAAATAAGAAAACTGATGCTGTTGATATAGATGATATCATAAAGCCTGGTAAGCCATAGGAAAGGAAATTAATGCAGCACACCCGGTTAGAGAAACCATAGCCGTGTCCTTATGAAAGACATAACAAGATGGATGTGAGAATGGCTATGGCTAAGGAGTAGAAAGGACCATATTTACCAGATGTGTCAGTACAATGATACTGTTGTAATGTATGTTGTTTCAGGACGCTCTACCGAAAGTGGCAGATAAGGACACATAAAAAATTAGTATTATCCATTATTGACGATTAAATTGTTCTTTTAATTCCAATGTGCAGACTTACGAATACCTATGATTTTTATTAATGTCTCCATTGTAGTGTTTTGATAATGCAGTTTTAAGTTGATACAGATATACCCTTAATCTCAGGTATTGGCCATAAATGAAAGAGAAAAGCACGTCTGGTATAAAATTAAACTCAAAACCTGCCGCATACGTTTATTTAGTATAGTGATTTGATCTGCTATATGTTTCTACTACATTAAATGGTTTATATTAAAAAACAAATTAAAATGGAGTAATAAAATGCTTGCTAGACAGCACATTTTAAAAATATTTTCACAAATACTGGCTGCCCATTAGTCCATGGCAACACAATATTATATATTTTTTAATGGAACACCCTATATATTAGTCCAGATTTGAACTCTCCTCGCTTCGTACATTACCTCAACAAAATTTCAGCATCTTATACCGGGTGCTTTCAAAGATATAACAACTTCTTTGCCTGACTGTGCATGTGTTGATCACTGTGCACCTTTCAAGAACAAACGAATGGCTACACGAAATATCGGAAGTCGTATACAGTATGTTCCAAAGAAGGAATCGTAGGTTTTTTTCGAAATTATTAAATGGAACACCAAATACTTTTCATCAGTATGGGATAGCTTATTTGGTACTCTATCAGTTTCATTAAGCATTGCCTATACCAAAACCCACTCGTTTTTTAGTTAAATTCGTCTTTATCCGAAACTCACCGTTATTAATCAAAACTAAGCGTAAAAGTTATATCTTTTAAGGGGGTAGGGACGACCCTATATCGCGCATGTTAAATTGATGATCTTTAGGTACACACTACTCAATAAGTCTTGGAGCTTTCAAATAAAAACCCAATGAAAGGTTAGACCTTGGGGTACATGTTACACCAATTACTTTTTTTTATTAACTGTTTGGAAATTAAAAAAAAATTATTTATGGATAACAAATTTTTACCTCGTTTTTGTAAACAAAAGTATTAATAATACTTGTTTTAATAACGTTTTTTGAATTCTAATTGGTCTACCATATAGCTTAAGATACTCCTTACAAATAGTACAAATTTCAGAATTGTAGATCAAAAATTGGCTAAACTTAAAATTTTAGAATTTACGGGAAATCGCATTATAAAGTAAGCTGATATGAAATTGTTGATTTTAAATTCACTTACTTAAAATAGGCCTGGTCCATAGTCGGGGTTGTCATTCTGACTGAATTCATCTTCCCTTTTACTCTTTAGCTGTCTTTTCTTCATCTTAGCTTCTTTTATGGTAGCGAGTACTTCTTTGTCAGCTTTGTAAATTCTGGCTCGGTCGGTTATCTTCAGGCCCTCATTTGTATTTGAGCTCAAGGTATAGCCTAAATGCCTTAGAACTGAGCCTTTGGATATATTTCCATCATTGAAAATCAATACAGCATCAGCCACCGCGTTTCCAAATTACGCTGTTGAAGGATTCATTTGGGTTTTACGTTTGGCTATGCAGGCATTTCTTCGGTAGCTTTGGTTTTGCCAGGTCCCTATAGGTAGGTTTTATGGCTAGTAAAACTGGCTCTGGCAAGGAGTGTTTGTGAGTGTAAGGCTGATTCAGTTCTAGAGCTTTGTTGTACTGGCACCAGCTGTCGTTACCTTTCGAACAAAGCTGATGGATTGTCATCTGTGGACAGCTTGTGAAAATAAGTAGACCACACAGCTCTTTACAAATTGTTGCAATTCCTTCTAATTGCTACGCCATAATAGTTTTCAAGCTTGTCAATAGTTGCATCTGTTAGTCTTCCTTTTCCTCTTATAGATTTACCATCTGAGAATTTTTTGCCTCTCATATCTTTGCACAGCCCTCACATCCGTTTCTAGATGTGTTCAACACATTCCATTTTTTCAAGCTTGTAATCTCCATAAGGTTTATCTTCTACCACACTAGCAAATGCTTTGGCGTCTCCATCAACGAGATACCTTGTATACATGGCACCCCTTGTTTCCACCGACCATCGAAAAATGTTGATTGCACCAGTAGACTCCATCCCCCACTTAACCTTTTGAAGTTAGATTTACAGTCATGGGGACGATTATTTTCATTTTACAAACATGAGAAAATTTTGTAAAGCACGCATAGTCAATAACTTTACCGGTGTCAAAGCTGGTTAGAGTAATAACACCGTTTAGAAAAGCAAAGCCCGTTTTTGCCGCGTTCCATCTATTGCAACTTTTATAGATTCCTGTGAAACATTATAAACTGCATAAGAGATCATATTTGAAATTCTAGTAAATTTTTGAGGCGATGAAGGTAAGTCTAACATCGCACATAGCATTCGACCACCGGCGTCAGCCTTGCCTATGGAACGTAACCCGTAAACCATCTGTACATTTACCTAATAGGCTTTAAATGACAGTTGTATTGAATTACAAAAAGGTGTTTTAGCATCACAGTTATCACACTGTAATATTTAACTTACAGCAAGTCCTCGCCTAGGTTTATTTTCTTCAAACAACTTCTTACCTTTTAGGCAAATTTTGTAAACACAAAATTCAATAAAAACTTTTTGGAGCAATTCCAAATTAAAAATTGAATAGTCTTTGGAATTGTAACCAATATCAGTTCTACTTAAATCAAACTTAGTTTCTGAAATTTTTTTCTTGGTGCACTAACACACATTTTCTTCTCTGAGTCAGTCTCAAGCCTACAATCATTGTCTGCATTCTTATTTCCATGAAAACGTTTTTTGTCAAACCTTTTTATGATAGAAAAAATTTAATTCACTGTACATTTAGACGAAACACTGAACAATAACTATAAATTAGTATAAAAACTAATAACCGAAAAGAACTAACCTCAAAAGGTGTTATTAGATATAGCAAATTTCCTAACATGTCGCGCGTAATACTCTCAAACCCGTTCTTTATTCTTTTTTGCATGTTTTCTTGAGTAGTTGGCGGCAAAAAGAAATCTAGTTTAGTTAAATCTGGGAATCGAGGTGGCCAGTTACACGGCCCACCCCTGCCAATCCGACGATTTGGAAAGAATGAATTAAAATGGTCCCTGACGTGAACGGAATAATGGGCGGGAGCTGCATTGTGTTAATGCTCTTTAAAAAAATAAGGTCCAATAGTATGTTCACCAATAATTCCGCCCCAAACATTTATTGACCATTTGTGTTGATAGTTAACCTGCACGAAAATCCTCGGATTCTAATCTGAATAGTAGTGGAAGCTACAGCGATTCACAAATCCATTTTTATGGAATGTGGATTCACCCGCGAACAAAACCTTATCAAAAAAGTTGTAAGTTACATCAATTTTATGTTGAGCTCAAGTGTAAAATACGACACGTCGTCCATATCCATATCAGATAGTTGTTGATGAAACTGGATGATACGCATGAAAACGGTTATCCTTTAAACGTTTTGTTCACTAACACCTACAGTACAACTAATTGCTTTTTAACAGGCAATTCATATTATTCAATTGGAACGGGTCTACTCTTAACTCGTTCTGTATAGTCTACATGTCCCTTTTGCATAAATCTTTGTAATAAATTTTAAAGATTCGCTTGTCTAGACTTCTTCGATCGGAATAACGCTCTGCAAAAGTTGGACTGGCCAGAAAAGTGTTTCTTTGGCATTCCCCTAGTATAAAAATCATATCTACGAGCTCCACCACAAGAAGCACTTTTATCATCAAACCCCACTTTAATCAATAATTACCGCTTAAAAAAATTGTAATATTTAGCAACACGTAACTAACAAAACTTATAGTTGATGCGTAAATTGAAACGTTAATGTTTATTTATTTCACAGTTACTACGAATTTTTTTCCATCGTCAGCTATTAGATACCTTAGCATATGTTTCCCAAGAAGTATGGTATCGTATTTTAACGCAGTAGAAGAAAGTATCAAAAAAATCCGACTATAAAAAATATCATTTAAAAATGTTAGATGAACATCTGTGAAACTGTGAAATATATGAGTATAATTACAATTATAAAAGATGTTGCGTACTTTATTTCGAACCCAATAAAAATAAAACATACAGGTGTTCCCTTTAAAAGATATAACTTTTACGCCTAGTTTTGATTAATAACAGGTAATTTCGGATAAAGACGAATTTAATTGAAAAACGAGTTTATTTAGGTACAGGGAATGCATCATAAAATTGATAGAGTAGAAAATAAGCTATCCCATGCCGATGAAAAGTATAGGTTTTTCCATTTCAATATTTTGAGAAAATCCACGATTCTCGTTTTGGACGATACTGTATACGACTTCCGATATTTCGTACAGCCATCTATATAAAATATACATAAAATATCCTACTGCAAATAATAATTAATTTCGTTTGTTCTTGAAAGGTGCAGATTGATCAACACATGTCCATTCAGACAGAGAAATTGTCATATCTTTGAAAGCACTCGGTGTAAGATGCTGAAATTTTGTTTAACCGAATAATTCAGAATTTAGTGAAAGTAGCAAAAGTTGTTTCAGCGCAATAAGTGGTGTCAATTACGACTGTCATTTGCACGTTAGCAAGAGGTTCATACTATTCAGTATGGATGAATCTAGAAGAATGGTGAATTGTGTCCCGCGTTAAGCCGAAAAAAGAAGACCCGACGTTCTTCACACATGAGAGTCTACTATAACACCGTTATACCTTTTTCCTTATCAAAACAGTCTCTAAATACCCACACATTTATCTGCAACGGTTGCTAAAATGGTAAAATCCCAATTTTGTTGAGGGATGATACGCAGCAGCAACAATCTTGAGGAAAATTTTTACAAAGGCGGACACTTCTCAGCGGTATGGCTTATAAGATGAGCAAGTGAGATGAGTAACGGTACGCTTAGGTAATGTGTTCCTAACGTATAGATTCCCTTGGAAAGAAAATTGACAATGATGGATTCCGAATTGGTTATTATTCGGAAA
Organism: Vesta saturnalis; assembly: GCA_036346205.1. Taxonomy (NCBI): domain Eukaryota; kingdom Metazoa; phylum Arthropoda; class Insecta; order Coleoptera; family Lampyridae; genus Vesta; species Vesta saturnalis. Next base: position 299,917 of record JARFJB010001925.1, read on the forward strand.
TGGAGGTAGGTGCATTGTGTAGGTGACTTGGACAACTTTACGTGATGAATCACGTAAAAGAGGGATTGACGTACAGTTGTGGTGCTGCTTGGATGAGGAGCACACAGTTTCGTCACAGTGGGACACTCCCCAGTGGTATGGATTACAATCAGAGCAAGTTAGGGAGGGATGATGAGATGAGCGATGGTACGCTTGAGTAATGTGTTCCGAACATACAGATTTTCTTGGAAAGAAAATAGACCAAAGTCTGTTCCGAATTGGTTAATAATCGAAAATGGAGGTAGGTGTATTTGTGGGCTTCGTCAAAGTGCGTATGGCTTTTATCACTCTGTGATTAGCAATCGCATCATCGACTTAGATAACTTTACGTGACGAATCACGTAAAAGAAGGATGGACGTACAGTTGTGGTGCTGTTTGGATGAGGAGCAGGTAGTTAGGATAGGAAGACGGTGGATTCCCCAAACTGGTGCAGTAACCACACGCCGGTATTCCGGGTTAGTGAAGTGGATTTCATGAGGAAGCTGGTGTATTTGTGGTTCAACTACGGCAGGTTGAAAGGTTGTAGGTCGTTAAACAGAGGTAAGCTGAATGGTAACGTTTGGATTTAAATAACAAAATTATAAAAACTAGTTTTGTGAAATAAGATTTAATTATGATCCTGTTTTTACTTAGTTAGATATGAAAGAACGACACAAAATTCCTTACTGAAACTGCAAAAAGATTTGCTTAAACCATTGTTCTTTAACATCATTATGCAAAGAAATTTATGTTTCCTAAAACTATTGAAACACTATATAGATCAGACAAAAAAATTGGATTTGGCCAACACATAACTTTCTTAAGCTAGAGTTGTATAGGGTTAGAACCTAAATTGGTTAGTAGGACTGGAGAAAATACCTTTTTGCACATGAGTTACAAGATTGAGTTGGGCAGTTCGGGAACAGTGATTTTTAACATATTCATTCTTTCCCTTATAGGAAATACCTAGTTTTATGTTTTCCGTATATCCACCTTATTAAAAAAATAAGTGTTCGTAAGCTTAAATGTAACTTTCTGCGAAATGTCATTAAATTCTTTGGTGCAACTACACATAACGCACTTATGGCTTTAACATTTATATGTGCACTTAATGTTTTTATTCAAAATTCAACTGTAAACCATACATGACTATGGATTTCAACAGGAGTAGCAAAAAGAAACAAGCAATGTGTTTCAGTACATGATCAAGGGGAAGGGTGGACTGCTTAAACTTTCAAATCTCTTTCAGCCACAGGCATGGATTATCAACACACATACATTAAATAGAACTAAGAATGAATGCGGTCAGGATAGGATCAGAAGGAACAAAGTTTTGAGGAGGAAGTTAACACCCCAGTATTCGCTTTAATAGTCGCATATGGTGTGTGTATACACAGTGATCATGCCGCTATACATGTATGAGGAAACCCCGCTGAAAAAACCTCATACAAGTAGACGGTAACGGGGATCGAACCCATTACCTCCCGAATACTACTACTAAGCGAGTCGTTTTACCACGGTCCCACTAGCTTGGTCAACAGACGTGGTACTATCAAAGCAAGTTTCAAACTGAAATTAAGTTTTTATTAAAACATTCTTATAATCGAGTGTTGAACAGTAATAAAAGACGAACAAATGAACAAGCCATGCAGTTTTTGTTTAATTTGATTATTCACAACCATGTTTCGAATTATCCGAAATACATCTTGATTTAATTTCTTTGCATATTTAAGTAAACCTAATTCTTAGATATTGTTTATACTATAAAGTGGAAACGGTCATAAAACTTTTGATAGGTACAGTTCATTCTGTAAATTTTAATTATGCATTCTAATTAACATCACGTAATCATATATATATATATATATATATATATATATATATATATATCATCAGCCAGTAACGCTTCGTTGCTTATCTGATGAAAGCGAAAGTTACGAAAGTTTAATGACCTCTGAGTTGCTTAGAGGTCCTTGATAGTCATTATTCATTAGGGCTTGTTTGTTTTTGAAGATCTCTAAACTTAACAATTAAGTTCGCGCTTATTACTAACATGCTTCATTAGGGATACCTTATCCACTACTTGATTTTTATTAAACATATGTAGGGCTACGGCATACTTATCCCAACGTTTGTATTTTATATGAGCTGAATGTTGTTTTAAACAAATTTTAGTGGGTTGTTAAGTTTGTGCTACATATATTTATTCACAACTTTAGTGTTAAGGATGGCAAACACATCATCCATGTATCTAATCCAACCTCTAGGAAAATAAGGCAAATCGCGTTTTATGTCTATCTCAAATTTGCCCATAAATAGATTGGCCATGAACGGAGAAAGTCTATTTTCCATTGTTGTACCATGTTCTTGGTTGAAAATTTTATGGTTAATTTTAAAAAAGGTTTGCTTCATACACAAATCTGTTGATTTAAGAACTACTTCTGCATCGTCCAAATGGTTTTGTTTTAAAACATCTTCTAAATAAACTATAGTTTTACCTATTAGAATGCTCAAAAACAATGAACAAACATCGTATGTAAGCTCAATGTTTTTAATTTTATCAATAAATTCATACGAATTTGAAATACTAAAGTTGGGCGGTTTGTAGGTGAGGTTATGAAATTTGCTAGATAACGATTTCGACTGCAGATAAATAGGTGCATTAATATCAGACATAATGGGTCGCATAGCATTTAGGCAAGCAATACATTCTAGGTAGTACCGGATAGAAAACCGCTAGGCGAAACCTAAGGGAGTCAACGACAACTATTTTACATGCTAATTAAACCTTCCTAGTTTTCATTTTAGGAAGGGTATCTTTGGTAATGGCTGAATAAGAACCTGAATCGAAGAGTTCTTTGACTGAAACAAAATAATCCTCTTTGTTTAAAATGACTACTTGATTGCCTTTATGTGTTTTGAGATAAAAACAATTTTTACGTTTGAGAACTTGAACAATTCTAGGTTCTGTATGATTGAAATTAAATTATGACCCATGTTCGTTATTTTCCGAAATTTGAATTTTACTGGCTCGGGTAACGTACTTTTTGCAATTTTCATCCATTGATTTAATCGAACTTTCTATTCCAACTATGTCTTATCCAACGGAGGTTTGTTATAATTAAAATTATATTTCAAACCTCTATTGAACAAATCTATTTCTTCTTTGTTAAAAGTCTCAGAAGATTTGTTAATAACGATATTTTCGTTAGTGGCATTACCCTTTTGCTTGACTTGTTTGTTGGATCTACATAATTCAATTTCTACCGATGTATAAATCCTTTAGCAATGACCTCATCCAAGTGACGCAAAAAAGTAATCCACTCATCAAATTCATTTGCATTTAAACCTGTTACCAGTTTTAAATGTAAGTCATAGCCTCTAATTCTAGCTTTGTTAGTTTTGAATAATGACATTTAATTTTTAAATCTAGCCATTTCCGCTTGACAAATTCAAGCGACTTTTTACCTGCATATGAATTTAAACATTAATAAAATTTGGAAAAAACATCTAACCTACGGCAATATTTTAGAAATTTTGTCAGTATTAATTAAAAATACCCTACTCTTAATTTTAAAATACCTGTTCCTCAACTTTGACCGGGAAGCCATCTCACTTGAATAATCTGTAACACTGGAACTGTGGCAGGATCTGTAATAAACAAAATGCATCACGTATCACACAAAAATAAATATCAAATCTATTTTATACAAGTGTGCATGCATAAAGCAATATTACAACACACATGAAATAAGTGTACGTGATTGTGGAAATAATTAAAATAGAAATCTAAGTTTACGTTAACGCTATTAGATTTGCATCTCGCGACATATTAACAAGATGGTGATTGTAAAAATAATCAAAACAGCTTTCTTTCAACTACATATGCATTACTTATTTATAATGGATTTCAAATTTACAATGCGTGCTACTTGGATAGATATTGGCAGAGTGCAGGGTCACGTTTTGTAATTCTTAATCTGCGATAAGATCAGTAACAAGTGGCAAGTGAACAGATTCTAATGGTTGTACCTTACAGTAAATTTCTTATCCGGTTCGAGGTGACGCTCGTACAACTTAAAAGATCACAGATAATTATTACTACAAGAACATTTACGGGAATTCGATCACATTTTTATTTATAATATATAGGTAATATATATTTATATAAATATTATTTTTATAAATTATATTTATATCGTTGTCTTTAAACAAAACACATTATTATATGAAGTCAAAGGTCGTGCGAACCGTCTCGAGAAATGATTTGTCGCGCCGTCTTGTTCTAAACGTGCCGCAAAGTGACCAAGAATCGCACCTACGCTAATGAGAACACATAATTCATGATAGTATACTATAGTTTAACTGAAGAAATAACTCCTTATTAATAATCAAGCTTTGTCTCGTCCTTTATGCTACTTATTTTCTACGGACCTTAAGTAATTTTTATTAAACTACAACAAAACTAGTAGGTACTTTATATCCATTTTTAATTCTTTCTTTGGAACTTACTGTATGTATAATATTTAAATTAAGGCTAAATAATGGTAAGTAATTGTTATTATCACTGCACCTATCTCGCTTAGTTTTCAAGGTTGAGGTAAACTGGATAAACTAATATTTGACTCAACCTCATGCTTAACATGTACAAAATCTAAGTAAACAATTTTAACTCCAATTACACAGGTTGTTTTATATACATGATGTCTGCAAATTAATTGTTATTTTACTACGCTTTTTATCTGGATTAGTTTCTTTTGTATTGTTAGTAAATCGTTTAGGTAAGTATCGGTCTACACATTGCATAAGGTGTAAGATTTTGTAAATGTATGATTAACGTCGTATTATGCCGTATGCCCTAATTTTATTAGCATTGCTATATGTGAAATAATATGTATTTTTATGACGCGACTTATTTCTTAGTTAATTTTTGAAAGTTTTGAACATTTTTAAGCAATAAAAGTTATTAAAAAAATGTTTAGGTTACGCCATTGGATAGATTTGAAAGGGTTAACTAATGATGCCTGCCATTGATTTTACGCTTGGTTTATATTTCAGTTTAATTGAGTCATTTTTATGTGTGATTTTCAGTTTATCTAAGAATTTAGGGATGTAGGTTTTTTAATTTAAATAAAATTTCTTGCTGACGTAAATTATTGGAGTTTGTTTGCTACAAAAAATAGTACTATATTTAACGAAATAAATGTGTGCAACTTCAAATCAAATTCCTAAGTAACACTTCTTTTAATTATAATTAAAAAAGTGTTACTCTGGGAATTTGGTTTGAAGTTGCATAAATTTATTTCGATAATTTTTTCCCAAATTTGAGTATGAATTTTACGTCTAAAATACTGCATTTAAATTATATCTAAAATTGTTAATATATATAGCGAAAGTACGGTGATCTTGGTTTCTCTGTTTTTAAGCTAAAGCTAATGTTAGTGCGACATTAAGTTAAGAAGTCTAGGAATAAAGTGTAAGGTGCTAAAATGTAATTGAACCATAACCTCTATGTTTTCACAAATGAGAATGGCAATATCACAAACACATACGCGATGTTACAGCTTGCGCTAGAATATGCAGCAATAGAGAGCGAGTTACGCTTTACACTTGCTGCGATAGTGGAATCAAACGTATATTTGCATTAATTGGATTTCTACTGTATGAATCTTATTGTCATTTTGAGGTTCGTTAATGTAAAGTACAGTACATGTTACCGAATATTCAACATAATGAAATACGATACAATGAATCAAGTGGCGTAATGTAACCATTCAAGTCGAATCTACGATAGAGGCGGCGCATAGTGTGACGGGTAGAAGGTGACGGAATAGGCTTAGTAAAAACGTGCTTTACTGCTAAATCGTTCAGTAGGGTTGCAGTCGAGTCTAGCTAAATATCTAATCACAATTCTGCACTGTAACTTTTTTCATAAGCTGGGTCAACTCCACCTCCTTGCACTCTCACAGGTCAAGACACTGGATAAACTACGACGTGCATTTGCTAACACTAAGTCGAGAGCCACATACGTACCGGTTATCACGTGTGATCTGCTTATGCAACCGCATGCACCTTGTATCCTTCTCCATATAGTGCGCCGCTAAACCTACCGCTTACTTCATTAATAGTCCCGCATTAATAAACTCAAGTGTAGGCACTAAACCTTGTGCACGTCCCGTGCGAAATTCTTGTTACAGAATATGTAAGTTAAGAGTACGTTCTTCTTAATAATTATGCACGGGAAACTGCCTTGGAATACGCCGCTTACGGTCGCAATACAAAGTGAATAACGACTACTAATACGAACGCTATGAGAATAAATAGTAGAACAAATAGTTGTGTCCGCTAAATCCTGTACATCAGTTGTCTACGAACATTATGACGCGCACACCGTAGGCCACACTATTGGCCAAACCACGTCGACATCAAAATCGCACGCAGTTAGGTCTGCTAGGATACGAACTACTACGTACCGTCAAGCGAAAGATTATAAGAGCGTATCAACCAAGTTTACCAAAACCAACACAAGTACTGCTCTCGATATGCCAAATAGGTGTCACACAAGCACAGTACTCTATCGGTCAGAAAGTCATGGAGAAATCGCGGAACCCACCTGCGGGTTAATTTAACAGGAAACAGGCAATCAAGGGTAATCAAAGTCTTGCTCTACATCCATCGACTGGCACCCATTCCTCGAGCTGCCAGACAACTGACCAGCAAAGACAGCGATTCAACTACACCCCAGCCACCTATCAGCTCCACTCCATCACCACCACAACGTTGATGACGTCACTACAAGCACTCACGACGACTGAGAAGGAAACCCTCTGCACTCCTTTAAAGCCAAAGGGGTGCTGTTACCAAATACTCAACACAATAAAACTTGATGCAATGAATTGGATAACCTCACACATCACTTGGAGTTGAACTACCCGTAGGCGCAGTCCATAATGTGACGGACAAGAGTCTCCCAAATATGACAAACGCACCCCACTACTAAACCATTTAGTGGCAACCAGCTAACGAACCGTTGTACTTCATCCCACTGAAATCTAAATCAGCTGCAGAATCGTAATAAAATAGAACAATTCTTGCAATTCATTGCAATATTTTTAAAATTGATTGTCGGCATTATGCGTTGGACACCAATCCTGTTACTATTTAGTATTAAAAAGGGCAAGTATAGGCAATTCCAAGATAAAAATCGATGCAAGCCAAAAATTTAGTTAGCTAATTCCAACAAATTATTTATGTTACTATTTCGTGTGTCCCCATGACTCAACACGAGAGAAATAATCTAAAAAGTTGGGACTACTTACATAAATTAATGACGTGCAACTGAAGTTACATGAAATTTCCTATACCTCGTGATCGTACCTATATACTGTCAGTTCTAACATCAACGTTACGGGTTTACTTTGTAATAAAGTACTCCACGCAAGTCCTCCCCCTCCCCCCCAATAATGGATAATGAATCAGACCTTTTTATTTTGGGAAGTTTTTTGTGCATCCAAACATTACTCAATATTCACCAAAATGCCCACGTCTCATAAGTCATTCATTTTTCTATTAAAATTGTTTCTTTGCGTGAGATTGAAAATAATTGGTCTTCGTTGTAAATAGAAGACTTTATTAAGGATTTTTATAAAATAATCGCATTTTTTGTTACTACACACGCACACGCACGCGCACGCACACAGGCACGCACGCACTCACGCAGGCACACACACACACACTCGCACGCACGCGCGCGCGCACGCTCACGCACGCTTTTGATTATTCTACAGACATCAATTCGCGTTTAACAGTTACTCTATAGAACGGGATCGCAACTACTTACAATTAAAACAGGACGATCTGTTTTAATTGTAAGTAGTTGCGATCCCGTTAACCCCGTTACTTAAGCAAATAGATAGCAAATAGATCAAGCGAAAAAAAGAAACGACCTGTTCCCCAACCATTCGTAATTGGGAAATACAATAAATATGTGGAAGGCGTGGACCGAATGGACCAAAACATCCATAACTACCGAGTTAGTATCCGATCAAAGAAATGGTGGTGGAGTCTGTTTGCATTTTGTTTAGACTCATGTATGCATAATGCTTGGCAGTATTATAGGCTACAATCATACTGCGGAAAAATAGATTTTCTCCAATTCCGGCGAGAAGTTGTACAGGTATATCTAAAACAATACGGTCGGCCAGTTTCCACCGGAGAACGTCCTAAATCATCGAAACCGTTGCAAGAGAGAATCCCACACCAGGTAACGTACGATGGTATGAATCATTGGATCGTTCCAGCCAAAAAGGAAAATCGGTGTGCACAATGTCACAAGAACTCGACGTAAATGTGTGAAAAATGTAATATTAATTTACATGACACTTGTTTTAAAACATACCATGTGTTTCATCAGTAGCCCCATTAGATAATAATTAGCATGTTTTTCAGATTTCATTACATATTTGTAGTAAAAGTTTATCGTATGAGTTTTCTTTAATACACCCATCCATTCCCGGTGTTCCAAAAATGGAACATGGTATTTTTATGCGAAAAAAAAACTTTTAAAAAAGTAAAAAACTTGTTTTCTGTTTTAGATTAAAAGCTAAAATTCTTAAGTATCTACGATTTTCAAGTATTTGTAAAACTCGGGCATTAGCAGTACAACCAAGACGTTATAACTCGGGAAAAAACGGGTTAAATCATCTGCATGTGGGAGTTTTTTGTATACTTTGATATCACTGTTCGAATTACCAGAATTGTTTTTTGCTGGATAGCGATTGAAGAGAAGTTTCTTTAGAATCCGTTAACTAAAATTAATAGTTTAAGTATGTTAAGGTTCTTCTGTGTCATTGTAGGGTGGCATATATCTATAATTCTGTTTTTTAGAGTGAGAATTAAATTAATCTGATGATTTAAGGCGTGGTTTGAGAAATAATCTAAGTACCGACCTGAACTTGTGGGTTTTTGGTACCAGCTTAGTATAATGGTGTTATTTTCGTTACGAATCACCCTACGATCAAGAAATGGCGCACTCCTTTTTCTATTTCAATCGTAAATTGGTTGTAGTTGTTGAATACTTCTAATACGACATCATATTTATCCTTTGAACAGCACAAATCAGATCATCCACGTATTGGAATAAAAGCGGTAGATCAAACGATTATTGATCACTGCCAACTTGAAGCAGATCGTACACGACGATATCTTCCAATATTGGACTAAGGATGGACCCCATAGGGGTACCCAAAGTTTGAAAGTAAAATTTGTCTTGAAAACTACAATACTTAGTATCAAAGATAAAAGTCAAGGCTTCAATAAAACTCTCCTTGTCAAAGTTTGCTTTCAATTATGCTCCAGTTTTTTTCACTATCTCAATTATTAATTTACTTGGTAAATTGGTGAATAGTGAAATAACATCCAAGGAAATTATTACAAAGTTAGCAGGCAATGGGAAATTATTAACAATGACAGCGAAGTGAAAAGTATCTAGTACCCTGAATTTAAGATTTAAGATTTTATATATATATATATATATATATATATATATATATATATATATATATATGCATACAGAGTGCGGCATTAGTGAGTCGAAGTACGATATATCCGTTATTAAAGGAGATATTAAAAAAAGTTATTTACAAAAATTATAGACAACTTCAAACTTCAAATTGTAAAATTATTTTCGTATTTACAGGGTGGTACATATTACTGGGGTGAACCAAACATGCTTTTTTTTAATGGGGCACCCTATATATTATTTCAAATTTAAATTAAGCTCATCTCCTCCATACTTCCAGTATAGGGTGTCATTACGTTATACAGGGTATTTCAAAAGTTATGGTCAATTGTACACGAAAATCATTCTCATTTCAACGTCCTGTACACCCTAGACATAACAACCTAACAATAATTTTTTCCAGGCATAACTTTTTGACATTGGTACAGTGTTACGAGAAAGTACTATTTCTTTATTATTGCAACAATTGAATATAGAGAGAGCCAAAACTCGACCACATTTATTTTGTCAATTTTTTCAAATGAATCATCCTGTATTTTATTTTAAAAAGTGAAAGTACACTTTATGTTCCTTCATTTTTATTAAACACTCCCTATAGCTCAAATCTTTAATTTCTGAAGTATTTTCAATTTAATCATAGAAAGACATTTTCTTCTTAAATTTCTATTATAGCAAGTGAGCCGTGAACAAATAAAAGTGTGACAATTTATTACAAAAAATTAAAAAAACATCGGTTATTAAGACAAAATTCTTATACAATTAATTAATTTCATAATAAATGTTCAAAATATCCACCGAAAACCTTAAAATAGCATTGCAGTCGATCTTCAAATTCTCCACTAACATCACACTAGATTAATTCATAATCATCTTAATACCCATTTTCCTGGAAGATGGGTGGGAAGAAGAGAACCCATTGCATGGACAACTCGTTCACCAGAGTTAAGTAAAATTGACTTCTTCAAGTGGGGTTATGTGAAAAACCGTGTGTATCAAATACCTCTAACCACACAAGATGATATGAAGAATAGAATACGAGAAGTAGGTATTCTAGAGTATTAGAGTGTTGATAAATGTCAGTCGAGAGTTTGAAGATCGACTGCAATGCTGTATTGATGTTTTCGGTGGACATTTTGAACAATTATTTTGAAATTAATTAATTTTATAAGAATTTTGTCTCAATAACCGATGTTTTTTTAATTTTTTATAATAATTTGTCACACTTTTATTCGTTCACGGCTAACTTGTCATAATAGAGATTAAAAAAAAATCTTTCTGTTATTAAATAGAAAATGTCTCAGAAATTAACGATTTTAGCTATAGCGAGTGCTTAATAAAAATGAAACAACATAAAGTATATTTTCACTTTTTAAAATAAAATACAGGCTGATTCATTTGAAAAAATTGACAAAATCATGTGTTCGAGTTTTGGCTCGCTCTATATTCAATTGGTGCAATAATAAAGAAATAGGACTTTCTCGTAATACTGTACCAATGTCAAAAAGTTATGCCTGGAAAACAATATTATTAGGTTGTTCTGTCTAGGGTATACAGGACGTTGAAATGAGATTGATTTTCGTGTGCAATTGACCATAACTTTTGGAATACCCTGTATAACGTAATATATATATATATATATATATATATGTACATACATATAGTAATTTATCATCAATCGCTTGTTTTTAAATTCCGAATAGTATTCGTTTAGTTTCGGGATATTTAACAATACATGTGAGCTGTTAATAAAATAACTAACTTGCTTTTTTGTTTCAGGGATGACAAACAAGTGCTTTATTTGTGATGGGGTGCTGTATGAAAAAATGTTTCAAAAGTTAGTGAAAAGGGAATTAATTTTCTGATACCTGCCAGTAAGCAAAGAGAAGAAGAGTTCTCAGCTCAAAGGTTTGAAATTACTGAACGCGCACATTTCATGAAGAAAACATTACGCGAGAGCCGGGAGCATTAAAGCTGAGCTAAATAAACATAATACGTCTTCAGCAGGGCCCTCCACAACTCCCACCTTGAGCTCAGCAATAGCGACATTCGATGCCTTTTTTTGCAAGTGTTCATTCGAAGATGAGAACAAAAAACCTGTTGGGAAGCGAAAGACAATGCACAAGATTAGAAGCATAGCAACCTTTAAAGACTCATACACTAAGGTTGGCCACGCAAGACCAGATGAATGGGGCGAAGAGGTAGTTAATCGTTTAGCCTGAATAATTGATTTGGTTGCGAAGAAAGCTTGATACCACGATGAATGTCGCAAATCATTTTTCTGGCCACTGTGCAAAACTCAAACGGATTCAGACTTCACTTTAGCTTGCATTGTTGAAGCCATGAATGAAATTTATAGGTATATGGAGGCTAATAGTGGATGTTAGCCATTGAGGAATTACGCGCTGCAGTATCAGGAAAACTGGCAAATGACAAAACTAGCAAAGCCAAGCTGTTGGGGGCAGGATTTGGAGATCGTGCTATAATATCACCAGGAACCAATCGACACAAAGTTTCTACCATATGCTTTAGAGACGCTGGACTGTTAAGCGATTATTGGTGTGAGACTAGGGATAAATAGGGAAGTGATGAGCAACTCAAGATTGTAAAGAAGGCATCAGAGGTCATCAAGCAGCACATACAGGGTCAAGTGAATAATGTTACAACATACCCTTCCAGCGATGACTTCCTAAAGGATACATATGAAGTTACTTCAACTCATCAAACATTCTTGGAGGAAGCGACGATGAAAAAGACGGAACTAACTACAGAGACACGGAAGAAATACAACGCTATAGCACATACCATCATTTCCAGTGTTCGACCACGTACATTCACTTCTTCCATTATGAAGAGCCTATCCCTTATTGTTTATAGAAGGTTTGGTTCAAAAATGTTGGTGAATCTTCTCGCACATTTGGTCTTATCGCGACGCTCAATTATTACAGTTGTCTATTACCGCCCATGAGAAGCCTACCTTTAAATGTGGGTCCTTCAATCAGTTTGAATTCGAAAATGCTGACCATGATGTGTATATCATAGAGTGTAAATAAGATAAAATGATGCATGTAACTGCTTGTTTATTGCCTTTCTGCTTATTTCGTTTCCTTTTGAAAGTTTAGTAAAAATTGTTCTACTGGCCCCAGCAGCTGATTATCCAGATATTAATATTAAATCTTTGCTGGTGCTTAGTCTCTTTTATTGCATGAGGATTTTCGTAAATCTATGCGTAATTATGTACATTACCTAAATTAAAAATCCCATCCCTACTAAAGGTAGCTTCATCCAAAATAAAATGTTAGAAAAAAAATTAGGGTCCTGATTCTTTTTGTTCCTCAAACAGTTTGAAAACGCGGGCAGGAAAATCACCATATAACATCGCATGAACTCTCTGAAAATGAAAAGGTTAAAAGTTTTCTCGATGAATAATATTCCATATGAAAGATTTGGAAATATTAGGATACATAGCAGCGAGCCTTCTGGTGCTAGTCTCTGGATTCTCTTCAATTTACATCAAAACATCGTCTTCGTATTCTTCTGTAACATCACTGTGTCTACCAGTTTCCGTATACTTAGAACTACTAAGCCAGTTTTTCTTATTCTTTGGTGTAATGCTGTAAATTTTTAGTGACTGGGATGCCTTCCGTTTGGAAATGTTTTCCACGTATCTTCGTTCTGCTGCAGGAGCGTTACACTGTACTTCCCCATAAACTAAATGCATATCCGCATATTCTTCATTGGAAAAACTAACCATTTTGTTTCAAAGTAACAAATTTTTATCTTTTTAATACAACAATAACTGTTTAAGATCAAAACAATTTGACGTAACGTCAGATTCTGTTGATACTTCACAGTCAACTAGGCCTTGTAAGCATAATTTAGTAATGAAACGGTATTTTCTGCCAGAAACACAAAAAGTGTAAACTGATTGTGCTCGAAAACGGTACGAGATGGCGTTTTCAACTAAGAGCACATTTTGTATGGAAAATATCGTAAAGTTAAGCTTTTAAATTTGATTCAAAATCCATTAAAGCATTGAAAATAAAAATTTTCGTTAAAAAAAAAGCTGTTGGCCCACCCAAGTGGACTGCTTCTGATGGCAATAAGAAAATGGTGTTTTCAGTGGCCGGACAGAATACGACTATGTATGTATGAACGTACTTCGAATATTTACCTATTAAAGTAGAAGCATTTGTTTGTAGTTGTTATTGATTGTTTATTTATTAATATGTATTTATGTTGTTAAAGTGTCTTTTAGATTACGTAATTAAATATTTTCATGTTTTATTAATATCCCGTATTTTTTTTTCAATTAATACTAAGTTTTATTTACCTTACACAATAAAAAAGGATGTCATCTTGTATTTCAAGGCCACCTTAATATTGAAAAATTAGATGTAATATTTAAAATAAAAAGAAATAAGAACAACTCAAAAACTGTTAGAGTTAGGTATAGAGAAGCCTAATATAATTTGAAAGGTTACAAAGTTCTACAAATTTTTTTATTAAAAACAGGGTGTGCTATTTAAGATAAGGCAGTTATTTGCAGTTGACATTTGATTTTTGAGTACCCTGTATATTTTATTAACAAACATTTATCTTACACAACAACCCTTTTGCAAAGTACTGGAAGAGGCTCCGCTGTTTCAATAATAATACACGTAGCAAAAACAAATTTTGAATTCAAGCCTACAATTTCAAAAATTATTAAATATCTTTGAAACGGTAGGTTCTAGGTATAGGGAATTCTATTGCAACTTGCCTTTATTTTATTCGTAAATTCCAAATATACAGGGTGTTTCATTAAAAAAATATATAACTTTGATATGGATCTTTTTTGTGGACACCCTGAATAGTTGAAATTATTTTAAAATTGTGCTCCTAAACACGCTGTATATGCTCCAAGAGAAAAGTATTAAAATATTACAATAGGCTAGAAACTTCGTGGCGTATACACACACACACACACACACACACATATATATATAATATATATATATATATATATATATATATATATATATATATATATATATATACAGGCTGCGGCATTAGTGCGTCGAAGTACGATATATCCGTTATTAAAGGAGATATCAAAAAAAGTTATTTACAAAATTTATTGGCAACTTCAAACTTCACATTATAAAATTATTTTCGTATTTACAGGGTGTTACATATTAGCAGGGTGAACCAAACATGATTTTTTTAATGGGACACCCTATATATTATTTCAAATTTAGACTAAGCTCATCTCCCCATACTTCCAATATAGGGTTTCATTACGTTATACAGGGTATTTCAAAAGTTATGGTCACTTGTACACGAAAATAATTCTCATTTCAACGTCCTGTGTACCCTAGACAGAACAACCTAATAATATTTTTTTCCAGGCATAACTATATTACCATATTACTATATTACTATATTACTATATATATATATATATATATATATATATATATATATATATATATATATATATATATTGAAGAGAATTTAACTTACAAGTTTCTTTAAGAGTATTTTTCTCAGATGAACTGTTTTTAGGTCAATCTCTGACAAAAAACATGAGGTAAAAGACTCATTTTTTAAAATTGGCCATCTCGCCTACATCTCGACAACGATTGGGAATTGGGAAAAAGTGTATAGAAACAAAGTTATAGAGAGTTTTGTTAGCTTTTATATTGTATTTGGAAAACTTTTCCTGCGATACACCGTTTTCGAGATATAAGCCAAAAACGGAATAAGGGGACCTTCTTTGTACCCCACCCCTAGGGCTAACTTCCTAGAGGTGGGAAGTTTTAGCATGTTTACCTCCCAACTAGTCAACACAACAAAGTTCCGAAATCAAACTTTCTGCTTTAGAACTTTCCATCTGCAATCATTCGTTACCTGGACTATAGTTACTTAAAATGTTATCGTTCCATAACATTCACATAGAAGTAGATATATTGATATTTTAATATGTCCAAACTGAACATTGTTGCGCTTCTATTAGTTTCATTTAGTTTAATTTAGTTCTAATCATTCTAAATTGATTTGTGAGGTTCTTCGGATAAAGCTCAAATGATTAACTGACTTACATAAAGGGTCAACACCGTTGTAATAATATTAATTTTTTTTTTAATTACAGTATTCCCGAACAGGCTAAGATTTGCCTAGCATGCTAAAGCACTCAGGAACACTGGGAAGGTTTAGGGATATTGTTACGCTGCCGAGAAATGTTTATGAATGGATAGCTTAAATTGACTCAAGTCAACGTTTGGAGGGAAATAGGAACTGGGTAGTACATTCCACAATTTGGTCGCTGTGTGGAAAAATGTAAGTTGAGCCCGTATAGTGTGACACCATGGAATTTTGAGTGCGTAATTATGGTGTGAATGGGCAAACCGAGTGTTCCTAGCGAAGATGGCCTGCTAAGGTATTATGGAGTGTATTTCGGAGTCCAGATGAGGTCGAATTTGAGCCTTATACAGTAAAAGGAGTTGTTGCGATGTAAAATACTGTATAGATCTGTATAGAAAGCCCAGTTTATGGGCAGCTGTTTTGCTCGCTGATAGATTGGTAGATTTGGGCGGCGGCACAGTTCTAACGGAATCATTGAGACATGAATTTGATGTAAAGTAATCGACAAAGGGGTTGGCTTTTTCAGCAGGATCAGCTACCACAGCTGCATCGCGAGACCTCATAGGAGCAAAGGAAGATGTACAAAGGTGTTACTGATGGCTTTAGCTAACGACCAAAATTTACGACCACCCAAAGGACATGAGACTAATTCTTTGCATTTACGTTCTTCAATCATCTGTTTGGCCTTGGTGATGATGCTTTTGCAACTATTCCTTGCGGCAATATAGTTGGCGTGATTTTCGATAGATTTATTTGTCTTCCATTTGATATAGAGTTTATGCTTTTGCTATAATGCATCAGTGCAAGCCCTATTAAGCCAGGGTTGGAAACGGGCATGACCTACATGATTATGTTTTTTGGTAATGTATAACTCCATACCCATCAGGATAACTTCAGTTATTGAAAGATCAATTTTTGAAGAGGAGGACCACTTAAAGCAATACTCACGCTAGGGGAAGGTTGGAAAAAAATCTCGCAGTCCGCTCCAGTTAGCTAATTTAAAACACCACATAGTTCTATCTGTTTTTCGAGTAACAGTGGGATTGGGTGCAGAAGAAGTTATTTCGATTAAACAGTGGTCTGATTGGCCAAGTGGGAACAGGACTCTTGCTTTTATAGACAATTGGGTTGGTTGTAAGGAATAGGTCCAGGAGGCGTGAATTTGTGTGAGATCACAGGATACAGCAAATGCTTCTATGTCCTGCGGGATTAGTATTAGATGAAAAATGAAGACAATTGGAATTGTGGGCATTAAAATCTCCCACAATTGAAATATCGCAAGATGGAAACTGTGACAAGAGGTAGTCTATTTTCAGACTAAGGTAATCAAAAAGATCTTGGAAGTCGTTATGATTTTGAGACCTATACAAACAACAGTAGAATTTTACAAATTGGGGCCCAGAATGTTTGAACCAAATCGCGTCAAATTTGTTGTTTTCCAAAGTGGACATCCTCTTACAACCTACGTTGTCCTTGGTACGTTCACATATTCCGCCTTTAAGGCGAAAGTTAGAGCGGAGGTTGTATCTGGGAAATTGCAGGTCAGGCGAATCAGTGCTTCCAGGGGAGACTTTCTGCTAGAAACAGAATGTTTCGTTGCACTTGTACAAGGTGTTGGTGAACAGCATTAAGATTCTAGCTGATACCACGTATGTTGCAGTAATGAATCCGGATGTTGGTACATTCGATGACCGAGGTCCCTCCCGGGCATCCGAATGGAACAGAATTTTATTCTTTACAGATCTTGCTCTTCTTAGTCTTGATTTTGGCATTGATGAATTTTTGTTCCCCCCAGAATCCTTGGGAGGGATCTACGAATCGATGTGAGAGTGTGGGCGTCTCGTCCTACTAACCTGGGGTATAGCATCTGTTTTAGAACTGGTCATTTTCAGGGTTTAGTCGTTAAAACGCCACGCTTGGCAAGTGCGTGTTGGTGAGTACATAAGGAATAAAGGAGAAAGTGACCGGCAGCCCTTACCGAGCTCAGAAAATAGGAGCACCAATATTAAGCAGCCCATGGTAAAGGAGGTGGTATTGCACCGGGCGGCATGGGGTATACATGCCTTCCACCTATGCAGTTGGAGAATATTAGAGCTGAAAAGGAAGCATTAATTAGTTTACATTGCATCTTACAAGAAAAAATTTTGTACGATTGCTGAGTAAAGTAATTGTACTTAAAATAAAGCAGGATATTCATTAATTTAATTAAAAGGATCGTGCATAAGTTGTATAGTACCCCAATCTGTTTATGGTTAGTTTCATAGGTGTTGACAGCATTAAGATTGAAATAAGTTGTTTACTTAATTATAGTAAATAACTTACAGCACCTTTCCAAGATGTTGGAATGCATAACTATCAATTCCAATAAGATAATGCAGAGATTTCGTGAAGGGATCAGTTTCTTGTAAAATTTCTAAAAATTCTATAGTACTTTTATTGTTCGAACGATATACACAGATGGGTTCGGCTCTATTTATGTATAACTGGTACATCTAAAGAAGACATACAGTAATAGTTGGTAATTCATAAACTAATTAATATAAGTCTTAGAAATTTGAGAACTTTTAGTTATGTTTGAATAGCTCTTTAACCGGCCTTTAAATTAACCTCAACGAATTTTGAAATAGACTATTGACCTTTAAAAAAATATTTACTTTAGTGGTAATTTTAGCGTTGCAGTTCTTTATAATTTTCTGGAAACTTAAAATATGCTGATCAAATAAATTTTTTTGTTTAGTTATTGCCAGAACTATCCACTCACTAAAATTGATGGTAATTTAAAGCTTAAAATCAGAACACAAATTCTACAAAAATCAACTTAGCACTTTCACAATTTACGATGTCTATAGTTTTGTCTGAATTTTTTATTTTATTCGTTTTCCTTTTTATGGAAGATTAACACTTTAGATAATTAGATTATTAAAAATTGCTTTATTATTATTTCATTGGGTGAATACGAGGTATTTATTGAAAAAAATCTTTTGAAGTTTCGTCGGTAAATTAATAGCAACAATCAATGTTTTATACAACATTTCAGAAAAAGCATTTATCTAATCAACATTAATATTATTGTCTCATATGGTGAATAGAACGTTTTTATAAATCAATAAAACGATATTTTTATTGTTCATTTTACGAGGGCATATTAATAACTAGTTAGATTAAGGTTTTTCTATAAAATAAAAAAGAAATATGGTGTTACTAAAGCGATAAACAATAATTTATTCAAAACACAGATGTGCAATGTAATTTTAATAAAAGTGCTTCGTACAGTTATTGATAATTTTACAGTGATAATAATATTCATAAAGATAAGTTTAAATTTACTTATGTATCATTAAACTCTCAATAGGCTGTGAAACATCCAAAATAGGTGCAGATTAAATTTAAAAATAGTGCAACACTAAAGATATCCAAGATATTCACTCTCTTATAATAAATTTGTGGGGATGTAACAACCGTAAAAATAATTTCGATTGTGTGAAGTGATTGCTTCAATTTATACTTACCTACTGTAATGGTATTGATGATAAGGCCACTCGAGCTATCGGTTCTTTTAAGGTTGTTTTTTACCAATTAAGTTTATTAATGATAGAAAACGAATCACAGCCCTATAGTTATAAATTATAAATATCGGTTTACATTTGCATTAATTAAACACTATCATTCTGTAATTTAAACCAACAATAGTGCGTTGCAAACCCTGCTCTACTCAACCATAATGACCAATTTTAATATTAAATTATGATCATTCACAGTTCAGAAAAAAATGATCAAATTACTCAATTTATGGATGATATAATTGCAATTAACTTGTGTTCTGAGTATCAAATATGTTAGGAGTATGTTACAATTAATTTAAATACGGTTAGACATTCTGCCATCATTATGTAAGTGGACACGATAATAGTATCATCTACTTTAATCTGTACTTGGGGAAAGAAACGATCAGTGGGATAAATTCAAATTATTGAATTCTTTTTAAACAAACTTACCATACAAATGTAACAATTAATTGTTATCATAGACATAACATATATTAAAATGCTTATCTTTTTCTGTTTTTTTTAATAGTGTATTTTAAATTATACAATCTAAACGTATCGATAACACTTACTGTTATCTTGGTCAGTAATAATATGTATTAAAATTGTTAAAAATGTTGAAACATAATTTTTCAACTTATAATTATGTATAATTTAAAATACATTATTAAAAAACCCAAAAAAGATAAGTAGTTTAATATATTATATACTGATGAGGATAACTGTAAGTGTTATCGAAACGTTGAGATTATATAATTTAAAATACACTATTAAAAACCCAAAAATGAAAAATATTTTATTATGTGTAATAATGGTGAAAGTTTACATCTTCATATACGCATATATTATTTTGAATACTTCCTATCTTCCCTGCATAGCTATTATACATAAACTAAGTACATATAAATTCAATGAACGGGTTCCGACACATAAGAGTATTCATACAATCAAGTAAGTTACAATATCTTAAAATTTGTATTCAATATTAGCCCACAATCATTGTTATCATCATTACGCAAAGAAAATAAATCTCTTACATAAAGGAGTCCAATATTTGGTATATCCCTTCGGATCACAACATGCTCAACCAGTAACAATAATTCTAATATAGGTGGTCCAATAATGATCCGATTTCTTTAAACTTTAATTTAAGTAAGCAAGGTACACTACTGTCTTTAACACTAATCCCAAACAACTGATTACACTTACGTGTAAACAACTTTTCATATGTATTGAAGTTTACTATATATAATTTATACTATTCCAATTTAGATACAAAATACACACTTGTTAAAATCTGTATTATTATGTACCAAGGGTTACACTTAAACACAATTTTAATAATTCGTACGTATCACTTTTTGTTTCTTTAACCATATGACCGTTTATTTTCCCAAATTTTTATGAATTATAGCCTGAATAAGCTATTATTTATTTCAAAAACAAACAAAATATACCCGCGCACCACACAAAATTAAAAAACACCAAAAGCGTTTCGATAGCTATGCTATCATCATCAACGGTCGACTATTTGTTTAATAACATTGGTTCAACACAATATTTAGTGTAACTTTTAATTATACGAGTTAACACAATATTTACAATTTTTATGTCAGCTTTCGTCTTATATGACCTTTAGGCATTTTTAGCTGTTATATATAATCACTAATAGATTGAAGCGACGTCATCTTTAATAACTAACGCGAAAAACTTTCAATTTAGAATTGATTAGCAACTATAAATTTTTATTTGACAATTTTCAAAATGTCCTAGCCCATTTAGAACATCCTGTTGATGTTAACTTAAAAGGTGAAGACTCGACCGTCTCTCGTTAATGTAAATTTCCCTCTTTCCCTAGTCATATTTATAACTTTTCACCACTTTAGCACGGGGATATTTAAATTACCCAATGAAAGTTCGCAAAACTAACTTTCTAGAAATTCTTGTTTAAATTTTTCTACATAAATTCGATTTTGCTAGGTAGAATGCAAGAACTTTCAAATAATTTGCTAGGGCTACCATGAAATTCCATTTTCATAATTTTTCCATGTTTTTAATATCCTAATACAACTAAATTACATTTTTCCACCGATGAAAATCAATTACATCAATTTTTAATTGACTTTATATGATGTGGGATCTACCCAAAAAAGTGACGTCATCAATGTTATTTTTGCTAAATTCAAATTGGCTCAAAAGTTATCTGAAAAGTTATCTGATTGACCATAACATGATCTTTCAAACGCTATTTAATTTGTTTTATTTCTTAACAATTTCTGTTGAATTTGGTATAAATGTTATCGATATGTGGCGCCGCTATATTTTTCGCTTCAAACTAAATTAAGTCACAGTTTGATCAGTGACAGTTCGTTATCCTTTATATATAAATTCTGAATTGCATGTTACTTTTTTAAATATAAACATTAATTTATACCTAGCATTAAAGTTCAGTGACATCTTAATTCTTAAATATCTGAATATCTGTTACAAGATAGATATCAATACATGAATATTGTTCACAAACTTAATGAATTTTATACTTTTTGAGTTAACAGCAATATCACTGAACTTTTGAAGCATTTCAATCAATAGTGCATAACACGTTCTGATTATGCAACACACACAAAAATACACTCCCACAAGCACATGCCTCAGGAGCCACCGATGATGGTTTGTGTTGCAGAATAGATAAGATCAGCCCACCTTCACAAATACAACGATAGTTACACACACAACTGTGCCGTATCACCGTCAATACAGCACAGCAGAGAGCTCACACATCCACGGGACCGCATAGCGGTAAACCATTTCAGAACTTCCCGGACGTATCACGCACATCAATCACTAACTACTCCACTTCAAATCCGGTAATAAATCACAATCGAGCATACACTCAAATCCTTACTTAAAAAGTCAAAGGTACGCAGAAAATGATCGTCCTCAATCAGCTTTCATAATCAGACTTCCTACTCTAACTTAATCTAGTCTCAGAGTAACAACTAATCCAACTAACCTAAACTGCCAACTCTTTTTTTTTAAGTTTGTGAAAAATTATGGTGAGAACAATACTTTCCAGCATCCTTAGGAATAGTTGGTAATTTTTATTTAATACAGTACAAAACGTATTATTTGTCCATTCTATTTTGAGCTTCATAACCTACTCCTGCGGTATGTGCCTTGCTCTAGGATATACTTTCGAATCTGTAATAGTCTCACTTCTTTCGGAACTATTTTTTTGTTCGCCAAGAACTGAAAAGGCGATCCCCTTCGGCTCACCCATCGAATCCAGCTGTGAGGAAATATGTGACCAAGCAATCGACGAACATTTACAGCGAAATGCGACGAACTACCATCATGTTCTGAAAACATTGTCCTAGTTTCCAACGGCATACCTGGTAAGTGATTTTTCAAAGAATTTTTGGACAGGTTTCTGTCCAAAAACTAGCTTGGTACGTAGTATATCTTTTTTGCAACAATATGGAGCCAATTCCAGAACATGGTGAACGACACAAAGGTAAGGGTGTTGATACTGAAGAATTTTACACCATCGGAGTAGTCAAGAGGGGGTGGTGCGTGATATTTTTAGATTGGGGGGTAGAGCTACTTAGGAACGAGAAAATGGGATCACCAGCCTTTCTAGCATGGGTAGGAGCTAAAGTAGTTATCCCTTCACGAGGATAAATACGGGCAGATTTGAGTTGTGTACCACTATAGGAGGGGCACTTACGGGAAAAAAATGGAACATTTCTGTTTGGTGCCCTAGATGGATCCAAATGCAGCAATATAGGACGGCTTACACTAATAGGGTCTACTAAAGTTGTGGACTCTAAGTAAGAGGAAGTTGATAGAGGATTTTGAATGTAATTATAACAAAGGATGTGGTAATGTAGTAATTCTAGAGGCTATTCGGATGGCCTTGGGTATGTATGGAAAATATATGGTCTGAATAACCTCCTAGTGGGTATAGCCATGAGACTGGTGGGATATATCAAAAAATGAGTTTGAGAGCCAACGATTTGACCGTAGAGCAGAGATAAAATTACGTAGTGGATATGAAAGTAGTCTTGAAAGCTCTTTACATTTCGTATGTACGGATAATTCGGGGGGCTACGAGGAGAGCAGTATAGTTGTGGTTGAATCGTAGAAGTAGTCAAGGGAGCTGGCTCAGGCGGAAGTAGAGCAGGAGTTGCTTTTGTAGCGTGAGTGCTTTCGAGATATTGCTGTCGGAATATCTGAATTTGAAAGAAACGTTAGAGCTAAACATTGAAATGATGAAGGTGATGGAGTAGTAGTAGCACGGCATAATGTTACTTTGGTTGCTATCGTCGGTGCTGCCAGGCGCAAGGCGTCGTGAGCGTACATTGCGGTTGGTGTTGTATGCCGTGCAAAGATAACACACAAAGGTAACTTGTAGTAAAGATATTTGCGTTCAATTAAAAGGACTTTCACCGAGATGCAGCCTCTTACACTGCTAGATTAAGTATTGGGATGAGAAGGGTTTTGTTGGTATAATAAATAAAACAATAGTAGGTGAAGTTATCCTAAGAAGCGTTCTGTCGAAGCGGCGAAGCCCTCCGATAATCCCCGGTAATGATAGTAATCTCCATAAGCTATTTAAAGAGCAACTTTACATCTATCTGCCTTCTCATGTGTGCCCACGGGTTCAATTTCAATTCGACCTCAAACCCTGCATTAGAGGCTACATGTGTGCCTCACGACACCCCACTACTGAAAGCGACACGATTCCACCGCGTTATATAAACGACTTCATCTTTTTTTCGGCTTCTAAATTTATAGAAAAAGTATTGTTACACATTAATAAAGCTTGTTTATATGCTACCCATCATCCAAGAGAGCCACTTTCTAGCCGAACTACATAACCCTTAGTGCGTTATTATCAAGGTGGTTAAGTTAGAGCTACTTAGTAATCCACTTACGTCATTAGTGCTAGTAAAAAGCTCAATTAGGGATATCAGAATTCCATAATCGGGATTTTCGACACCAACAAGGTATTGTACCAAAGTACGGTTCCATGAGCGGTAACTCTAACATTTTGGAAACGTCTCCCTCTAGTTATAGGTACTATACATATCGATAGAGCGTAATATACGTCTTATCAATAATTTAATCGGTAAAAAGCTTGAAGAGTTCAGTCCCCAACAGTTCACTTTGATAAATATTAGTATGTTAATTATGTTGAGTAAACTGCTTTAATACCTACCTTTAGCACACTTTTTTTCTAAATGCAGTTGACCGAAGCAAACATGACAGCTGAGAGAACGGAACTAGCGTTGTCGTCTTTTTCAGAGTACATTCAGGTTGGCGGTAAATTTAAATATTTGAAAATAGGTTTAGTCCATACCATGAAATTAGCAGCTTGTATTTGATATTTTTAGCGTAATGCATTACGGAACTGAGAGCTATTTTCAGTGTTTTCTATTACTATTAGTTTATTTTCTTTAATATTATTGTTTAATTAGTCTTTCTTAAGATTCATTGTTTACAAAAACGTTTAACATAAGTAAGTACAGCGTAAACAAAAAGTAACCTTTTAACCTGAATGTAAACGATTTAAATTAAGCAATTGCCTACTGTCTGCAAGAAAACCAATTTATGTTGGAATCTTATTTTCGAAATAGGCAGCGGAATGAAACTGGTGAATGTATTTATTCAGTTTCGAAGAAGAGGCAGCGTTAACAAGGGTAAATGTTCTGTACGTATAGTCTGTTTTAACTGAAAATGTGGTTGATATACGAGTGTGCATAGAACGTATTCTTAATAAATTTACGGCATTTATAACAAACAGGTAAAAACTTTTAATTATTATTCTTACTATGACAATAATTAATTATTTTATGCATCTTAGACTTGTTATGAAATGTGTCGAAAAGCACTTAAACAAAAGTTACATTATGGTCCATAAAAATAACTATAATGCCTGATTATGAGACATGAACTACACCAGTGGTTTAATAACAATTTGAGGAGTGACGAAATGCTAGATATGTAATTTTTTAGTGATGAAGCGAAAAATACAATATACGGTTTCGTCTGATGAGGCTCCTGGTGAACTTGTACAAGCTCCGTTGTATCCTACAGAAATTGGTGTATATGTAGCCATATCAAGAAGATGTATACTAGGATCAGTATTTTAAAGAAATGCATTTAGAACTGTGATTCAAAACATTAATCAAGACCAGTTAAAAAGTGTGTAACAATATGAAAAAAAAGGAATAGATGCTGGTTTAAATAATAATGGAGGTCATAATTTAGAATTAAAAATCCCAAATTAAAAAATATTTAATCCATTATACTGTAACTGTTAGATAAATGTAACTTTTATTATAAAAAAATTTTACAGGAAGTAAAGTTTGATTTCATAGGCAGTGGAAAGTATTTTGTTCTGGACATAAATTAATGCTCCCACGGTAGATGGAATTAATAAAGACGCTGTTGATGCCAAATAATTATCCACTATAAATGAATCCATTAAATTTAATAAACGTTATTACAAAATAAGTATGTATATAAAACAATGCATAATATGTTATTACAAAATAAGAAATTAAAAAATTATATATGTTATTACAAAATTTTAAAAACAATATAATACGTTTGTGTCTATATCTCGGCACACCAATACAAAAAAAAATATGTTATTACAAAATGCAAAGCAAAGATTATAAATTTAAAGTTTTATTCGCTGTCCGGAACTCCTTCGTCAGAGTTTGTGCCATCATCAGATAGCTCAGTATTAATTGAGATAATCCATTTTTCAACTTCTTGATCTATCAATCCGTCTCGCTGCCACATTTCTTCGGCTATGTGATCGACGTGTGTGCAATGTTTTCCCCATCTGATTGGCTTATTTCGGCAAAGGCTGTTCGCACTAAATTTTCTATTTGAAGGTCACTTTGATCGACTTTATGCATTTCCACCTTGTGTTTTGCCATACTCCATATCAACTCGATGGGATTTAAGTTGTAACGAACCGCAATTCATTACTACAGAATTTTTTTAATTAATTATTTAACAGTCAGCCCTCGTAAAAGAAATGATGTAAGATTTCTTAGTATTCAAACACCTGCAATACCTAATTTAATATTTCTTAGTATTTCGTTTGATTGCACAACCAAAAATTAATTTGTTTCCCCTCCAACGTAGATTTCATAAAACATCGAATGTTTTATACGTCAGAGTAATCTCCGCCAATTACAGATAGGATTCCCCCAAACGGAAGCCACCACCGCCTACCGAGAGTCCCCTATAAAAACCGCGCCGCGCACCTTAAAAGATAAGTACCAGTAGAAGTTACCAATACAAGTACCTGTAATCCGGTAGAAGAGTAGAAGAAGAGAAGAAGAAGAAGTTTTTATCCGATCCTAGCGAATAGTTCCATCGCGCCTCGTGAACGCATCCCGCCGCCGAGAATTATTTAGTTGGTTTTACCAGCTCCTGTATTAGTTAGTCCGTTAGACTACCTCCGGTTCCAGAAAACCTGCACGTGACGGTTGTTTTAAAGTAAATCGCCGCAGACGTAGTGATAGCCGCCGCAAGTTTAGCTCCCTGTATTTCCAAACGCGCACCGCGAACCTTTTGTAAATAAATAGCTATCCTTTAATTCTGTAGAGTAATTCATTACACACGCACGCACGCACGCACGCGCGCACGCGCGCACGCACGCACGCACACACGCACGCACGCACACACGCACGCACGCACACACGCACACGCACACGCACACGCACACGCACACGCACACGCACACGCATACGCACACGCACACGCACACGCACACGCACACGCACACGCACACGCACACGCACACGCACACGCACACGCACACGCACACGCACACGCACACACACACACACACACTAAACCCTCAGGCAGCGACGGGCTAAGTCTCTACGCAGTCGGGTGTACATACACAAATTACACACAAAACCCTCAGTCAGCGACGGGCTAAGTCCCGAAGCAGTCGGGTGTACATACACAAAACCCTAAGAGATCGACGCGCCAATTCCCGAAGCGATCGGGTGTACACACAACATACACATACAAAAACCCTCAGAGAGCGACGGGCCAAGTCCCGAAGCGATCGAGTGTGTATACACCACCTACACATACCAAAGGTGTTTCGACGGGTCAACCCGAAATCACCTAGATCATTACACTCTACTATACACCTCACGACGGGAGCTAGATAGGACTGTATAGCCCTGCAGCTCTCATCATTTACTCTCACTTATATTCTAAACACCTGCATTCACCAGCTCGCTGGCGAAGACCGAAGTGCCTGTAATCACAAACGAATTAAACATAGAGTATCCGTCAAAGACCTGTAGAGAAGAAAAACCGTACATCGATAACCACGCGCTTAGTAATTGGATTTCAAGGAAACAATCAATTAATTGTTTTCCACCAGCTTATTCCGCAAGTATAAAAACCGCCTTCAATAAATACGCGTTTTATGCGTATACACTTGGGTAACGTTCGCTTGCATCTACGTGAGATTTCGTTCATTTACATAAAAGAAATCACCACCATAAAATTACATCCCAGAAGATAACGCGCAAATATATTAATTATACAACCAAACGTGTATAATCCGCTCAACCTAAATTCAATGCGAAAGTAAACCTCTGAAGATATTAATATTATCGAACATAATAGATCGCGAAGGTAAATTGTTTCACGAAGCATACGCGCCTGTCCGTCTCCCAGTAATTACTGAAGTTAAATCAGCAAGCAAGTAGGTCGGTGAGCGCTGGTCATGCGTACGACCGTGAACTCGGGATATCGATTTTCACTAGTGACGTAGATCTGCGCAACCCCCGTTTTAAGTAACCAGTAGTTTGTTTATTCATTCTTTTCTTTTGTAGACAGTGCCGTATCCAGCATAAATAATTAATTAAACGCAACGTTATTAATCATTTAAACATTACGTTCCTCATTGAGTGTAACTAGGGAGTATTAATATTTGTTTACAGAAACGACTTCGACAAAACTAAGCCACCTTCCCGAGTGAGTGGATGGAATAGGACATCCAAATTCTCCGTCCAAACCTAGGGGATGCCCCGACGCCGCTGTCTAAGTATTAAATTCAAATTGTTTTCTTTTTTTTCTCAATTTTATGTTTATGTTGGTTGTTCATAATGTTATTAGCCTAGTTCAAGTGTGAATACGTTAGATTTGTATATAATAGAATAATATACTATTAAACCGTTTTACTATAATTATTTTATGTGGACAGTGTAGAGCTAAAGTTTAAATCTTCCGACGAACCCACCCCCTCTTTAGTTTCTAGTCTAAAGACCGATTGCAGTTTAGCCGCGGCAAATATAAAAATTGTGAAAAAGCATCTTACAAAGTCGCAATGATAGGGTGGTAAGCGTACTAAAGTGTGGCCATGGTTTTTCAACAATTCGTCAACATAATATCGCTTAGCTTGATTATGTGCCTTAACAAATGTTATTAATTCAGCCTTGCCCATTTCACTGATAGTAGAAACCCCATTGCTTTCAGGCCAATCACGAATATATTTCTTTCGTGCAGTTTGGGTTGGGGGTTTATTGATTTGCACACTATGGTATGGCGCATTATGCATTACAACAATACCCTTGGTGATCAATTTGGAATTAATTGTTTTTCGACCCACTGTATAAAATTATGATGGTTCATATCATCATGGTAATCTCCTGATATGCTTTTGGATTTAAATATTAATAACTCATTATTCACAAATCCGCACCACCTGCGTGTACAATAATGGAAGCAACGATATCGTAGCGTTCCATCAATAATTTTCTTTTATTTTGGAATTTTTTAAATTTAAATACTACATTTAGTAATTGATTTTGAAGCGTATCTTCCCCGCCAGCATAATTTACTTTGTCCTTCATTTTATCATCCAATATATTTTATGTTGGTACTTTCTTGTCGACGCGACGGTATAAACTTCCTGAACTGTCCTTTTTAAAATGCCTAAGTCACAATCATCAAAAACTAATTTGTTTGATCCTCCGCTTCGTTTATTTTTAGAAGGTGATTTTATTAACTGCTTTTCCTTTCTAATTCTCATTATAGTTGGTAACCATTTTCCGACAGAAGCAGTAGCTAGTTCGCTGGCCTTCTCCAAAGGAATACTCCATTCACCAGCAGCTTTCTGTCTATCAAAGAATTCTATAACATTACTAATAATGTTTCGTGTTTAGGAATGAATACTTTTCTTCGATTTAGGCTCCATATATCTAACCTAAAAGACAATTTATTAAAAATAAGATGTTAGCTAAAATATTCATACATTCCTATTTTTACAAATGCAACTAGCAATATTGCTTTGAAAAAAGCAGATTTTACTAACGAGTGACGCAGAATAAGAAAGAAATTAACACACAACTACAAACAATACTGTCAAGTATAAATTTGATTTTTGAATGTACTAAAATAAATATTTTTGTGTGATTGGTTAAAAATCTTGCCGCTTCAAATATTTCAAATAAAATTCTTTTAGTTCATATATTTTCCGACTATCTTGTTTATCCAGCGATTCCCTTGATAAAAAATTAAAAAGAATTCGCATTTTCTGTTATCTGCAGTTATATACACGTCGGTGCTATTACTATGAGTCTACAAAATGGAATAGTATCTTAAGCATGTTAGCTTACTTTCGAAAGTGAGTCGACATTATTGGATATTGTAAACCCAACGTATCGTTGAAAGACCAAGATTCTAGTGAGCAAAGTTTACCTAGTCATCTATGGTGGGGAAAATGACTCAGTAATGATTAATAAAATTTTCAGGTTTACTTATTATCACATACCTGTAAAAAAACATTAATTAAAACCGTTCATCAATGATGCGGTACAAAAAATCCATTAGTAATATGTACATAGGTATACATATCATTGCTTAATTATGCCCGCATTAGTCCCAACGCTTAATTATACTATATTTTGGGTGGAGTTGATTAAGTTAACCTAATCTATTTATTTACTGTTCCATTTAATTATACTATTTTATTAGACCGTTTTTTGAATAAAATCTAATTGGTAAGATATAATACATGTTACGTTAAAGCAATACTAATTAATTGATCAATACTAAATTAGGAATAAACTGGGTAATAAAAAACTAAAATCTAGATCAGGTACAGATAATTTATTAATTGGATTTGGACAAGTATAATTCTTAGTTTTATTTTTTCAAATACTTCAGTGATAATAACATTATTGCGTGACAAACCCAATGTTGCGATAGTAGTATCGTGTCTGAAAGGTTCTTTTATAAATTTTTCTATTTTGACTTTTGTTACTAATGGCACTACCATTGTGGTTTTGTAGCCTCACCTTTAAATAACCACCTGAAAAATTTATGGACATTACTGCGAGTCCACTTAGACCCGGTCTATGACCCTCCGCTGTGCACCTGACACCCACAAGCTCGCACACATTCCTTGGTATTTATATCCGATAAGATCTTATTAAATGAGAAATAGCTGCAATATTACAGTAAATTTTGTAGATATTTATGAATATTTTACATTAAAAAAAATACACTAATAATTCGTATTAGTTCAGTTATCATCCTTTCATCAGGAATTCAACCTACTCTCTACCCACCTAACAGTATAACAATTTTATGATGTACTAAAAAAAATCGCCCGTATTTTTTAATTACATGTAAGTGCCAAAACTAGTATGAATGTGTGAAATTTAATTTGAAGTGTATGTAAAACACACATTACAACAAGCTGTAAGGTCTTGTACTCCATAAACACCGCTGCATATATAGGTGTTGTCATGTGTTGTACTATATTGTTGTGCATAATTTCAACACATGCTTTCGCCTACTCGACTATTATATTGAAAGAAATGTGAGAAATAGAATGTTGAACAAACCTTACCTTAAACGATATTAAATTTTTTTAAAGAAGCTTTAATCCGTACGAGGCTATTAATAAAGGCTGAATCATAAAGTGTTTAGCGTTATTAAACAATGACTGCAAAACCAGGAAATAGGTTCTATACACCTGACTTAATTAAGAAAAGGAATAAAAAATGTAAAAACCTTTTAATGATATCATTTTGGTGATGTAATTATATAGTATAGGTATATTAGGTGTTAAAAATTTGATTTGAAAGTGACGTTTGCATTGAGCGACCTTCGTTTATTGACAGGTAATTTAATGGTAAAAATGTGTGTATTAACATACTTAATAAACTAAACAATTAGATAACTCTGATAGTGTGAAGAAGTTTTAAATGTTAATGATAATGTTTGGAAATGGCAAAATATTTAAATGATAAATTACAGTGCAGTCACCTTCTAACGAAGATATTTGAGTTTAAAAGAGTTAAATAAGCCTTAAAATAATTTGCCCAATCATTATTTCTTCATCCTTCATTTATGCATAATTTGTCAATCAAAGTCAAAATTTTGCACAACATGTTAGTGCTAATAAAATCTTAAACGGGTTATTAATTTCCATAGCTTGTACTTTATTGTTAATAGAAAATAGTTTATGCTTTGTCAATCTTAATAAATGTAAAAAAAAATGTGTTAAGTAACACTTATGTCAACACATTCTATAACTCATCGGTTTAATACATTTTTAATTTGTGTTAGTCTTCGAGACCCAATAACATACTATTCTCTATCGCACTCTTACGTATAAGCACAAAGCAAAGGTAGCACATTACTCTCGATGCAAGAGGATCATCTAACTCACTTTAATTAACTATAATTATACTGTTACAAATCAGGGTTAATATGGCAACAGAAGGAATACATTCAGACACTTAGATGTAAAAGATACTAATATAAATATTTAGTGAAGATAAATAATATGTTTACCAAAGTCTTTATATTACCTCAGTTAATTAAAAAATAGTTTGAGTTCTAAAAAATAACACTCACGCAAAAACCTCCAACTTAAAAATCTTATGAGGTTAGCACGTGACTTTCTTACGCTTGTTCCCAGAAAATAGTATCTAGGGTAAAGAGAGAAGAAGATTTTTAATTAATCCATATACAGGTTGTCTCAATAGTGCGGTAAAGTTTTTTTATAGCGTTATTATAATAGATACAAAAAAATTATAAAAGCACAATTGTTAAGCACCTCAAGGTGCATAATCCAAAATTAATTACAAATACACAGGGTACGCTATAACTTCAAACCTATCCAAACATCCCTTTTTTTAAATGGCATCACATATTTTTTATTTTATATTTGAACTCGGCTCGTTTTTACAAATGTCCTCATGATGTTTATTGGAGTATACCGAGGATTTTAAAAGATATGGTCACTTTAACGTTAAAATCGTCATGAATTCAAGGCCCTTTATCTTTTCTAATGTAATCAATTGCCTGTATTTTACGACAAAGATTGTTTTTTTAAGTAAGTAATGTTTACCAGATCAATTATGTTTCGCAATTATTATACTTTGTATACATGGCCAGTCAAAACGCAAATCTGCACTTTTCTCACTTAACTTAAATAGAACACCCTAAATTTTTTGTGCTCTCTAGGAAGCCACTAAATAACCATTCCATTTTTATAACATTTCCCTATACCTAACTTCCACGGTTTCAGAGATATTTTCCTTTTATTAAAACAGTCCAGTGTATTTATTTAATTTTTTATTTTATCAAGTTAGCTATGAATTACACGAACTTTTTTACGACCTGTTTTGATAAAAATCAATAAATTGTTCTTCTTATCTTTATCTATTTTATTTTAAAATTATTAATATAAAATTGCAAGAATTTAAACCTTCTCAATATTTTTTACCACAAAATCGAGATCACTTTGACTGTCAAAAAAAAACGTTGGCAATTAGGTAACAATTAGGATTATTGTAAATCTGAAGTTGTGTTGTCCTAAAGTGTTAAGTTTCACAATGAATTTACCAATAGAATTCTAAGAAGACACAATATGCATCCTTATCATATTCAATTCCATCAAGAATTAGGAGGTGAGGATTATCCACTAAGAATAAACTTTTGTGAATGGGCCCAAGACAAAATTAGTCGACAAACTGACCTTTGTGATTTTGTGTTATTTGGTGACGAAGCCACTTTCCAAAGAAATGGGTGTGTCAACAGACACAATTTTCACTGTTATTCAACTATTCATCATACTGTAACACGCAGCCAAACACGATGGTCAATAAATGTTTGGGACGGTATTATAGGTGACTATGTAGTAAGACCACATTTCTTTGATGGTCGATCAAATGGTAGGGTTCATTTAGATTTTTTACAAAATTAATTACCCCAACTTTTGCAGCATGTTCCCCATAACATACGCAATCAAATGTGGTTTTTACATGATGGGGCACCAGTTCATCATACTGGTCCAATTCACAACTATCTGAACGTGTTTCCGAACAGATGGATAGGAAGGGGCATACCGTTTAGCTGGCCTCCTAGATTACCGGGACTTTCTAAAATTGATTTTTTTATGTGGGGTTACATTAAAAATGAAGTGTTTAAAATTCCACCGATAACGCAGCAAAACATGAAGCAAAGAATACGAGACTTGTTCCAAACTATTAATGTTCATACGCTTCAAAATGTGCAATGATCTTTTGAAGAAAGACTACTATATTTTATTGATGTCAATGGCGGTCGTTTTGAACATTTGTGCTAAAAGTTGTCATTTGGTTTTTGTTATTTTTCGATATTATTTGTTAATGAGTTTCTGTTAGTACTAGTTCTGTTTAAATTAAATTTAATTTTATAATGTGTTTATTATTACTAAAGCCACACATACCAAAAAAAAAGCATTAAATAATCACTCAAATTATGACGAAATCACAATCCGTTTTAGTTTTTTTAATACAAGTATTTATGCTATTTGTATTCTTACAATTTTAAACTAAGTATTTTAAAGTAAAATAGGAAAAGATAAAAAGAACAATTTATTGATTTTTACCAAAACAGATCGTAAAAGTTCGTGTAACTGACAGCTAACTTGATAAAATGAAAAATTAAATAAAAAAACTGGATTTTGCTAATAAAAAGAAAATATCTCAGAAACCGTCGAAGTACAGGGAAATATAATAAAAATGAAATGGTTATTTAATGGCTTCCAAGGGAACACAAGAAATATAGGGTGTTCTATTTAAGTTAAGTGAGAAAAGTACAGATTTGCGTTTTGGTTCGCCCTGTATAATAATTGCGAAATATCATTGATCTGGTAAACTTACAAAAAATAATCTTTGTCATAAAACACAAAAAATTGATTACATTAGAAAAGCTACAGGGTCCTGAATTCATGATGATTTTAAACTTAAAGCGACCATAACTTATAAAATCCTCGGTATACTCCAATCAAATATCATATCAGGAGATTTGTAAAACTGAGCCGAGTTCAATATAAAATAAAAATATGTGTTGCGGTTTAGAAAAAAGGTATGTTTGGACAGGTTTGAAGTTATAGAGTACCCTGTATATTTATAAATCATTTTGAATTATGCACCCTGAGATGCTTGACAATTGTGATTGTATAATTTTTTAGTATCTATTATATTAACGCTATAAAAGAACTTTACCGTACTACTGGGACACCCTGTATGCAGTTAAATCACAAATGCGATTTTTGTAGTTTTGAAAAAGGTTTATTGAAATAATAAAGTTGTGGTAACTGGTCATCCCTTACCAGAATTTTTCCTTGCACGTGACAGGGAAATTTCACTCTACTGTGGCAACACTTGTAAGCAGATGTCACCAAAACAACAGCCATTTTGCGTCCACCTTGTTAGAGATACAATTCATGGCTAGAAATTTCCCGTGTATTTTACATCAAGCAACAAGAAACTACAAAAGCGATTTCAATAGTGTTTGGTAAGTCTATTTTTATATTGTAAGAATTGAATGTGAACATTTTTAGGTCAGTTAATAACAAAATAACCATAAGTTTGGTGTTTTAACCTACCATAGATTTTGTAGGGCTATGGAGGGTTACAACCCAGTTGCCCCATCAGATTTCGTGAATTGGGGTAACTGTCTATACCTTCAGGGGTATGGCCCAATTGTCCCTCACTAATACAGCTATGCTCATTTTAACTCTGTTATCAACCTAACCTGATTTTAGGTTATTACTCATGAAATAATTTAGGTTACGATTTAAATTTAAATTAAAATATAAAAATAGACAGCCAGCATACAAGATGGCCAAAGATATGCAAACATAAACGAAGCGTTTCAGTTATTTGTATCTCCAGTTGTTGTACAATAAGCTGTGAACTGTACTAATTTAGAGGGGAGCCGTGTTTACGGAGCAAAAGGAAAACCGTGGAAAGATGTAACTGTTGATGAATTTCTTGCATTATGTGGTTTACTTATTTGTGCGGGAGTTGACAGAAGCTGAGATATTCCTGCGGGATAACTATTTTGTAGTGCGTTTGCCAATCCCATATACCGAGCCACAATCTCCATATTTCAGTTAGAAGAAATACGAAGATCAGATTTGATAAGAGAACCCGGAAGGCGCGTTTGGAAAACGATGTTAGCAATGGTGTCCTACGTTTGGGATTTATTCATTCAGCAACGGAAAACCTACGTCATACCGGATACTAATGTAACTATTCATGAACAACTCGTTGGGTTTAGAGGTAGATGTAGATTCGTTCAATATATGCCAAGTAATCCTGCAAAATACGGACCTAAAATAATTTGGATGTATGCACCTAAATCGGGTTATGCTCTGATAGTTTAGTTTATGATGGTCGCCAGCCCGGAGAAACTGCACTTAAAACCTGGGGCTTGAAGTAGTGTAAACTCCTGTGTGTGGAATTCATTGTTCTGGTCTCAATCTCACGTTAGACAACTTCTTCACTAGTGTTCCGCTAGCAATTTCTCTGTTGGATAAAAATATTACTAATGTTGGTACACTACGTCAGAATAAGCTTTCGAAATAACGTGTCCATGGTAAGTTACGCGCGTGAAAAAACATGCGTAATTTTACTAAGCACCATGCACCGCAACGCATCTATCAATAATGATGCTAAGAGGGAGCCAGAAATCATCACTCATTACAATAGAACAACGGGCGGTGTTGATGCCATGTATCAAATGGTTTCGACATACACGTGCAACAGGAAAAGTAAACGATGGCCCATGGCATTGATTTTGCAGAACTCAACGCATATATAACCTTCACGAAGGAGCATGCAAACTACAACATAAGAGTGACCCACAAACCCAGATTATTTTTGAAAAATTTGGCGAAGGAACTAGTGGTATCACATATGCAGAGAAGACTGCTAACCCTAACCTACAGCGTAGTGTCCGGGAGTGTCTAAGTAGATTTATTGATATCTAAGTAAGAAGCCTAGTTCCTAGCCTGTTCTAAGTAGACTAAGAAGCCTATTTCAGAGAAGTCCCTCTTAGCCTCTTTTACCCTTCAAGGCAATAAATCATGTTAAGTGGCTGTTTATGTTTCTTTAGCCTACATGTAATTTTCACAGATTGGCTAAATTACTTGACCAGGTTAGTCAACTGTTAGTTATGTAGCTATCTAAATTTTTAAAACCCCCTTTACTTCCTTACCTCTTCATTTTGGAATTTTTTGTTTCAGACCACGGTCAGGACGTACCATCGGACTACAACCAATGGTGCTGACCAAACTTTGTACTACTGAGAGGTTTTGGGGAAGGCGTTTGCAGATGTGACAAATGGAAACCGCACTCAACGAGAAGCAGCAAGGTGTCATGGAATCCCACGAAGTACGCCACGTCACTAAAGCTATGGTACCACAAGTTCAGGGTGTGTTTCGAAAGATAAAACTGAGAAAGGGCGGAAGCTTGTAATTCCACGTGAGTACGAAGTTCAGTAGCAGATTGTGTGAGAGTTTTAGAAAAGTGGGGATTTGGGGTGTGGGGTTTGGTTCATTTCTTTCAAACAGTGACATAACCTATCATTTAAAAAACCTCAAGAAGTAGAGTATGTCCGCACATCACAAGAAAACCCTTTTGTAATGAACAGGTTATTTGATTTGACCAAAAACCTACACTTGATATTTAACTGTCATGAATCAGGCTTTGGACATGACCCAAGAAAAATCTAAGTTGATGGTAACAAAGGTGTTAGATATACTAGAAACATAAGCTCTACGGAGCGCGAAAACACCACTGTTCTTGTAAGTTGTTCTGCTGCAGGAGACAGGCTTCCCCTCCTTTACGCATTTAAAGGGAAAAATATTATGGAAAGCTGAATTGACAAAGAATCTGAACAAAGCACAGCTTCAAACGCCAACAAAGTGCCTGATCACCAGGTGGGTACCGGCAAGCACCCATCCGTTCATGGAGATGATACCATTAACACTACAAATGCTCATACTGATGGTGGCAAGATTCCTGATACCTCGACAAAACCCCCGATACCGACAAAAATACCGGCAACATTCCTCATGGTCTGACAGATGACAAAAATACCTAAGAGTACAAGAACAAGAAGAAGAGAAATGAGAACTTAGTATTACAAGAAGATAATAAGAAATTAGAAAAAAAAATTTTGAATAACAAACTTGAAGGCAGATACAAAACAAAGAAGTCCCCCCCAAAGAGAAAAACACCGCTAGATTGAAACCGCGCACATTAGAAGGTCTTGAAAAACCTTCCCTATCTAGCGTATGTAAGTTGAATAAAAAGATGAAAACTGTAGTGCATAAAGGCGCTGATGGTGGTATATCTGATGGTAGCACAACAGCTATGAGTATTGTAGACTCTGAATCAGATGAAGTTGTGCAAAGTATCACAGTTCTCAAGGGTAACTCTGTAGATGTATCATGTAGTGGTACTTTGGGAAAGTTGAAGATTTGAAAGGTGACCAAATAATTGAACACATGAGGCGCGCTGGTTCCAGTAGAGGAATACATCTTATGGTACGAAGAAGAGAATATTTTAAGACTAATTTGAGCCCAACCCCATGAACAAAAAGGGAGTGTTCCGTGTACCAGAATTGAAAGGGTGTTTGAGTATGAGTAAAGTGATAACTACATAAGTCCAGTATTTGAAAATCATTTGCGTTATTTTTCCCTTGAGGTACATTCATTTATGTTAGTTTGTAAGTTTACCTTTGTATGTGTTTATAATCAATCATATGACAATTTTCAATTTCTTTGTTTTATTTCTTATTCGTTGCCTGGCAACAATCCATCATACAACATAACAATTGCTTGGAAACATTGTTTTACAAAGGGGTCGATTTTTTCTGTGATTTCTAAAGAAACAAGCACAGCGCTCAGTTACCCAGTTAGATTCTGTTGTTTCTTATAAGAAATAGACCTGCATGACCCACTTACCCAATTTTCTCGAGAACTGATACCACCTATATTTAAAGATATATAAAACACTTATGTAACTTATACTAGGGTTCTTCAATTAAAACCCATCTTTGGTCTATCAACAATATATTCGGAAATAAATTTGCAAATAGTCACCTCTACGATTAGGGCACATATCCCACTGCTTCACCAACCGATTTAAACTATGTGTAACAGACCTAGAAATACTAAATGCACTTATAAGGACAACATTCACAACAAAATCATGAACATTCTACCACAGAAAAATTTTCTCTTCCTAGGAATGAAGGTGGAGGAGGTTGTATAGGTTGTTTAGTTTTGCCTTACCATATTTGTTCAAAATTTCTACAATTAATTTTATAAATTCCTGAAGTATCCTGCTTATCCACTTGATCTTTTGGATTGCCTAAAAGAGTTTGCAAACTATTATCTGAAGTAATGACTGTTATCAAATTAATTCTGGGAAAGATTTTAGGTAGACCATTCGTATAAGCAGGATATGTTGGTAATTTTACATACTTTGTTTCTATTTGTTCTCAGCGTTACCTAATGTAGTTACATCCTTAACCCTTATCCTATGTGTGTGGTTCATAACCACTTCATCTGGGAACCCATCATTTCATAATTTTTTATTATAATTTTGAACTGAAAGAGGAAATTAAGCAATCTACGAACCAAAAAATTAAAAGCCGCGAGTTTATGCTGTCTACAGTGATTTTAAAGTCATTGGTTATGGACCTTTTAGTGCTAGTTTCCTTACGATAATTATCTATATCGAGTTTGCTATCATTGCTTCTTACCAAAGTATCAAGGAACAGGAAACTGCCATTTCCTTCTATCTCAAAAGTAAATTTGATTGTGGGAAATTTAGAATTTAAGGTTTCCACAAAGTTCTCAACACTACTTCTGTATTGTCCAAACGGCTTTATTTTAAAACATCTTCTAAGTAAACTAAAGCTTGATACATAGGAACGCTTGGAAGCAATGAACAAATTCCGAATGAGACTAAAATTTCATCTTCCAACAGATAAGTAGGTGCATTAATAGCACAATGGGTCGCATAGCATTACCTGGTTTATGAATCTTAGGTAAGCAATACATTCTAGGTAGTACCGGATTGGATACCGTTAGTCGAAACCTAATTTCCTTTTACATGCTAAGAAACCTTCCCAGTTGACGTAATAATTTTAGGAAGACGATCTTTGGTAATGATTGTATAAGAACGTAAATTTAGGAGTTCGTTGAAGCAAAATATATATATATATATATATATATATATATATATATATATATGTCTTAGAAATTTTCGTCTCAGTCGAGCGCTGATGATGATATCTTAGCTTTGAAACGCTTTCGGTGTTTTATATTTTTATTTTTGTGTGGCACGTGGGTGTATTTTGTTTGATATAGGTCGGAGTTCCTTGGAATAAGTAATCACCTTGCATTTATTTACCCATGTTAAGTTGTAATCCATTACTAATACACCATTTGTGTAGTTTCACAATTTACATTTGAAGTGTATCGCAATCATTCATAGAACTGATAGAATACATTTTTAAATCGTCAGCGTACATCAAAACAGGACAACAATTGAGGAAAGTTGCTAGTAAATAACAAAAACGAAAGGGGACCTAAGTTAGATCCCTGTGGGACTCCTGACGTAACTATTGAAGTATCCGGTTTAAAATTGTAACATTCCACATATGAGTATCTGTTCGTTCGATAAGATTTAAAAATTTTTATTAGAGAATATACAAATCCAACGTTATCTAACTTACTAATAATGACCGCATGATCAATTTTGTCAAAGTGTTTGGCAAAATCCGTGTAAAGTACGTCTACCTGTTGATGATTGCCCAAAGATTGAAATACAAATTGAGTAAAAGAAACAAGGTTGGTTACAGTAGAGCGATGCTCAATGAAAACGTGCTGGACAAAAGAAATGTATTGACACACTTTGTCGTAGATACGTGTATGCATATAATATAATTTCTAATATTTTTGCAGAATTGGGAATTATGCTAATCGGTCTATAAATACTGATCTTTGTAGGATCGCTATTCAGAAGATGATTGATCAATGGGAAGCTCGTAAACCAATTATCAAACGTTTGTACCGCAAATAGGAGCTACCAATCGACCAACAACATCAAAACATGAATTTCTTATTTTAAAAGAACCATCAGGTTGCTGTGCATGCTTATAAATTTCGGATGCTTCCAAAACAAAAGAAAGCACCCTTAATGAACGTGTAGGTTGATATAGACTCACTTTTAACAGATATTTTAAATATAGAAATATAATTTATATCAAGTTTGCGGTTTTACCTTAATGATTTGTTACCGCACCTGATTGTTTGCTATTATGCTTATTATTATCTCTTGATAATGATACATGTTGTTTTGAAACGCGAACAGAATTAAATAGTTATATAGAACATGTTGTGGAATTATATTATTTTTTAAACATTAATGCTATTAAATATGGAATTCCCCGAAGTAAGGTTAAAGAATATAAAAGATGAAGCTTTATTGCAAGGGTGTGCACCGGGTGGTCCATGAACAAAGGAGGCCGGCTGTATATGAGAAATTACGCATCCCACAGTTCCGGGAAAAAAATATTGGTAGTAAAAGTGGTCGAGAGAAATTGCTCGAAATTAGTTTCAAGTTAATGCAATGGCTGCTAGGGGTTACACAAACACCAAATTAGAAAATCGGCTTCTTCTCTTAGATCAGCATTATCAAGATATGTCCAAAATAATTTTATTAGAAACAACATAAGCTTAGAAACATTTTCATTTTTTAGCATTTTCCTCTACCTTGTTAAATGAGGGGAAGGGGAAGAGGTAAGTGTTCACTTAAAAAATGTCAACTTCTTTACTAAGTAACATAGTCGGTTTAGTTTTTTTCTAGTCGGTGACAAATGTGTCATAAATTTTTGCAATTTTCTCGAAAATTTTAAGTGTAAGGGTGTACTAATGTTTAACTCACGACAAAGAATTTGACAAAATGTAGTGCAAACCGCAAGTCGATATCTTCTTTCGTTACAAAGATATGGATAAAAATAAATGTAAAAATACATTTTACAAGTACTAGAATTAGATTACACGTTTAACTGTCATAAATTATTAAAATTTATTAATCATTAATTTATTAATAAAGAGTAATATGTTAAATGTCCGCAGGGGGGAGTATCTTTTATTTAGATCGGATAATAAAATCTATTTTTTAAATCATTGTGTCGCATTTGGAATTCTCTTTCTATATTATCTGTGGCCCTGAGGTTAGGAAGAGCTTCGCAAAAGCAGACTTGTCAGTCTTACTCCTACATGACTCGCCGAAGAGAGCTGGTGACCAAGGTGCGAGTTCGTACTTGAAGCAATCCTCCTTATCTTGGTCACTCTTTATTCAAAGGAAGAGTTGCTTCGAGCTTACTGGCAATGTTATACTACCGAATGCTCAGTGTTCCTTCCACGAGTGAAAGTGGATTCATTTATTATTGCGTGAAATATTTATGTCTGAAAAAGACTTTCCCAAAATGCTTTCGATTTCTCTAAGATCGATTTCCTGTGCTTGACTGCAGCTAATTCTGGAATCGGCAACAATTCCTGTTGACAAGGAATGCAGACACTCACATTGGTGTAAAGGGGACTTCGCTTTCAGCCATTCAATGAAGACTTTAATGTCGTGGGCATCTACCGTACGACGAGATTCTCGAAGGTCCACGTGCTGGAATAAACATTCTTGCGATTATTACGTGACAATATAAAAATTACACCTTGACTTTTAACTAACCTGATCAGTGGTTTGTCACGGAACGCTGTAAAACTTTTCTACGGCCTCACAGATTTTGAGACAACCAGGGAAAGTGTGCATGTAGTGTGCCAGAGAGCTCTCACTTATGCCTCGTCAGTGAGTAAGACCACCTTGAATCTTGAGTGGGCGCATTAAGTCTTGCTCTATAACTTG
Source organism: Vesta saturnalis (assembly GCA_036346205.1). Lineage (NCBI taxonomy): Eukaryota > Metazoa > Arthropoda > Insecta > Coleoptera > Lampyridae > Vesta > Vesta saturnalis. Next base: position 342,406 of record JARFJB010001925.1, read on the forward strand.
ATGAGACGAAATTCCAGCCCAGAATTCGTGACTCCGGCGTATCGTAAAAAACCCTTTAGTGGTTATTACTTCAAACTCATTTGATTCCATTGTAACTTCCAGCTCGTCCATCTGCTGAATATACAGGTGCGCGGAGTTGGCGTAATGGTAGCGGCCAGCAGAGTGGAAAAGTGGGAGCATTTCTCGAACACAGTGCAAATGGAAACCCTAGTGGCCAGTGCGCTCAGCTCGAATGAAAAGGCGTATTAGGTCTACGTACCTATAATACTGAATCCACAAAGACGCTGTAAGGCTGTTAGAAGTCAAATATTGCATGCTATTTTCCATCGTTGTAACAAAATGTGTAACGTTGTAATCTTGTGACACGTCATCTTGAGACATATCGCTGCCTTCCATGAACTTGATATACAAGTCATGAAGTTTTTCCTTTGTTGCTTCGTCGATACCAGTAGAAGCCTGTTGGAGAATCAAAGTTCCAAGTGCTTGATGCGTAAGGAATTGCGCACGTAAAGCCCTGGAGTAAGCATGCCCTGCTAGCATATGTACTACGGAGGTTTTAGCATAGACTTGTTCCCGTAAGGTGTTTAAGCCACTTCCACCTAGAGATTACAATCCAACTATAAAAAAATTTAATTACGCAAAGTTAAAATTACTTCCTTACCCATTACGTATACTATTCCTCCCATAAATGCCATTAACGTGTGAAAACCACCCAAGCGAACGATTACATTGTTCAGAGTACCAGGTTTCGATGAAGCCACGATCTCCGCCGCTTTCAAGTATAAAGGCTGATCGAACGTGACCGTGCAGTGTCGTACTCCTCGGTTTGCACATTCACGCGAAGCAAAGAGAAGAGCGGAGTAAATAGCACTTGGGTTGCTAAGTGACAGGTTTATGAGGGGTAGGGTATCTATATGAGTGGAATCGCAAACCATTTCTCCTTTAGTTGATGCTTTCATGTAATCTGTCCAGGAAATGGGTTTTTCCACGCCTAGAATCAAAGCACAAAATCTGAAAATGTTCCAAAGAATAAAGCGTAGAATATAGTATCTGTCCAAATGCCACTCAACCATAACGTATTGACTGCCCCTGTATGTGATAACTCGGCAAGGGTTTCCGCAGAATCTTCTGCGAGTTATCTCACGACTACTTTCTTCAATCCACATTTCTCTGGGAGCTTGTACCACGTTACTTCGATGCTGCTTTTACCAGAAGTTGCATTGCCTGCTGTAATTTCTAGTAAGCGGGGTACAGCTTTCGGTGGTGCATCCGGCGATGGTGTAGTGCATATATGCATGTGCATATGCCTCACATGCTGTGAAATGTATTGTGACCTGTGAGAGTACGTATGTTGCAAATGAAAACTGCACTTAGTTGTTCTTTTCTTCTTCGTTTTCTCTGGTTTCTGCATGTTTGATGACTCAGTTTTGAAATAGCTGTACTTTGTTGTATACACTGCTGAATCCGAGTTTGCTGAGTATATCGACGAGTTGTCTTGACCCATAATGTCGAAGGACATAAACCCCCACACTAAATAGAACAGGTGAAATGTAGGACCTTAATCGGCAAGCCGAGACAATTGCTTCGCCGGTGGCTCTCCGCTTTATAGTTATGTTTTGCTGGTCTTGAGATTTCGATTTCAAAATCTTTTGAAGGAAGCATTTAAACGTGTCGGGAAGTGAAGCCCCAGTATTACAGATATCTTGTGCAGTAGGATAGGTGTTCGTGTCATAAGCTGTGGCACGAATATCTTCGAGTATAATTGCAACAGCTTTTTCGACAATACGGTGTCTTTCGTCAATTTCGTTGTCCCTTCGTTTAAGGTGCCATTTCTCGTAGTAGAATTTATCGGAAATCCCCTTAAAGTTGACAACAGTATTTCTTCCAGGGAGTTCGGAAATACATATGCCAGTTCCATCGTGCTTTAGTAGTTTGTCACGTAAGTATTGATGCCAGTATGGCTCGCACTCAAGCTGCTTGCTGAGAGTTTCCAGATAGTCTTTTTATTCGGACAAACTTAATTGGCTTTCTCCTTAAGAAATAAACATAGCTTATTAAAGGAATCTTCTTTCTGTGAATTTGTCTACCCCTATCTTTCTTCTTCATACTTTCCAACCTAGAATTGGAAAAAAACTTCAAGTGACGGTCTTTATGCCATATTACTTCTGATGCGACAAGATCCGCAGCGGTAGAAACTCGGACTTGTTTCTTGTTTCTACCTGTGCCAACACCTTTAATTTGAAAGGTAGCGTAGTGGCCTCGTGTATTTCGCGTCTTTTATTTTTAGGCTTTTCTTTTCCTTTTGAATTGAAGCATCCTTACCACAGGGTTGAGGGTTTTCAACTTCAACTTTTTGTTATTCTATGAATGCATTATAAATCGAAACACTGACAATACACGAACGCACATGCATACAATACAAGTATTGGGTATCTAATTTATGAATTTTTTTTATTCAACTCATTAAATACAACTTATAATTGAAAAATTTGAAGATTTTTTTATGTAAATAATACAGAGAAGTACGAGCGAAACACAGAAAAACGCACAAATTGGAAATTGGAAATTAAATTATTTTTAAAATAAGACAAACAACGTAGGAATAGGTCCTATATTAACTTAAGAGCGATTTTTCTAGTGTTTAGCGGAAGTCGCCATCTTGTGAAGTCATAAAATCGATGAAGCAACCACTGGTAAGTTCGGGTATTGTGATATGTTGTTCAGGGGGTTCGATACTACCACTGTACTAAATTTCAGCTTTACATTATTTTTTTGGAGGTGTGGCCCTTTTTTTGATTAAAAATGACTGGACTATAATTAATTTGTTTTTTCATGTTTTTTATTTGTTTTCAGAAAAAATCATATATTTGTGTAAAAAACTTCTTCTGTACAAAATTCTTAAGAAGTGGTAGATTTTGCAAAAATTAATTAATTATCACGTTTAATTGACAATCATATTTAATTATTTTCTCAAATTTTTGGTTTACGGCTGAGTGTCTTGGTATTAGCCACTGCTTAGTGGAAAAATATAAATCAGACAAAGAAAACGTGACTATAAAAAAACCAAGACTTAAATTAAAAAGTGAAGATGCTCCAGACTATATCAAGAGAAAAGTTAGAAATTGCTTATATGACATGTATTATAAGATTGAATATTTAACAATGGTTACCTAATCTATTTTAATCTCTAATTTTCAGAAAAGCATATAACTTTAAGAAGTTTACATTCTACTTGTCAAGAACGTGGTATATATGAGTATTCGAAAGCAAGCCTTCATCGGTTTCTTGGGAGTATAGGACGAGGTTTAATGGAACAACCCCATATAGCTCATATGCGTGTTAAATTTTTACTTAAATATACGGACAACTTGACCATTGTATATTCAATCCCATAGGAATGGTTTGGAGTCAACTCAAAAGGTATTACGATTCTATTATTTTAGAGGTAAAAGACCCGTTACAAGCTTGGGATCAAGCAATTCTAACCGTTTCGAGTACCCAATGAGAGGATTATGTGAATCGCACTAATAAGATAATCTTAGATTATTGGGAAAAAGAACGCATCTTTGACGTCAGCGATATTAGCTTAATTACTCCATTAACAAATAATGATAATGATTATGACGACGAATACTGGTATGATTAATTATTTCTGTATGTATACATACATCTCTTCTATCTAATTTGTAGTTTCAAATAACGTTCTAGTATTACTTATTTTCATATAAGTGCCATTTTTCTTTTAATAAGGTAAATAATAAAAAATATTTCTATAATTAATTTTTTTCAGTCACTGTAAAACGTTAGTTTTCCTTACTTAAAAATAATGTACTGTATAATCAGTAGAAGTTTTAATAAACATCGTTCATAACAAAAACTTATAATAATTATAATAATCGTAAATAATGTTTTATTTTATACTACCTACAACATAAATTATTTACACCATGCACGCCTCTGGATGTTACATTCGCGCGCACTTAGTTAGTGACATATTTAAACGGTGAGACAAGGTATAAATATGTGTCTATATCTAATAATAATAATAATTCTTAGCTACACTTTGCCAATAAATGGTATGAAGGGCGTCTCAACAATGACGCAAAAGAAATTAAAACACTTTCGTTTTTAGAAGGCCTGCCAGCTTGTATTCTTCGAATTTGAGATAATGCTTTATTTTTACGAACGACGTGAAACTATCGTTGGCTGGACTCGGATTTTTTTGAAATTTCTTTCACATATTCGACTGTTGGCTTCTAAAAAGTTTAAAAATTAAGAAGGGGTTTTTAATGTATTCGTTGATGTATGATAGAAAAATTAGTTTCTTATAATCAATTTTGTGGAATAGATCTTTTTGAGTGCGCAAGTTCCAACAACTTCTGCTTATAATAGTTTCCGAAAACATTGACAATAAAATCAACCAGTGCACAGGAGCTAAAAGAAGAAGAAAACAAATCATAATGTTCCTCTGAATCCTCTATTGTTGGAGCGTAAAAAATATTCCTAAACATTTCTATCCTGATAATGCATTGCACTCGGATGGGGTGTCATCAGTCATAAAAACTTTTGGATTGAACTTTTTATTTTCTACCTCCATAGCTTCTATCTCAGACTCAAAAGCCAAAGCGTAATTGGCTTCAGCTTGGGCTGTGTGAAGGGATAGGAATCACCCCTGTTTTGTTTGACGTGAACAGGGAAGTAACGCAAGTTTTTGTCTGATCGCAAGATCCACTGGAGTCCAAAAATACCATTTCAACCGAAAGATCTTGAAAACTGCGATAACAGGATTTGCTTTAATGATTATTTTACGAGGATTGTTGGTTCTTGAAAACTACTGCCATGCTTTTTTCTTCTCGACTACCATATTGACAGAAACGCAACTTATCATATAAATGTTTTATTTGCCTCTCAGTAGGGTTTTCTCTAGCGTTAGCAAGAAGGTATGCTGCACTTACATTTCGTACTTTCTGTGCTTCTTCAGAAACAGCTTCAATTAATTTTATTTCATGGTAAATTCTAGCAGCTGGGAGTCATTTCTGAAACAAAGTATGCCTAAAAAGTCTCTTGTACTCTCTTGTTGACACGTAGATATTCAAAGGCTTCTGCTACAGTTACTCTATGTAAGTGTTCAAACTTTTGATTACTACGTTAATTGTGTTATTTAATAGCACATCATTTTTTATTGTGTTCCTAATAATTTTTATGATCTTAATATCTGTTTGTGCTTTACAACAATTGATTCTAATTGTACACGACTACTTTATTCTACTTCATTCACGGACGAGTGATTGTTGACACGCATATAACTTCCTAAATTCTTGTGGAGTTGCATTCGAATATCCTCATACCGTTATCTAGTAACGTATTTTACCTAGTTATCACATTTTCCTCCTAACAGCTTACACTGCACTAAAATATAGAACTGTTCATTATTGTCAATTATTATTTCAAGAATATGAACATATTCACACAAACGCCTCAATAAACTTTCTAGGGTTGCTTTATCCATTATGATTGTGTATAAACTTAGGTCAAAATATAAAGTATAATCTAAAACATCAAGGTGAAGCACGCAACTAACTATAGTAAAGTAAATAAGCTTAGACACTGGGAGTTGTCTGGCGCAACGCAGCGTATTCATGAACAAAACCCCGACTGGTCGATCATAAAGATATAGTTTTGTAAATGTGCAAGGTTTTTAACTCTTGTGCACTAGTTGATTTTATTGTCAATGTTTTCAAAAACTATTACATGCGGAACTTGTTGGAATTTGCAAACTCAAGAAGATCTAAACCTCAAATTGTTTATAAGAGCATGTGTTTTAGAGCAAGAGTAGTATTTTTTATCAAATGTACGATACAACTTTTTACGTTGCATCTGAAAAAGACTCGAATTTAATTTACCCAGTCGATGAATTTTTATGAACCGTAACTACTAAAGAATTATATTTTCATAATTTTAGAGAATTTCAAGTCGATTGGACTTGTAGAAGTGGTTGAAAAATCCATTACCAATCTTGACGTATACAACATACTAACATCGTGAGTTACATAAAGGCGTATAATATGTCCCAAAAAATACAAATCTAGTTGGCATGTTGCATATTTGGCTTAGTACTACGTAATTATTAGACTTCAATTGCTTTTTAATGGCGTCTATGTCATTGTAATTGGCATTCTTTCAGAAAAGTATTTAACAATGCTCACCAATGAGGAGTGTGTGGTTTTTATTTTTGGTTTTACTAACCGTAATTCGTTTCAAGCTGTTAGAGAATATGAACGGTGTTTCCCGGAACGACAAATTTCCAATAACAGAACATTTGTCAGAGTTTAACGCATGTTGATAGAGGCTTGCCACTTTCCTCGTCGACCGACTGGTGTTCGAGAAATGAATGAAAATGAGAATCTTGCGGAACACATTCTCAGAATTTTCGCTGTATATCCTACAACTAGCACACGTAGAGTAACTGGAGGGCTTAACACTAGTTATAGTTTGGTACATAGAACTCTTCGTTCAGATGGTCGACACAATTTCCATAAACATAAAGTTCAAAATTTATTAGACGGCGCAAGGAAATTCACGTCAATTTTCTGCCATTGGTACTTACGGATGTGCGCCGAAGATAAGCAGTTTAAAAAGCAAGTAGTATGGACGCATGAGGAAACATTTACGCGTGCAGAAATGTTTAATTCACGTAACTTGTTTCACTGGAATCACGGAAATCCATTTGTATCTCACCATTTACAGGGTGGCCAACTAAGAATGCGAGGTACTGTATCTGGGAACTATACATCGTAGAGGCTTGCAGAAAACATTACTAAAACGACCAATACAAAAACCTGGAAAATATTTTCATATTTCTGAAATGGCCGCCAGGGGGCGTAACTGCAATCTTGAATTTAAGAAAGTGATGTTTCTGTGAATTCTGCTATATTAACCTAATAAAAAAAATAACTGATCTTTGAAGTCGAGGATAATCTGAACTTTTTTTGTTTGGCACTTTTTGACGTATCTATAAAATATAAAATATAAAAATTGTCGGTTGTTTAAGACTTCTTCTATCAAAGACAAGCAAAAATCTAATCTTTTACCTTCATCACCATCTTCTAGCGTATGAAGAAATTGTGCTTTAAATGCATGGATGTTACAGCTTTTATAATTTCTTCGCAAATGTGCTCTGCTTATACCTGAATGTTACTTCGCTTCCTCCATGACATTTTTGGGTCATTTTCTACCGAATTTAATGCTATCAATGTTGCAGCATCATTTTTATCCAGAGCTTTCTTTTGTTTGTTTAAATTATTTACACTTACAGTTTGCCAAAACTTTTTTATTAGCCAACTCACATATGATTTTTGTACTATTGCATCAGTATATTTTCATTCAAAAGGTTAATTACAGAAGAAATCGATCTGTCACCAATACCCAAACACTGAATTAAATAATTTTTTTGTTCTGTTGTCAAGATTATTTACTATTAAAGAATAAAATAAAGAGACACAAGTGTTACTATTCAGTTTGTTTTAACGCTATTTATTATAAAAGTAGTAATTTGACATTTCACACTATTATCTTGTATCTTGACATAAACGAAAAATCCGAAAATTTCTAAGTAATCTGGTTACTGTCAAAATTGGCACAGCGGGTATACTTTTAATACAGAACAACTTTTGTTAATAAAATATTGTCATATTTTTTACAGGACGTCCAAATTTTAACATTTTAACATAATTAACATAATTTTAAATTCTGATCGAATTTCGTTAACAACAAAAAGTTTAATAAAATCAAAGTAGGCATAAATATGTAATTTTTCATTCTGAATAACTTTTCTGTGTAACATTTTGTCGTATCTGTTACATAAAAGAACTTTTGCTAGTGTGAAAAATCATTACTTCAATACTACTAAGGCACACATGATTTTTCGATGCCCCAGATGCTCAAATTTGAAATCAAAATTCTTTTACACGAGTCGTCCAATCAATCCAGGGACAAACTGATTATATATATATATATATATATATATATATATATATATATATATATATATATATATATATACGCGATGATCTGGATCACTCGGGACTTTGTTTATGGATATGCTGCGTTGCGCCAGACAAATATATATATATTGAGATGTTCAGAAAGAGGTAATAGAAGTATCGGACAGCTTAAATGACATTTGGGTAATAAAAAGGGGTGATTTCTAGCTCTATACAAGTGCAAGGCACTATATTATATAAATCTGGTTCACGATGTGATTAAAATAAAGTTGTTTGGTATAAATTAGTCTGAATATCATTTACTTAGTTTGGTTTTATCATAAAAAGCAATTTGCTGCTAACAAAATTGTCAAGAATTTTCGTAAAGTCATTTTAGTATTGCAATTATTGCAATAAAAGTCAATTTTTCAAGGGTAATTTGGCAAGTGAACACTTTACAGGTGTTTAAACATAAACTATATAGTTAGGATTATGTTAGGGATAATGTATGATTAGTTTTTGAATGCAGGAAATACACAAATTTAGTAAAAGGGTTATAATATGGACAGTTTAGACATTTTTCGCAGATATTTTTGGAAGCGAATTAGTGACAAAAATTATATTACAAGTTTAACAATAAGAACAACATTTAGAACATTATGGCATACAAACATTTATAGTGCCGTACATTTTATAGTGAAATATTTCAAAAGAGTGTTAGACGATGAGACTTTTTCAATGCAACACTATATGATTTTATGCATTGCAAATAGTTAGTGAGAATAATAAAGACAAGAAGTACAAACCTTAAACATAACATTTCAAGTGTTAAAAACATTTTTATATATGAATTATTTTCAAATTTAGATTTAAGTTTGGTTAGGTCATAATTTTTAGGTTTTTTACATAATTTTATACTTTTTCCACATTATTAGACTTAGATTTTGCTCTTAAAGCAAATAATAGATGTTCTTTCTTAATATGACACAGTTTTTATAAGGATACAGCGCTTTTCACCGCAAAACTATGTTAATTCTGAGGTGAATTTTAGATAAAATTACAAAAGCTTAAAATTTTTTTAAATTAAATATTTCCAACACAAAAGATATGCATTCTTGTGTAAAATGTTCTCAGAATTCCATTTTTGCAATTAGATTTAGTATAGCTTGTAAGTGTAAATAGTTATAAGCTTATTTAAGTTAGATTAGGTTACTTCGTATATTAATGTTAGGAATTATAGCTTGTTAGGTGTCTTTTTGTTCAAAATTTTACGTAGTTTTCATTTTTGTTATTAATTTTCAATTCCGATCATGTATAAGAAAGTTACGGCCAAATTTCCATTTGAGTCCAATTTGTAATTTAGATCCACCAATCATAGCCCTGGTTACTTATGCAATATGGCTGGAAAAAAATTTAATTTTGGTAACAACCAGAAACATATAAAAGCAAGTGCTCAGGAAATCACTCTCTCTCTAGAATTTGTTCAAAAGAGTAAAAGGTTCAAACAGTGCTGTGAAATTTGTGTTAAAAAGTAAGTTCATAACCTAATTTAAATTCGTCAAGAAGTTTTGCGTTACGAAGAATATTTTCGAGAGCACTTGTTTTTATATCGACGGTTTAAAATAAATAGTTCGGTCTCCGATACCTGTCGTTTTTCGAAAAATATTTTTGTTCGTGTTAATTTGTGTCACGATTTTGTAAAGATTTTCTTTTGTGTTTCCAAACTTAAATTAATTCCGTTTTACCAAATTAAAACCCACTTTTATTTGGTCAAAGTTGTTTTATTTCTTCGTACAATTTCTTTTAAACAAAAATTGAATCGGTAGCTAAAAATAAAAGTGTTATCAACAAAAATTTTGGATATTTAAACATATTTTTAAAACGATATCACTCATTAAGCTTTAAAATTATTTAAATAAAAAGTTACCGAAATAAAATAAGTGGTTGGAGTTTGCCGATTTTGGAGAAAACATCTTTAAGTTTGGAAGTTGGTGTCTTCGACAACCGAGAATCGAGTTAGCAGTATTGGGTGATGGTAACAACTGTAATCGAGTGGACATTGCCTGCATCCAGTTGGAGTTATCCGAAGACATCAATCAACAGTGAGGACAGTATATGTGAGTCACAAATGTTAATAACCCCACTTATTGTGAACATTCATTGATATTTTCCTGCAATTTAATATTTGTTACATATATGTTTTTGGTTAAGAATTTTAAATATTTACTTGTGTAAACACCTGTAAAGGTATTAATTTATTTTCTTTTTCTAAATTTTCATTTTGGTTCTAAACATTAAATTTTCTAAATTAATTATTTGACATCTTTGACAGTTTCTAATTTCACTTAAGTTCATTACAACGCATGCGTTGATAGCAAATTACATTCAGAACAATTTTTATACTTTCAATATAATTATATAAAGGATATTTCATATACACATTTCCAGATACAAAGTTTTAACTTCAAACTAAATTCCCTGAACTCTATCCCCATTTGAGATCTGAGCTAGTCCGGTGCACATAAATAAAAAGTAAAATTTTATAGCATAATTTTCAACCATTTTAAATTTAAATATTAAATTAAATTCCAAACTAAATATAAATACTAAATTATTATTATATTCCTCACAAATTTATAAGTCGCATTACATTTATAATATATATATATATATATATATATATATATATATATATATATATATATATATATATATATATATATATATTGTGTGTGTGTGTGTGTGTGTGTGTGTGTATTTGTATTTTAAAATCACCGACAAACGAAAACTGGAGATTCTATGATTCAAAGTAAGGCAAAAATGATCATAAACACTTTTCCGAAAATGTTTCCTAACCGAGATACAGGTTGATTAAAAAATACTTTCTTTAAGGTTTTTTTAAGATTCCTCAAAAACTACAAAAGAAATTACACTAAGATTTGGTACACCTAAATGTCTAATTAAATACTCTTAATCAAGTGAGTTTGAGTCAACTGACTCCATCCAGTGGCGTAGAATATTTTAAGTTAATCCGTTTAAGTAAAAAAAACGCACGCCCCTGGTTTTTTTTGAAGAAATATTTTTTTGATAGATTCAACATTTAATTCTGCAAATAAAATCATACTTTAGTATTTTTTCGATTCGGCAACCCGTTTTTGAAATATTGACTGACTCCATCCAGTGGCGTAGAATATTTTAAGTTAATCCGTTTAAGTAAAAAGAACGCACGCCCCTGGCTTTTTTGAGGAAATATTTTTTTGGTAGATTCAACATTTAATTCTGAAATAAAATCATACTTTAGTATTTTTTCGATTCGGCACCCCGTTTTTGAAATATTTTGCATCAACATAAACGACCACATTATTCAATAAAAATCAAAATTTGTTTTCTTTTACAAAAAAATAACGCAGTTTACTATTAGGTACATTATTAAAGAGATATTGAAGGAATCAAAAACAAAATAATAATTATTTTTATACATACTGTTCAAAATGTCCTCCTTCCTTTAGAATGCAAGCTTGTATTCTTCTTACACAAATGAAACCTAACACGCTGAAAAATTTGTGCTAAAGCCCTAATCTCATCGCATGCCATCTGTATGCAATTCCAAAGTTGCTCTCGATTGTCAATTTGAACAGAATAGACACGAGTTTTCAGATACCCCCACACAAGAAAATCCAATTGGTTTAAATCTGGCGATCGTTCCGGCCACGGTACTTCACTTACTCGTCCAATCCAGCGTCCAGGGAACCATGCATTTAAAGATTCTCTGACATTTCGTGTAGAATATGGTGGTGCACCATCATGCATGAAATGTTCATTCTAACATTCTAAGGGTACGTCGTCAAACAATTCTGGCAAATCTTCTCTCAAAAAATTTAAATAGAATTCGCCAGTAAGTCTTTGAGGAAAACGGATAGGTCCGATTAGGTGGTCGTCCACTGTACCTATGCAAATATTTTCGCTAAATCTATGTTGGTGTGCTGTAACTACAGTTGGATGCTGATTTTCATCTAACCATTTGTGGGAATTATGCTAGTTTATTATTCCATTTCGGGAAAAAAATGCATTCATCAGTGGTCAATAAGTTTCTAACAAATTGTACATCTTCAGCATTTTTATTTAAAAACCATTCGCAAAAATTCATTCGACGAGGGTGTTCAGCAGGCAATAATGCATGCACTTTTTGTAGGTGAAAGGGATGCAAATTTTGTTCTCGTAAAACTTTCCAAGACTTGCTGTATGACACACCAAAGTCTAAACCTAACTCACGCGTACTTATTGATGAATTTTCATAAACTGTATCTAAAATTTGTTCCTCAATTTCAACTGGTACACGAGCATTTCGTTCGGAATTTTTTTTTCCTTTTAAACGGTTCTAAACGTAGTATGATGTGGATGTCTTCTATTTGGAAATCTTTGCTCATAAAGTCGAGCAGCTGCACGAGCATTGCAATTAGTATTACCATAACATAAATGCATATCGACCAGTTCTCGTTCACAGTAATTAGACACAAACAATGAATTACAAAACACGCGTCAACGCAACTATTGTATTAAAACATAAGATACGTAACTGTCAAATGCAAAGCAATCTCTGATTTATTTAATTTGGTTGTTACTGAATAATGTAGTCGTTTATGTTAATGCAAAATATTTCAAAAACGGGTGCCGAATCGAAAAAATACTAAGTATGATTTTATTTGCACAATTAAATGTTGAATTTAACAAAAAAATATTTCTTCAAAAAAAGCAGGGACGTGCGTTTTTTTTTACTTAAAATGATTAACTTAACACATTCTACGCCACTGGATGGAGCCAGTTGACTCAAACTCACCTGATTAATTGTAATTAATTAGACAAGTAGGTGTACCAAATCTTAGTGTAATATCTTTTGTAGTTTTTGAGGAATCTTAAAAAAATCTTAAAAAAATTATTTCTTAATCAACCTGTATCTCGGTTAGGAAGCATTTTCGGAAAAGCGTTTATGATAATTTTTGTCTTATTTTGAATCATAGAATTTCTAGTTTTCGTTTGTCGGTGATTTTAAAATACATGCATGGACGCTGGATTGGACGAGGAAGTGAAGTACCGTGGCCGACACAATCGCCAGATTGAAATCCATTGGATTTTTTTGTGTGGGGATATCTGAAAACTCGTGTCTATTCTGTTCAAATTGATAATCGAGAGCAACTTTGGAATCGCATACAGATGGAATGCAATGATATTAGGGCTATGCCACAAATTTTTCAGCGTGTTAGGTTTATTTTGCTAAAAAGAACACAAGCTTGCATTCAAAAGGAAGGAGGACATTTTGAACAATATGTATAAAAATAATTATTATTTTGTTTTTGATTCCTTCGATATCTCCTTAATAATGTACGTAATAGTTAACTGCGTTATTTTTTTTAAATAAAACAAATTTTGATTTTTATTGAATAATGTGGTCGTTTATGTTAATGCAAAATATTTCAAAAACGGGGTGCCGAATCGAAAAAATACTACGTATGATTTTATTTGCAGAATTAAATGCTGAGTCTATCAAAAAAATATTTCTTCAAAAAAACCAGGGGCGTGCGTTTTTTTTTTTTTTTACTTAAACTGATTAACTCAAAATATTTTACGCCACTGGATGGAGTCAGTTGACTCAAACTCACCTGATTACTTGTATTTAATTAGACATTTAGGTGTACCAAATCTCAGTGTAATATCTTTTGTAGTTTTTGAGGAATCTTGCAAAACCTTAAAAAAAGTATTTTTTTAATCAACCTGTATCTCGGTTAGAAATCATTTTCGGAAAAGCGTTTATGATCATTTTTGTCTTATTTTGAATCATTTTAATATAATATATCATTATATATATATATATATATATATATATATATATATATATATATATATATATATCAAAACCTCCTGTACAATCTAATTATTGAAATACTTAAAACTAAACACTTTCATCATTAGTAAAAACTCTATTATAGAAAGTATTGATTTGCTTTACACAAAACAGGTAATATGCTATAATAGTAATGCGTTAACCGCATTGTTATTAATAGCTGCACTCTAGTATCAGTCAAATTATGGTTGTTGCTTGACTGCGTACTTTTGTCCTTCATCTAAAACATAACAAAAGAAGAAAAATTGTTTTTAGACATGAACTATTTAACAATAGCTATAATTTCTATAAATTTAAAAAAGACCATCTAATAAATAAATACGCACGATTTGATCGAGAACCATTCACGTCAGTATTATTGATGACAAGTGTAAGTCAACTAGCCGTAGGGTTTTGTTCCCACACCCACCCAGCAGGAGTTTCATCATATAAAAAACTGTAACGTTTGAAGAACATTTTTGACATATCTGTATCTCAAGTAGGGTTGTATAAATTCAGGTATACCATAACGAAATGACACTTTAACACCAGGTGTTTTGCTAGATTTTCCTTTAAGATATTGTCTTGTATAATGCAGAAGGCCAATATGTCGTTTTTTTATATAGTTAATCATTACCAAGATCTACGATTACGTCTAACCTGATCATGTGTGTTTAAATGAATCAATCATCTTTCACACACCTACACCCTAACATGATTACAATGAAGATTCGTTACACTTCCATAGTTTTATTTAAATTCGGGTATTAGATTCTATTTGTAGATAAAGGCGTGTCGCAAAGTTGAAATTTCTTCTCGAATTTCGTAAACTAAACAACAAAAAAAACTAAGAATGAAATTTATTCTTTCGTCTGTTAACAAATTTTTATGGGGATGGGTAAAATATTTTATGCTCACATTAGACGACCGATACGACCCTTGGTATGTCAGATGGCAATTCGAAATATGTGCCAGTCATTACTTTAAATTTAGAGTAGATATTATCATACACGTTTTTTTAGAGTATATTCTAGATGTTCACTTGTCAGAATATTTATTGGACCAGGTTGCACTGATTTATAATGCTTTACGTTTGGAATTTTTAGGGAATTTATTAGGATGCTACGAACATAAATGACCACGGTTAACCTCTTCTACACGAACTATCAATCCAAAATGGTTTATGACATTAATTTATTCATGCATATCATTCATATGTCTGTAAATAGCATTTGTTCAATATAAGACAGTATAAATATATCGGCTATTGCTGCTTTGAATGGAATTCGATTGATAATTTGCATGCTGTGAACAAAATCTTATATTTCACAGCTTAGGTGATAAATCATGAATATTTGTTATATTAAAGTTTGTTATTACATAAGCTTGAGTTTCTATTCTTTTTTGTTTAAGTGTCCATTTATACACGGTTAAACAGAAATTGCATATACTAGAGCCTCATTTATGTTTGCAAAATTTGATATTACAAAGTTCATAGTTAGTTTTGACATGCAATGATGGATTACTACAACTCCAGATCAATCTATGGATTTCTACAATCACATAAAGCTAAGGTTTATTTATATGACTTAATTTCCTTTTACTTTCAGCTAAAAATTATATTAAAGTAATTATGCAATTTTAATATACGAAAATTTGATACGTTTGTTGACCTGATTTGTTTTTAATATATGAGTTCAACATAAGTAAACACTTGAAGGTGGGAGGCTTGTGTAACCCATGTCAGCCGAGGAGGTACCACAACCCTTACCATGGGCTCATTAATATTGGGTCTCCGATTTTCTGAGCTCGGTAACTACTTGCACTCACCTTTCGTCATCCTTAATTGATTCTCATCCTTATTCTTCCTTCTCGCCCTAGTTGTCTTCCTATCGAATTGAAAGTCCAAAATTAAAATTTACAAAAAGGATGGTTGTGGTTTCTAGGGTAAAAAATTCCGGACGTAAAATCCTGCCCCATTCGGATGTCCAGGAAGGCAAGGTAACTTTCTGATCCACTATTTCAATATCCGCGATATCAAGTCTAACCTTAATGCTGTTCACCCACGTCTTGAACAATTACAACCTGACATTTTGTTTCCATCTGAAACACAAGTCACCTCTGAAAGCTCCGATTCACCCGACTTGCAATATCCCCAATACAACCTTCACCTTAACTTTCGATATAAAGGAGTCGTATGTGCCTATATCCAGGACAGCATTGCTTGTAACAGGATTTCTTGCTTGGAAAATAAAAATTTCGACGTGATTTGGTTTAAACATTCTAATTCTAAATTTGTGAAATTTTACTGTTGGATTTGTAGGTCTACTAATAACCGTAACTTTCAAGAGTTGAAAGTTGTAGGAGATTTCAATGATCATAAGTCTAATTGGCTTCAATTTTCATCTACTATTAATCCAGTTGGTCATAGTGCAGAAACATTTGCTATTGATTTTGAGCTCACACAAAGGATTTCTGAACCCACAAGAATCCCTGATAACCCTACCCATACCTTTTTTTTCACCAAACACGCTTGTATATAAAGCTTCCGTTCTTTCTCCTCTAGGTCTATCTGAGCATTGCCTAATAGAAATAATTTCTACTGTCCCTAATTTTGCTGTTGTTCGCAACACCAATAGAACCGTGTGGTGTTTTAAGCCTTTCCATGGTGTGAATATTGTTTTAAGTCATCTTCTTCTTCGGACTTTGCTCTTTCAGTACCTGAATTCATCCATATGGGCATGCAGCTATACATTCCCAAAAAAACAGAATCCTATAGGTCATTCACGTCCCCAACCGTGGTTCAATAAGGCTTGTGCTGATGCAATCTCTTTGAAAAATAAATTTTATACTAAATGGAAATCTAATAAAACGGTCGAGTCACGCAGAATACGTTGGTGCTAGAAATATCTACAAAAGTGTCATCACTAAAGTTAAAAAAGTGTTTGAACACCGAAAATGCAATGAACTAGCTATATCTCCTTTGGGCAGACATAAACTTTGGTCTTTAACTAAAGCAACTAGTAAAAACATTAGCATCAAATTCGTGTTTGAATGATTCTGGAAAAGATGTGCCCCTAGTCTTCTTCATACGCTATGAAACCAATCCATTTTCGGTATTAGCTCCTAGACTCGATGATCATTAGGCGTGATCTCAATAAGGCGACTGGCCCAGACGCTATCCCAGCTATTCTTTTAAAGAAACGTTGCCCCGAACTAGTACCTGTCCTATCTAAGCTCTATTCGACCTCTATGTCTTCTGGGGAATTCATCACGGAAGTTAACAAATGTTCAACCCAAAAAGGCGATAAGATCGATCCCTCGAACTACCGACCAACAGCCATCACTTCCATTTTCTTTAAAATCGTAGAAAAATCCATCAATCAGGAACTGCTCTCGTTCCTTGAAGCTAATAAACTCCTTAATGACCAGCAATATGGGTTTAGGCAGAGTTGTTTAACAGGTTCTTTCATATGTGACCCAAGTTTGGAATAATACATTAGAAGAATCCGGTGAAACAGTTGCAGTTGCTTTAGATATCTGAAAAGCATTTGACCAAGTTTGGAATAAGTGTTTACTTGCCAAGCTCACCTTGTTTGGGTTAAATGATACATTCATCAACTGGGTTTCTAGTTTCCTTGATAAAAGATGAATACGTGTCGTAGTTAATGGCTGTTTTTCAAAAGAAGCTAGCATTAACGCGGGCATGCCACTGGGATTAGTTATACCGCCTACACCTTTCCTGCTATATATAAGTGACCTTACTTCTTCAACAACTAATCCGATCCATTGCTTTGCTGACGACAGCACTCCTCATTGTAGTTCATTCCAGTCTACTCATAAAATGACAAATTCAATCAGCAAAGACATTAAATGTATTCTAGAACGGGGAAGCAATAATCTAGTTAGCTTTAATGCTAACAAAACATGTTGTTGCCTTGTGTCCGCCAAAAAAGGTCGACCATTTCCTGTTGTAAGTATGAATGACTCAGATCTTAAGTTTTTAGACTCTACTACTCTGTGGGGAATGACTATCTTCAACTCTTTCTGCTGTATAAGGCCCAAATTCCACCTCATCTAGAATATAATTCTAACCTCTGGGATGGTGCTCCGCAATACGCTCTCGATCGTATTCAAAAGAGAGCGATTAGAAGTATAAATGACCCGTCCTTAACTTCTGACATATAGTCCCTCGAGCATAGAGGAATCGTTTCAGTCCTTTCTTTATATTATCGGTATTACACTGGCTATTGCGCTACTGAATTACATTGTTTGATACCATCTCGAGCTACCTTTGCTAAGAATATTCGGTTCATTCATTCACATCATCAGTATTCACTACAATTCTCCACTTGTCGTACCATATGGGCGCAATCTACACGGCTTATAGACTCTGGAATAATCTCCCTAGTTCCTGTTTTCTTCTCACTTATGTTATGAAAAAATTTAAGGTAGCTGTTCATATGCATCTATTGGCAGTTCAATGTCCCTTTATCCATCCTCCTAAGTGTTCCTGAATGCTTCAGCACTATAGGCCAAATTTAGCGTATTAAAGTCCACAATTATTTAAAAAAAAACTTATTAATTGAGCTAAACATAAGCCAGGCAAAATCATTTCTACAAGTTACTAACTTGTATAAATTTCACAAGTTAGCTATCATTAATAACAAGCGCAATGTGACAGAAACTTGCCAATTGTCCGATTGTCGTGATAACACTTTAAACAACAGCGACACAAGATATCTAGAAATGTCATAAATAAATATCATTACATTTTTGATGTAGTTTATGACTTCATAAAGGGGGTGTTATGAAACGAGTTTAGTAAATCGAACAAGTTCGTATTTGGCGTAACACCCAGGTTTTAAATTTTGTACCATTATCAAATTATTTTTTTGTCCAACCACCTAAATAAGACACTACATTGTGACACTATTTCGTACCAAAAGTGGCTGATTTTGGGATTCTTCAGTGTCACCATGGCAACTGTAGAAAAAGTAATTTGACCTTCACTAAACACCAACTTCGTGTTGATGATGTTCATGGGATATCATTACTTCAATAAATACAATTTTAAAATTTTCGCAGGTTCATCACAAGCAACGTTTTCAGTCATAAATAAGTATTGTTTTTCATTATAGTTGTGCTTTTTACTTTCGTTTTAGGCAAGTGTAATTTTATTTACATGTTTTGAGTGAATATCTTCTATGAACAGGCATAGACATTTGCTTTCGCCGGTGGTACCATCTATCTTCACATTATTTACTAACATCTGTCACATTTGAATTAAATTTATAGAGGTAAAATCCAATGAATATTAATTAAAAGCTACACGGTAATTTTTTTTCGCTAAAAAGTAAAATAATACTCATTTTGTATATAATGAGTATTATTAATGTCTGATACTGATAGCGGCATAAATAAGGGATACCTAAAAACAGAGTGAAAAAATTTAAGTTTTATTCGTACAAAAAATGCATTTTAGGGAATCCCAGAGTTGCTGGACTCCGCTTCGGGTAGTCTAGCAACTTTCTTCCTCGTCCAGAAAATTGACATTCTTTATATTAATTATGACAATATTTCGTACCAAAAGTGTCTGATTTCGGGATTCTTCGGTGGACCCGTACCAGCTGTCCAAAAAGTAGTTTACTGCTTGTCCTACTACAAAAAGTAATCTGACCTTCACGAAACATTAACTTCGTGTTAGTGACGTAATATAATTTTGCTTTTTACTTCCGTCTTATGCGAGTGTAAGTACAATATTTATATGTTTTGAGTGAATATCTTCTATGAACAGATATCGACATTTGCTGTCGCCGGTGACACCGTCTATCTTCACATTATTTTATTAACATCTGGCACATTTGAATTAAATTATAGACGTAAAATCCAATCAATATTAGTTAAAAACTACATGGCAAATTTGTTTTTCACTAAAAAGTAGAATAATACGCATTTTGTATAAAGTGAGTATTATGTCGCTGATAGCGACATAAATAAGGGGTTTCCGAAAACCTAGTGAACTGCAAATAAATGACAGTATATGAAGATAAAGGTTTTTTTACTAATAGTATTCCTGAACAGGCTAATTGGATTAACGTTCTAAATCACTCAGGAACACTGGGAGGGCGTTATGAATATTGCTAGGCGTCCGAGAAATGTTTATGAACGGCTACCTTAAATTTACTTAAATCAAAGTTTGTAGGAGAACAGGAACTGAGTAGTACATTGCACAATTTGGTGACCGTGCGGCGCCCTTTAGCGAGACAAGATGGAATTTTGAGAGCGTGATTATGGTCTGAATGGGTAAACCGAGGAGAGTATTTCGGAGGCTCACTTGCCATTGTAATAGCGATAGAATACGGAAAGAACCGAAGCTATTTTTCTATGCTCAAGGGATTGTAGGTAAGAAGTTAGAGTCGGGTCATTTATAAGTCTTATAGCTCTTTTTTGGATGCGGTTTATCATACCAAGGGCGTATTGGAGAATACTGACCTAGAGGTGGGAATTGTATTCCAGATGAGGTCAAATTTGAGCCTTATACAGTGAAAGGAGCTGTAGCGGTGTGAAGTGCTGTTTAGATCTGTATAGAAATCCCAATTTACGGGCACCTGTTTTCCTAGCTGACTAAAGATGGTCAACCCATGCAAGTTTCGATGATATGGGCATCCTTAACATAGAAATAGAATTGGAAAACTTGAAATCTAAGCCATTCATATTTACAGTAAAAAATTATCGGTCTCTCTTGGCGGACACAAGGCAACACTGGGTTTGTCGGCGTTGAAAGTGAGTAGATTATTCCTTCCCCATTCAAGGATACGTTCCAAGTCTCTGTTGACTAAGGCTGGCATTCTCACTTTAACGTCCTGAATAGACTTGTTGTTGTGGGAAAACTGAGAAGAAGTACAATGTATAGCGCTGTCGTCCGCAAAGCAATGGATCGGGTTGGTTGCTGAGGAAATGGGATCATTTATGTATAGAAGGAAAAATGTGGGGCTGTCACTGATCCTTGGGGTACGCTCGAGTTAATAGTAGTTTTTTCGAAAAGAAGCCGTCGACGACAACAAGATGAACGTATCGGTAAGCCGAACGAGGTGAGCTTGTGCCAAACCTGGTCAATAACTACTACGTCTGTCTCACCGGTCCTTTCTAATGTATTATTCAAAAGTTGGATGACATATAAAAGAAGATCACCCATTGAGAGGCTCTGTGTTCACGCATACTGGTCGTCACAGAGGAGTTTATTGGACTCAAAAAACGAAAGTAGTTGATGGTTGAAGATTTTTCATGGTTTTAGGTAGAATGGAAGTGATAGCGATAGTTTGAGAGAGCGGTTTTATCGCCATTTATAGGAATAGGTTTGACATTTGCCAACTTCCACGTTGAGGGAAACTTTACAGATGACATGGATCTCAAAAAGAGTTTGAACAATACCGGTACTAGCTCGGGGAAGCATTTTTTAAGGACTGTAGCTGGAGTACGGTCAGGGCCAGTCGCCTTGTTTGAGACAAGTTTATTGATAATTGATTCAAGGAGTGTGTATCGAAAGTGGATTAGTTTCATGGCGTATGGGGTAGATTTGGGCGACACGACGACACAATTTTACCAGAATCATTGACATGAATTTAATGCAAAGTGATCGACAAAGTGGTTAGCGTTGTCAGCAGGATCAGCTACTACAGCTCCGTCACATGACGTTATGGGGGAAAAGAAAGATGTACTAAAGATAAAAGTGACTGGAAAAAAAATTTAAGTTTTATTCGAACAAAAAATGCATTTTTGAGACTCTGAAGAATGCTGGACTCTTCTTTGCGTCGTCCAGCAGCTTTCTTCCTCGTCCCGAAAATTGATAATTTTTGTACTAATGAAACAAATAACTGTTTTGTTTACCCTGTCAAGTAACCAAACTGTCAATTACAGCTTGAAGCTCATCTTCTTATTTAAAAAAGGTTGAACACGCAATTCAATGCAAAAATTAGCTGTATTATCTAGAATTTTTCGCATCCATACGTTGTGTTTTGTGTGGTTACAATGATATCTATTTATAAACTAAGGAAATTAATTTATGGCTTGTCTGGATTAAAAAAAAACTAGGAAACAACTTTATCAAAATGTGCCAATTCTAGGTAATATATGAAAATGATTCTAATTTTGTAGATTATGTTTAAGGATTCATCATACAATTTAGACAATTCTGTATAATTATAAGTTGCCTTGATTCTTTCTGTACAGCAAATGAAGTAAAGAAAATTTACACTTTTAACCGTAGAATAAATTGCTCATCTACGTAAATCCCAAGAACATTTTGTGTGTGATATTAATCGTTATAAGATCACCACATCATACAATATTAATACACCACATCCTAGCTTGATTTTAATTTTTCTCAGTAAATGACTAATGTACGAGCTTTTTCAATTATTTCTGGAGTGTTGGTCAATTAGCTGTATTAATAATAACTTGTATAAATGACAGGTATGTTACAAAATTAAAAATTTTTGCACTGTGCAAATAATTAAACACTTCAGTATATCAATAATAGTATTTAACCTAATATTAAAAAAAAAACAATAATGCAAATAATCTATGTTAAGTATGTAATATAAAAAAAAGGACAAAGAAAGGGAATCTATTGAGAATTGATCAAAGTATACTTTATTTATGCAAATGATTAATAATTAATGTCAAGATGTCCAGATGTTTAGAAATGATACACATCTGAAATATCGGTGATTATAACTGTAAATTAGATTTTGCGGTTTTACAGTAGAATGTCATACTAGCTCGAGTATAACGTGGAGGTACCAGAAAGCACAATTGTGGAAGATATGTACCATCACATTTGAATGATAAAAATTTCAAAAATTTTCTTGGAATGGATTCCAAGTGTTGTCTTTGACAATTGTAACAAGCAGCTCCACAATCGCGCAATATTCTAATTTTGAAATTTCAGAACAGAAATATTAACAATATTTTTAGTATTGCGAATTCTGAATCCTAACATTTTCATTGCAAAGCAGCAAATATTGTTTAGAACTGGGTTTATCATGGCACCCTAGTCCATAACGGTTAACATACGATTAATGAGACCGTCGCTACACAAATAATCACAAATTATTGGTTTTATTTTGTATGTAACTACCTTACATTTAGAGATATTTAACTTTAAACTATTTTCAAGACACACATTTTGAGCTTTTTTCTTGCAAAAAATCAATGCGTAATATTAGAAACTCATGAAAATATCTTGAGTCGTCTGCAAATAACAAATGGCTACACGATATTCCACGCAATAAATTGTTAATAAATATAAGAAATAAAAGTAGCAATAATACGTCAGAATTATAATGTTGAATGCGGTTGTGTAAATAAGAAGACAAGAAAGCAAACCAGTGAATAGTGATTTTTTAATTTTTTGATAATTATTGTGATTAATCTAGCCAAATTATTTGGCGAAACCTGTATAGATAACATCAACTTAACTATGTTTAAAAATTATTATTACTTTTATTAAATACACAAATAAAAAGTTTACCTCGAGTAGGATTTGAACCTACGACCTGTACTTTGCTAGAGTACCGCGATATCGACATACAAGCCCCAATCGATGTAAATTTTGTCTTTATGAGAACTGATGTAAATTCTAAACATAATGAGATTACAATCAAGTTACTTATAGTAATGGAATGTGAGCCTTCAATATTGCAAGGATTCACACACCAAAGCAACTTGACTGATATAAAATTATTAAATTAGGTTTTGTTATGAACGAGTAAGTATTTCAGAAACCTTAGAGAAGTTTGGTAAGATACTAATAGGACTATAATTATTAATTAGCTCTGCTTTCCTCGATTTTGACCTTTTATTGTATAAATGACTAAAAAATTGGTTGACATTAGTATTAATAGACGATTGAACAGTACGCAGGTAGTTAATATTCAGACCTTATTAAAAATTAGGAAACGATCTAACTCGAGAAACGTTTTCATAGTGAAATAATAAAGGTTTATACTTTAGCGTTTTGAATAATAGATGTAGTAAACCATGATGCAAATGTCCGATTTCGTCTAACAGGAACATAGATATTCAGTACATTGTACAAAATATTGTAAAATTCGGCACACGCATTGTCAACATCTTTAAAATTATGAAAAAATGGTCAATCAACGTCACATAATAAATTACGAAGATTAACAGAGTAAGCTTTCAGGAAATTATATTTTTTACTATGCGTATCTTTGAGAAATTTACTTTTCGGGTGGTAAGTTAGTTGTAAAATAAATTTTAACGCAGTATCCTCCGAGACTAGTGGACAATCATTACATACTTCAGTACAAACGTCCCAGAAAATAAGATCCAAGCTTCTATTATTTGCACTTAAAATGTTGTTATATTGACTTAAGTGTAAATAATAATTAAATCTTGGATTAATCTCGATTTATGGTCAATAAAGTTACAATTATTGAGATTGCGAATATTGAAATCCCCATAATTAAAATATTTTTCTCAAAGTTGTTAACATGTTCAAATAACGAATATTATTACACTACTTAAACTGGTATCCGGTGGTATACACAGAACAAAAATGAAACTCGTACATGAAGTAAAATAACATTTGCAACATAACATGTCAATAGTTGCAACATTATTATTCAGTGTAAACATATTTAAACGATACATATACATACAGTACTAGTAATCCACGACCACCCCTGCTTTGGCTTGTTATTTCGTAGTGGCGATCACATCTCATAATCGTGTAACAATCTGGAAAATATTCTGAATTAGACACACAAGACGTTAATGCAGTTTGTACAAGTCCGATTATATCAAATTTACATTCACTGATTGCGTTGAAATAGTCGACTTTGGATCGGAAACCTGTAACGTTTTGAAAAGTATTTTCAGTTTAAAGTTACTATTTTTGGGATTCTTCCGATATATTTAATTTTAATACTGGTTTCTGCAGCCGTAATGTGTTTATCAGATTTTTTTTTAATTTACGTAAACAATTTGTTTGTCTTCGTGTTCTATCAAATGAAACTGAGATGTTCTTAGAAAGTTGATTATTTTTAACTTGTACTTCTAACATATTTTTCCTCAATAGGACACAGCCTTGCCGGTACTGTAGTGTTATTCCTTAGAATATCATAATTCCCTTGCTTTATTTTGTGATGTAGAATTTATCATCTTGTCAGACTACAAGGGCGTTTTTGACTAGGACTAAATATGTAGTAATGTCCGCTATTATCACAAGCACAAAATTACTGACTAGACCAACACGTCTTCAAACCGCTTTCACATACAATAGATAAGGTTGTGTTACAGTTAAGGTTTATCATTCCTCTATGTAGATTTGTCCTATCAAAAACAAAAATATTATTGGTATTAGTTCATTTTATATTTGTATGTTTACGAGTTTACCTTGACCATCTTTGAGTAATCTGTTAGTCATTGTTTCTAAGCTTATGTATGTATTTCTCTATTATGCCACCCCTCTTAACACATATTGAAAAACTAGCATTATACAGTAACTGGATTATATCATCATCTATAACTAAATATGTAGTGAAAAACTTATTTACATAATCAATCATTGGTAAATTATTTATTCTAAAATACAGAAACATTACCGTATAAAGTCCAGATAGATACGAATGGTAATGCTGCAACTTCGTTTTGTTGTAGCGGAACCATCTAGAATTCTTCTCAAGGTAACGTAAATGGGAACCTAGCGGGGTAGTCCAAAGGCATCAAAATATTCCCCATTACCATTCTGGTCAATGTAGATAGCAGTACAATGCTGACCTGGTTTGTTTGCTGTATCCGTGTTTACAATAATTGCACAAGGTCTAGGTGCATGTCGCGGCAGCTGATTAGAAGCACATACAAGTCGAAACACATTCTTGTGGCTGGGAATCGATTTCAAACATTTCAACACTTGTACCGCATACATCTTTGGAGTTGGTATGCGCCCAGTCTTGCAGTAGTAATGCGTTTTCCAGAGCGCACATAGGCTTCTCGATCTTATGGTTTAAACAACTATACGCCTTTGCTTCCTTTTTGAATTCTTTAATCGACGGACAACCAATCTCATCCAAGTTTAGTATTGGTTTTTTAAGGAACCTTAAAAACTGTTGTTTCTCACTACCCTTAACGTGAACTTTGTTAAACGGCAGCAGAGTTCTTATCAGCTCCTGTTGGAAATCGTTGTATGGCACATACCCTGACCGCCATTTCAAGCCGTTATATTTATCCTCTAAATACCTTATCTGTCGTGACATGGGCTTTGATATAAAATAATTTCGAGGTGACTTTATCAGCATCAGCACTAACGAACCATAATCTGTAATCACGGCGATTTCCTTCAGTATGAATTCGTTATCAACACATCTAAACCCTTGTACGTACAAGGATGTTTATCGATCACAATCACGTTATCAAATTCGGCGTACACCAAACAGTTAACGGTTTCTACGAGAGCTTCTTCAAATACGACTTCTAGGCGAAGGGAGCTAAATTCCAGTGTGTGCTAACTTTTGCAGACAAGACAGGGGTTTGGTCGAAGGTCATTAAACAGTAGCCGTTGGGGTAATCGCTTATCGATATATCGTTGCCGTCATTCAAAAAATAAATACCCCTAGCGGAGAATAAGGTGTGATATGCCCTTACATATAAACCATTAGCTGTAAAGTGTAGTTGTAAGGCCTTGGAAGGAATTTGTTGACCGTCAATATATAACAACATATCATTAATATTGCTGTGATGAAAATTGAATGGATTTGAGGGGTAATCACCGACAAACCCTACGATACATCGTTTAGGTAACTGCCCTAGGAAGATATTATCTAATGATTTTCGCTGTATGCCTGTAGGTATAGTTAATACTTTTACGTCGGTCCTTATAACAGGATATTTGAGGCAGTTGTTTCTAAAGCTTTATCGTGTGCAATTAGAATGGTGGGATTGATTCGCATATATCTCACCAGTAAACTAGCGTACATAATTCGCGTCTTGTAATTTGAATCTTGCACCGATATTAGACTAAAGCTATCTCTTGATCGTAAAAATTTAGCGTTTAATTCAACACCGCTTATGAGAAACTTGTCCTGATTAAACAAATCCGAGTGCACGTGACCAATCATCTCGATTTGTTTGCTGGTCACTGCAAGTACTTGACGTTTCGATAAACAGTTATTTGCGTTTACCAGTGTATTCATCTGCCCATCTGTATCATAGTGCCATAAGGTACAACCTAGATGTGAACTCTTGGCCGCCTTTCCATAATGTAGCAACATTTCGATATGTGAGCGGCAGGTGTGGGTGTTGTTTGGTTGTGACACCATCTTCTGATTTAAGCAAACCTCCAACTGTGAGAAAAGTGAATGCATCCAATTGTTTACCGGTGCTACAACATCCGCATCAGTAAGTGCTGTATCACCTTGCTTCAGAACTTTAGCTGTGATGTACAACATGGTCTGACTTAAACCTATGTAATCGTTTCCATTTCCGGGCACTACAAATTCTATTGGGGCGTCATCACCAAGAGCTGATAATGGCTTGTAAAATATCCTTTCACTACCCTCTATACTTGTCTGCGTCGACGGTAAAGCGAACAGATACAATTCAGACTTGGCGCATTCACATGATTGAGCATGTAGAAAAGTCATTATCTAAATATATCGTCGTAAGTAGGTATCTTATTCTTAGCGGCAACTGCTCTCGGTAGAAACTGGCTATTATCGGCCAGACTTAAATAACGGTAATATACTTCTAAATATACCACCTAGCCAGCTTCCCATTCCGTGACCATGCTGATACAGTGCGCCTCTGTAGATAGATCCAATGCCGTTACCAGGATGATTCATATAATATTTTGTGATAAGGACAAACCATTATTGCACTTTCTTAAAGTGTAGCTTCAGACATGACGTCCCACACTCGAATGGCATTGTTGCACCTGTATCTGTTTTTATACTAATCTCGATGTTTTCACATTCCCGTGTAATCACGGGCATGTAGTGTAGGTGATAAAACCACATCTTTATGACCTCCGTAAGCGCAGTTTTCAGAAGTAATATTTATCATACGCATAAGCAGAGATAAAACACCACCCGCAATTTGCGACTCAACGATGTCGCAATAAACAAACATCTGCGTTGGTAATCATATCCATATACTAGCGGGGTGCGGGGGTGTTGGTTCCATAGCTGTATTTTGATACGACCGATAACCCAGCTATAAGGCTAAACGTTGTGAGAATCCGAATAGCTAAAGGGAGGTTTTTAATTTCGTAGTGCCGCGGTTAGTTAGATTATGGTATTCGATTGTTAGCAATTTAATTATTAGCTCGAGATTATTTAGTTCGTTGGCAATTTCTTCAATGTTGGCATAATTCCCCGAGACAAAACGTAACACATACCACCCGTCCTCAATATAAATGACTTTCTCGTTATCGTGTTGGAAATGCGATGCAGCCTTTTTTAATATCGTCTCTAACACATCCTCTTCTTCTGGGGGTGGATCAGTTCTATAATAAATTAAATTTTCTGTCGCACTTACAGCGCCAAAATAACAAGGGTACTGAATTTCCGTAATGCCTACAACCCAGCCTGTTAATCTTATTCGTTTTGGCAGTTGTAATAAAACTTGACGTCATATTGTTGGGAAAGTACGTCACGGAACTATTACTTCATAAGGTAAGATAAAAGTCCATTTTATATATCTCTCAGCTGCGAAGATAATACCCAGCTATTAAATTTGTCACTGTATCAACGCCACTTGACCAGGTATTGTTATATCGTCCGCAACCCTTCTCAGCTGAAATCTTATCGACTTTGAATGGAGCGTCTTTATTAATCGTAACAACTTACAACTCCTCCTCGCAACAGGATCGTTATTAAGATCGCTTATGCGATAAACTGGATGTCTTCTTTTTATCAGTGCACTAATTGTAAAAACTTCCTCGCTGTTGATACATTAGATCAGCTCGGTGTATACACATCCAAACGAAAAACAAATCGATGGCCCATAATCTTATTTTACAACATTTTAGATACCAGTGTCTATAATACTTTGGTCTTATGGCGCGAAACAAATCCAGACTGGAATAATAATGTTTTGTTCAGAAGAAGACTGTTTTTGGAACAACTGGGCAAACAATTGGGAAATCCTCACATTTTGTCCAGAAAACATCTTCCCGTAATGAACAAGCAGCTGCAATTGTAACAGCTATTCAATAACCAATGGTGAAAAATTCTACCGCACCTCTTCCTGGAACTAACAACAAAAACAAACGAGCACGCTGCAAATTTTGCACTTCTAAATGTGATAACAAAACTAATATGACCTGCATTAAGTGTAAAAAATATTTGTGTAAATAACGTGACCTATTATTGTCCCGACTGTAAGACGTAGTGGATCATATCAATTATTAACATTTTTTATTCCGTTTTCTTTTTTTTATTTAAATTTGGTTGAATTTATTGTAAGTTTCACGTTTCATATAAAAAACATTGCATTAGAGAAATAAAGTTAATAAGTGTATAAAAATTGTTGTTATTTTGGTTTTAATTCATATTTCAGGAGCTCGGGTCATTATGACCCGAAGGAGCATAAGTGTATAGTCTTGTCGAGGAGAATAGCAGGGTTAAAAATACACAACTAGATGGCGCTAAAAATTTATTTTAAACCCACAGGGGGTCCAAGGCAAGGGGCGCAGACCCTGATACAAGTCCTGTTAACATTAGGGTCACCTTATTAGAATACAAATTTTAATGACGAGGGCGAAGGCCTACACCTGTCTTATAAGATTAGGTTAAAACCCACATAAAATTGCACCAAGGGGGTCATGATAGGGGCCAAGCCCCAAGAGCTAGTGTCTGCACTTGCCTTGTAAGGTTAGGGCCTCATACCATTTCCAACCAGGGGGCCGCGACAGGGGCGAAGTCCCGAGAACAAGTTTTGAAGACCTACACATGTCTTACAAGTTAGCATTAGGACCCGTTTTTAGAATAGAAGTTCAAATTTCCCCGCCATAACCAATCATAATGCAGAGATGTAGTCCTCCAATCAGAGCACAGCGGCTGAGTGGTGGGCTAAGGACCAATCAGAAGCCGGAGAGGCGGTGCCCGCACGACCAATCGGTTAAAAGGTGAGGGCGTGGCCTAGTTTTAATCCCTACAATCAGAACACTGCATGTACGCGCAATTGCCTAACCTCCAAGGGGTATACAGCCAAAAAGGCTCTTAATATTGCCAAAAGGACCTTAGTTAGGGGTTCAACTCCACCGAAGTGTTCAAAAAAGCCCACGAAAAGAAGCCGACCCCACCCTCCAAATATACGCCTCCCACGTTGGTTAGTACAAAAAGTGGAGGGGAAGGTGCCCCAGTGGGCGGGGATTGTGACATAAAAAAGTGGAGGGGGTGGTACCCGTCTTCTACTTATACGTTAAGCCAGAAGGAAAAGTGACCCAAACATTTGATTTTGGTTTAAATATTTTCGTTACTATAATTGTGTTGATATACATTCAAAAGTAAACTGAAAGTTGTCGACTGTTGAAGTTGTGCATTGGAAGCTGCATTAAGGGAGATCCAAGCGTACTAGTGTCCACCATTCCGTTACCAATAGGGTTACTTACACGAAAAATACAACGGAAAAGGGAGAACTCTTAGTGGTCAATTGGTGTAACGAAGGTAATTATTTACATACATTATTGTTTTGTTGACAAAACGCAATAAAGTGTGTTTTACTATTGCATTTGTCAAGCGGATGAATACGGTTTCTTTGGTTATAATTGTATTGATCCGTACAGTCACCATATCGTATTGTACTTTATGTTTATTTTATCCTGTAGGCTATTCAAATTTACGTATTACCAAAATTTGTCAAATTTATGTGTTCGACATTATTGATATTCATTTTTGGTGTTATTTAAAATGAAGGTACTTACCATATAATGTTGGGGAAAATTCAAACTTGCGTCAATCCGATTTAACTAATAGATTTTAGGAAATTGATGATATTTCTAACATCTGTATCAACATCAAACGCTAAATTAGTAACACGCGCACGTCCTATTTTCCACTACGCTACCAACATCTTTTTTCTTATCTGTGACCTTCGTTCTACAGCCATTTTCTCCCATAACAACTGTCATTTTACTCACATTTGCACAAATTAAATATGTATTAAAGGGGCGGGAACCCTACGCCGAATGTCCACAACACCTATACTATTTTTTTAAGGTAAATATCGTCGACTGGGGACACTGCAGACGGACACTACGCAGACAGTGTCCACATCGCCGACAATTGTACAAGGGACACCAAGCCGAACGTCATCACAATGCCGACTATTAGAAAAAAATTTAATACGGACACTACGCCAACAGTATCCACATTTGCCGGCAAGTGTACACTTCGACGAATTTTTCCCTGATGCGTTCGTTAGATTACGTTAGGTTTGGTTAGGTCCCTTGTATACTTGTCGACGATGTGGGCACTGTCGGCGCAGTGTACCTCGGCGATGTGGGCATGGTCGCAGTTGTATCCTTGCACACTTGTCGGCGATGCGGGTACTCTCGGCGTAGTGTCCCTATCAATTTTTTTCTAATAGACGGTGTTGTGGTCACGTTCGGCATAGCGCCCCTTGTACACCTGTCGGCGATGTGGGCACTGCCGTCGTAGTGCTCGTCAGCGTAGTGTCCCTAGTCGGCAATATGGACCATCAAAAAATCGTGTCGGAGTTGTGGGCATTCGGCGTAGTCTCATAGACCCGTATTAAAATAGACAATAAGTGTACGGAGTACTTAGCTAAGAACAAAAGAAAATTGAAACTAAAAACTGTTACACGCTTTCATTTAATTCACACTGTTTGTATGTTGTATGCCTCAAAATTTTTGATCGATTTTTCAAGTCCGATCGACTTAAAACTCTCCAAAATTATGTATTCCCAGTGACAATACAATCTTTTAGCGTTCACTGTTCCTAAAAATGCTTAATTATTTCTTAGTTTATTGAAGGTGTAAATTTCTGTTCAAACACAACGTACTTTAAATTTAAGGAAGGTTCTTTTTATTTTAGGTATGTGAATAAAGAATTAAACATAGAAGGAAATTTTTTTTTAGATAATATTATTATAAGAGATGTAAAGTCAGTAAAAATTGATTGGTATCATAAACCAGCTCATAGTTGGCGATACCTTAATTTTCATTCCAATCGCTCGTTAAAACCTAAATTAAACGTTGTAATTACTAATACTGTTGACAAATGGTTGAAAATTTCAGATCCTGAACTTAGAGAGGAACATATTAGTAAGATTTTATTGAATTTTCGAAAAAATAATTATCCTAAACTCATAATTTTAAAAATCATTCAAAAGAGTTTACCAATTTTATAATAGTTTTAAAACAGGAAATAATTTAAATCAAAGTTATTTCAGTTCCTTTTACTAACAAAAAGCAAGACTATTTATGGTGAGAAAACAAACACTATATACAAAATTCCTTGTGATATTTGTAATAAAATTTATATAAGGACTTCCTGGCAACCTACAAAAAACACATCATACAACATAAATCGAATGTAAGACTAAATCCAAGAAGTACCGCTTTAGCAAAACATTCGGTTGAAGATAAACGTATATTTGATTATAATGAATCACAAATTTTAGATATTGAAAAAAATTT
The DNA here is from genome assembly GCA_036346205.1 of Vesta saturnalis. NCBI lineage: Eukaryota > Metazoa > Arthropoda > Insecta > Coleoptera > Lampyridae > Vesta > Vesta saturnalis. The sequence goes on from JARFJB010001925.1 coordinate 374,954, forward strand.
TGATAATAGTTTACTTTTGGAAAAAGAATTTGGAACATTTACCATTAGGTTATAATCACATTTTGCAAAATTTAATATAGTAGTTATGTACATAATGCCATTTTAATAATTTGTCAAGTTTTTCAGTTTGTATTTTGATAAAAAAAGGCACTGAAGGAGTTCTCACTCGAAGTCGAAATATATGCCAAAAAAAGTATAATTATTATTAGATCAGGCACCAAAAAAAGCAAAGTTATGTCTATATATATATATATATATATATATATATATATATATATATATATATATATATATATATATATATATATATATATATATATATATATATAAATAAATAGTCAAAAATCAGTGTTTGTTATTGTTGAGCTAGATCGTCATATTTTAGCCTCAGGAATTTTTGGTAGCATCTTTTCTGCACCTTTTAGAGACACCCTGTATACATGTATATATATATATATATATATATATATATATATATATATATATATATATATATATATATATATATATATACCGGTGGTCGTAAAGTAAGGAATAAATTCAATATCTCGTAAAGCACAATTTTGTTCAAAAATCGCTCGGAAAAAAAATTTTATACAGGGTGTCTCAAAAAAGATTTGCTAAAAAATTTTTTTTGTTTCAAATTGCAACCCAATTTTTTATTGCATTTTTGGATTACCCTTAAAATTCTAAACATTTGTCATGTAGCATGTGCTATACCTAAGTCCAAGCGTTTTGGAGTTATTCGCATTCAAAATAAAAAGATCATGAAGAAAACGAAAAATAAAATAATTTTTATAACGTTTTATTATATCGAAAACAAAGATTCGTAAACTTAAAAATAATTTATTTCAGCAAATGTTCGAAATGTCCTCCGTTAGTCAATTGACAATAGCCTAATCGATCTACAAATTCCTGCTACACATTTCGAACCATTTCGGGCGTTAGTTGACTAACGGAGGACATTTCGAACATTTGCTGAAATAAAATTATTTTTAAGTTTACGAATCTGGTCCTCTTGGTTGAAGTTGAAGTTGGCAAAGTGAACGGTTTACGAGTTATTTTCAATTTCATCAAACACGGTCAATTAAATACTAACGCACCAAAATGTAGTAAGTGAGCAGTGCACTAAAAGTCATAGTTGTCATATTGTGATTTTTGATCGGCTTTCATACAATTTCTTTATCTTCTTTATATGAATAATGATCGGTATTTCAACTCCGAAATGGCAGATATGCACATAATATATGACAGAGCGTTTGGGAATTGTGGTGAAGCTGTTCGTTTAGATTCCTAGGCATTTCCAAATCGGCGGATACGGAATAAAAAGACGTCCAGCGTCTTCGTGAAAGTGGTACATATTATCTATTTATAAAAATTCTATTCATATCGGGTTCTCACAGGTTGTTTGAAGCCACCAAATATTGACAGTGATAGAAGGCGAACTGCAAGAACACCAGTTTCAGAACTTCCATAGCAATCATTACACCGGTTATCAAAATCTACGCGTTTTCTTTGAAACCAATCATCAACAGCAATTCAGTGTGAATCTATGGGCTGGTATTATTGGCAATAATTTAATTGGTTCATTCTTTTTGCTACAATGTTTAAATGGTAATTCATACACCAACTTTTTGGATAATGATTTTGCACTAACTGCTAGGCGATCATTGAATCGAACTTTTAATGCAAACTGGATTGGACGTGGAGAAGCGGTTCCTTGGCCTGCACGTTTACCGGATCTAAACCATATGGATTTATTTTCTGAGGTCCTTTAAAGGACATGGTGTATTCGGTGCCAATCACAAATGTCCAACATCTCCAGCAACGAATTTTTGATTGCTCTAATTTAATAAGAGATGCTCCGCAATTATTTTTCAACATACGTTAGTCAATCATGAAAAGAATTCGTAAATGCATAGCAGTCAACGGTGAACAATTCAAACATTTAATCAACTAATTTGTTTGTTAATTAATACTTTGTTTAACTTAATAAACTCTTTGACAACTATGACTTTTAGTCCACGGCCCACTTACTAAATTGTGGTGCGGTAGTATTTAACTGGCCGTGATTGATGAAATTGCAAATAACCCGTAAACCGTTCACTTTATCAACTTCAACCAAGAGGACCAAATTTCTAGAAAATTGAATATCGGACTCAAAAAAGTTACCAAAACACCTGAAAAATCACACTCAAAAAAGTTGAAATAGAAAGTATACGGGAACAATGTGAAGATTAATACTTCCAGTCCATTCATAGACAATCAAATCAAACCAGAAAAATCCTTTGCGAAAAACGATTTTCAAAATTCAACTTTGAGAGCCTGTCACTTTGTAGACATACATTTTAGAGAACAATTTTGTCTGACTTTTCGTCTTCAATTTATGTGTAGAATATACATTTGAATCAGGGGCACGTTTTTTTTTGGTTCACGTTGTATATATACATATATATAACACGGCAAGCATAAGATGGATAAATTGCCAAATCATCTAAATAGCCGCGCACTCTCCATAAAGTTCAAAATGGGATCGGTGTCTGGACAGAAACTGCCATTCCTGGATGTACTTGTACACAGGAGTGACAGCACACTCACAAGTGTATACAGGAAACCCACCCACACGGGGAGGTACCTACACTGCAACTCCAATAACCACAAAAGTGTGGATTTAGGCGGGGCAAGATGCTTGTAAGGTATAGCGGAAAGAATAAAATAATATACTAAAAACAAGAGGACCTGAAATAAGAAAAAGAAAACAACGCTAAAATACTTAAAGAAAATCGCTACCCCGATCTCACACCTAACCTAAGCAACGTAAGGGTAATGCAACTCGCCGAAAACTCGAACAATCCACGTACATCGCACTAGCAGAACATCTGATAAGGCAAGCTAGTGTAGAATTAAAACCCATATGGATGTTCTGAAGAGTAGTCGGATAACGGAAGCAGAATACGCTAGCAAAAACTATAGAAATGGGCCGATCAACTCAACTAATATCGGAGACCACAGTTACAAAACACATAATAGAGAGGTATTATCCTCACAAGCACTACACCCTGGTGATAATGTTCGCGTATGGGGTTTTTTATGGGTTTAAAAACAAGTATGCAGTCGATCCACAGTTTACATTTAAGGTGCTTTAATAGGTACAACGAGCATGTCTGGACACAAGAAAATTCACATCGTTTTGAGCAAAGAAGACCACAAATTAAAGGATTTCATGTATGGTGTGGTGTAATAGGATCAACACTTCTTGGTCCACCAGTGTATGCCCACCTCGATCACCCGATTTGTCGTATGGAAGACCTTAGAGAAACCTTACTAAAAGCTTTTGCTAGTATTAATAGGCGTTCCTTAAGAAATGCCACAAATTGTGTTATAAAAAGGTGTACTGGTGTTTTAATTATAATGGTAACCATTTTAAACATATCTACAAATAGTTTTACGTCAGCCATAGAGTAGTTTTTGCAGTCTTCTACTGTTTATCTTTGTGTAACATAACCAATTTTGATTTGTACCCGCAAATCAAATTTATTTCCATGGTTCATCATGTTACTAAGTACGGTTTGCATTTGCCAATCAAGAACGGCATCCATGGCCTACGACACTAATAATTCTGAAATTAAAGCGGGAAAACGGTCTTATCTTTTTAGTTCTTCAAAATAATTATGCCGTAATATAGGTAGAGGCCGCGAAAATCAACGTTTATTAAATCGCCATTGTTACCGCGACAGAAAAGATAATTAGTGGATTTTTAATATCTTGATACGTCGTAAGTTGCTGTTTTCAAAATATTGTATTTATATATTTTTATGTAAGGAATGTGGGAATGTATGTAACTGATATTTGACTAAGGGTTGAAAAACACATGTTGGGGTTTGAGTAGCAGGTGTACGCTTTACTGAAGGGGCGTAACGAATCATTGGAAATTCTTATGCGCCGATTCTTAATGTAAAAATCTCACCAGTTTAGCAAGTAATTGTGTCGGTACAGACCGCGATAAAAAGATCTCTTTGTTTGGTACTTGAAAAGTCGAGACCTAAATGTAGGGTTTGTTACGGACGAATGCATATTTTTAAAATTAAGACGTCGTGCAATAATTAATAGGAAACTGTTCCAAGGTAAATTAACGGTTTTCGTTTTTTTTTCACTTTTCAAAGATGGGGGTTGATTGCAGGAGTAAATGTAGTTAGTTTGAAATCGGGGAAAAAAGTTAGTCACAGTTAGTGTCGACGGAGCCAGATTGAGAGGGTTAATTAAATATCTTCATTGTAAACAGTTTGTCTTTAAAATAATTCTTGTGTTAGTTTTAATGTGTTTTTTAAATATTAATCTATAAATAACAGTCACCCTTTTTGAAGTAAAACCGCGTATCTTAACGATTTTTGTCTGTGATCAATTAAAGAAATATATATTCAAGTGTAAGTAGGTATTTATATCTAAATTAAGGCTAGCAGCTAATTCTACAAACCTACATAATCCATTAAAAATAGAGCATTGCCTTGCAAAGGTATCTTATTCGCACGCGGGCTCATTAAGCTGAAATCTGCTGAAATAAAAGACAGTACAGTGCTCCCTCACTCTTGTATTTGTGTGGATTATCATTGTTGTCTGTTGTTTATATTTATATTCGTGTAGAGGTGGGCTGACGAACGGGTACATGATACCGCTCTGGTTATTAATTGTAATGTGAGATTCCCAAGTGGGATAATCATTAAACACCTCGAATTTTATTTTTATTGTCGTATAGATGAATGTGTAACCTGAGAAAGGAGCGCTGTATTTTTCTAACCTGTGCAATTTGCTTTATTGTTTAATGTGCTTATTCACTTAAAGGCCAGCATGATTGGTTTTAAAAGGGCCACATGTTTGGTATTACAATTTTTATTCTGATTATTTTTGACACATTGTCGGCGTGACTACTTGGGTTTTGTTTTATTATTGTGTTTATGTGTAACTAAACTGCTTCTTATTTATTTTTTTCTTAATGTTATAATTTTGTACGCAAGGGTGTTTTGTTATATATTTAACCCTTTCATTGTTTTTTTTTGTGTTATTTGATTTATTAATGTACTTGTGTCATTACTTATTTATGGATAAAGTGTATTTTGTTGGTGGTTCTTCCCCACAATAGTATATTAACGGGCTGAACCAGTATTGCGCAAAACTCGTTAATTTTAATTTGAGTAGTTCCATTTTTTTCCTGTCCTACATGATGCAACACTTACCTCACCCAGCCTATCTAATGCAGATAGCACAACCTACCTACGACTAGACGGCCAATTCGTTTGATCAGATTTGAGGTTTACGAGTAATTAAATATCAGACTTCTAAATAAATTCAAATGTTTTAATTATTGCCAGGAAAGTCAAAGTAAGGCAGGCAATTAATTTGAGTAATAGTAACATTATTGTCAGTCAATTCAAGGTAAATCACTTAGCGATAGTTTTGTTCTTGAATTTTAATTATTGCAAATAAGTTCAAATTACACTTTTCGAGATGGGGTACCTGGGGGACGATAAAATATGTCATAGCCAACTATCGTTTCCATTAAAAAAAATGCATGTTCATGTTGTAACTCTAAAACAAAAGCTTATATCAAAAAATTGATTTAATTGACTTGTATAGAATGTAATTCTCTACAACTTTTTCCTTTGAAGTTTTTTTGTTAAAATAGATATAACGACATTATACGAATTTAAAGAAATTATAGAAACATGTCTTTTTAAGTATCTAGTTAGTCTTGAACTTTTTGAAGAGAACATGAGTTGCAGTCAGTTAGTCTCATAAAGCAGAAAATATTTCTTTCATTTAACCGTGTTTCAATATGCTCTAGTTTCCGAAATCCCGAAAATAAAATATTGGCATACACGGTATCCTCGTGGTTTATTTCACATGTTTACGTAGTAAAAACCTACATTCAATGCTAACGTATTTTACTCACCAAAATGTTTTTCCGTAAAAAGCAACTTTAGCGCAATAAAACTATGTAAAATCACCGCTTATCTCTTTTCTGTTGTAACAACCCCATATTTACATATCGAACGGGATATGCGAGGTTTTTTCGCCACCACCAAGTTAAGCCCTCATAATACCGCGTTTCAGTAAACTATTCGCGCCAACATATTTCCTGTGCCGTGAACACTTAAATAACAAAATAAGCTCATATTCTACTACTAAATTTGTGGAAACAACAAGAAATTATATACCACATTATCAAAACAAAAAAGTTCTAAATAAATTTAACTTACAACGAAGAGTAACAACAAAAAATATAAACAGATAACACAATCATAGAAGTGTCCAAAACGCCCTCCAGTACATTGAACACACATTCGATATCGTTTTAAAATTTCGCTTTGAACTCTTGATACACTTTGGGTTCTAATTTGTTGTATAGCAACACGAATTTTATTTTTAAAACAGGTTTTACTCGGTACACTTTGTCTTTAATTGCAGCCCACTAGAAAAAGTCCAGGGGGATTAAGTCTGGAGATCGCGGCGGCCAAGTTATTGGACCCTGATTTCCTATCCAATTATTAAAACGTTCCTGTAAATAGTTACACACAAGTAATCCATTATGTGCTGGTGCCCCGTCGTGTTGAAAATAATTCATTTTGAATTACGTTCAACGGAAGGTCGTCAAACATTTATTCAAATTCGTTTCGTAAAAAAGTTAGATATCTTGCGGAATTTAAATTGTATTCATAAAAAAGCGGCCCAAGGATTTTGGTACCAATAATACCGCACCAAACGTTTACTGAAAAAGCATATTGATCTCTCCTCTCAACAGTAATATGAGGATTTCCTTGGAAACATTGGATATGATTTTTTCTATTGAAGATGCCGTTGTTTGTAAATTTTTCTTCATCGGTGAAAAGAATGGTTTTCGAGAATTAATTGTTTGGTCGACTTTTCATTAATCAACCATGTAGCAAAACGTAATCTTTTCTGATAATCTTCAACATACAATGTATTTCCTCGATGAAAAGGATATGGCTTAAAATTATTTTGTTTCAAAGTAACGTGGGCTTCATCTTTGCACTCGTTCGCAATTTCACAAAGAGATGTAGTAGGTTTAAATTCGACCTAAGCTAAAACACGTTCTTCTGTTTCTGTGTTAACATTAATTTTAAAATTTTGAGGTTTAGTAAAAGCCCCATATTCTTTTAAATTCCATTCGAGTTTGGCAAATAATCTCACATCTGGTTGTCTTCTTTTCATATAAGTTTGAAGATATAATTCCGAAGCAGCACCAGCATCTCTGTTAGACACGTTATAGCAAAAAAACATATCATTTCTTTCTGCAGAAGAAGAAGCCATTAATAAATTAATATTCACTATTTAAGTACGAACTACAACTGGTTACAACAAATAAGTTAATATCTACTATTTGACAGTCATTTAATGTAGAGTTTTGTTTTTAATTGTCACAGCACACCACGGCAAACATTGTATTTGTTTAGTAAATACTATAATTATGTTTTTTTTTTTGAAAATTGTGAGTTAACTAATAATATTAAACATACAAAGCTATACATTTTTGAAATCAGAAAAAGTAAGCGATCGAATCAGTCCATAGCCACCGACAGTTATTTAAAAAAATGTATGTTTCGGTTGCAGCTCGAAAAATAATTTCTAAAAAAATATTTTATTAGCATTCTCCCATTTTGCGTAAAAATAGCTATCAAAAGTGTCTCTTATAACTTTTTAAAAATAGCCGATTGAAAATTTGGACGATTTTTAGTTATTTTCGGATATCTTAGTAAGTTGACAACAATATTGAATTTTCTTATCGGTATTTGAATTATCATATAATTCTGCCCAACTTTGCTTATTTAACCGACTCTGTATCTCTTATAACAAAGATAGCCATAGAACGCGGGTAGATTCTAGATACCCTGTATGTATATATATATATATATATATATATATATATATATATATATATATATATATATATATATATATATATATATATATATTAAATATTGCAAATTCGCATTTATCGCCCTAACCAAATTTTTTCAATAGTAATGAGCGTGTCTCGTTAGCATGCTTAAAAGCAATTTTTTGTTACGAACATTTTGATACCACACAATGCGTGTTTAATTAGTATTAAATATGACAAAGAGCCATTATGTTATTTAATATTACTTGGCAATTACACCCTAATCACCATAGCTTTAATAACGACCGCGATTGCGCACTGCCACGTAATCAGCGTAGATTTTAGTGATAATTAAGAGGCCCTGGATTTTTAAATCAAATCATTTATTTCGTTATTTTTATTGGTGTCATAATCATATTCTGTATTTGTTACTTTATTCGTACTGTACTCGTGCTTTTTTGTATTTTACTTAATATTAAGTGTATTTTTGGTAAATTAGTCATGCAAAATTGTACAAAATCTGAAAAACTAGGTATGCCTCTAAGTTTTGGAGAATGTAGGCAAAATTTTATAAACGCTGCTTCCAAGTATGCCGAGAGTGTCAAAAATTTGTGGTGAGCACGAAGATGAAAACGTTGCAAATAAAAAATTTATTATAAATGAAGAAAATTGTTAGATGTTTAGGCCTACGTAGAAATGAACAAAAATGCAGAAAATCACCGATGTGTGTCAAACATCTGAAGATTCGGCCCTTAGAATTTTACATAAATACAAATATCGATCCTACAAGTATCAATTTCACCAGTATCTATACGAAAATGATGAAGAAAGAAGACTTCAATATTGTGATTGGTTTCTAGGCAAATACTTTGATGACAACAACGTTGCATTTAAATTTATTTGTTCAGATGAGAGTCGTTTTACAAATTTTGGAGTCTTCATCAAAAATAGAGATATTGGTCACAAGAATATCAAGGCCCAGTGGAGAATCAGAATTTTCAAGAATGCTTTGGATTTAATTGTGGGGGGTGGGGGGATTATTGGGGAAAATATTGTATTTTTTGACGGTCTATTTTTTCAATAATATAGCGCTCCACTGCATAACTCAAAGACTGTTTCGGATTATTTAAATAATCTCTATGGGGAAAATTGGATTGGAATCGCGGGATTAGTTAGACGGCCACCTCGGTAAAATTAAATTTTTTTCATTTTTCTCTCATTTATTTAACTGTTTTATATTCAAAAATGAAGTATACGGTACATCGGCATCTACATGAAATGAGCTGAAACACAAAGTCAGATCAGCAATAAATGGGATTACTTGTACTCAATTGCGAAAAGTCGTTCGAACAGCAATTGAAAAATGGTGCAGCTTTGCAAATGGGTTATCATTTTGAAAACCTAATACCATAACTTTATTGTGTCTTAGTATAAAGTATTTGTTGTGTATAACGTTATTTTTGGTTACAGTTCATTAAATTTTAATGTGAGTAAATAGGTTAGCTACAAAAAACACATATTTGGAAACGTTTATGTTAAGTTAGGAATTTTACTAAGCTGCCCTTTTTCAAACACATTCTACCTTGAAAAAGTAAATACAGATTTAATTAACGTATAATCAATAATAACTTGTTTTAATTTTAGCGCTCCAGGTTTAAAATAGAAAAAAAAATTATTTTATGTTAATATTTATATTTCACCTAGAATATCCACTTTTAAAGATCTCTAATTAAATTAATGTAAAATAGCCCCATGGAATATTGAAAATAATCAATTAAAATACTGACAGATTAAATACCCTAGTAATAGGCAATTGTTTTTTTTTGGTTACTTTCGTTTTCGAGAGTAACTTGATCGCAGTCGCTCGTGGCACATAACTGTGGGACTTTGTCATCATATTTAATACTAATTTAATATGGATTTTATGGTATCAAAAGCTGAGTTAGGGCGGTAAATACGAATTTGCAAACTATGCGAACCTAAAAAGATACTGAAAAATAAAAACCGTGTTTAATTTTAGGTAACTGCCTCATGTCAAATTAACCATTTTAACCGATTCAAGACACACTAGATTGAACTTAAAAAATTTTAATATTTTTAAGGTTAGGTGTCAAAAAGTGACAAGTGGGTTATTATCATTTCCAGAATATTATTTCCTATCAAAATAAGCAAAAACGTACTGCTTGTCTCATTTAAAATAAGAAAGTTAAGGTAATTTCCGGACAAACCGAAATGACAGAAAACAAATAAATATGCTAAAAAATTCAGATTTACCTGGCATATTTACCTACCAAATTCGATTTATTTATATAAACAAATAAAAGAGTTATAGGGGGGAAACACCTGCTTGCGACACCATGCGCGGATAAATTCATTATTTTCGAAATCGTTAATTTGTGGTCAAAATACTGCGACACGTGGATTTTTATTTTGATTCCGGACTTTATGATGTGTAGTACATGCAGATGGCGCTGCGCACTCTCCGGATATGATGTCGAAGTTCATATTTTTAAATCGCAACCCGGTATGTTCTTCGCGGAAATCGATGCAACTCTTTCTCCTGAGTTCAAAAATGCCCTATTTATTGGGTTTATTTGAAATAGTATGCGCGATATTAATTATTAAATGCGGCATAATTCGAAAAGTGGTGCGGTCTTAAAATAAACTACCTAGCAGACACCGCCATACCTTTGCAATGTTTTAACTAAGCATTTCTCCCCATGAATATAATCATTTTCAAATATTAAAAAAATATATATTTTTAAGCTTTTATTTAATAAATCGATTTTTCAGCCTTAAAAATTCAAATACCCACGGTCATTGTTATAAAATCAATTATAAGAGGTTGTCAGACAGTATTAACATTTTCAAGCGTAATTTTCTCGAAAAAAATGCAAATGGAATTGTGAGGCTTTTGTATAGGAGGTCACTATAAGTATAATTTTTATGCACTACAATATGAAATTAATATGAGATTTTTTCCAGAAACAAACAGTGCTTGCTACAGAATGTTAATACAATTGATTTAACATGTTACGTTGCCAGTAATGCATTGAAGTGGTTATCATAACTAACGGAATAGAATTAGGGGATACTATAAATAAAATTTGATTTGTCACTATTTAAATTTATCATTCAGTAAAATTTGTATAACGATTTGAGGGTAAATATTTGTAAAGGCAGAAATCGTTATGAATTTGTATGTGTTAACAAAAAAGAATTTAAAAAAGTTTAACAAATACCGGTGAGCCAATGCCTAATCTTCGTGACTTGCATTTATAAGTCGATCGCGTTCAACGTAGAGTCAATGGGCGTGAATGGTATTGTAATAATGAGGGATCATTTTTTTTGTAAAATCATTCCAGACGGCTCTGCGTTTTGAATTCCCTTAATCATATAGTAGAATAACAGTCGTGTTTAAAATTTTAACAGAGTGCCCTCGTGTTGCATAATTACGTTAAATATATGACATAAAAAATAAAATCGAAAGTCATCTCAATCACATTCTTTTAAATCTTGAAGAGTGTCTTCTTCGGAAGCTCTTACCGACAAGTGGCTTTCTTGTCTCAAGTTCTGAATGCAACCGTTTATGTTCGTATACTTTGAATCTTTATATTTGCTCAGAATACAATGCCCCATACATCATACTAAATGTTCGTCATATCCCATTTATGTTGATTAACCCAGTACAAACGCCGACAATTAAAGTGGTTAATATATCAATCATTTGTAACAAAGTAATTTAAGAAGTGTACAACCCTTTCCTATAGATATCATAATATGTAAGAAAATCAGATAAAAGTGTTAGAATGATTGATAGTGTTGATCAAACAACGATTCTGATTTATCAGGTATTTATTAAATTAGCTTAATTAGGTGTCTTGTAATGGAATTAATTACGGTCTGTTGCGTGTATCATTAACAGTTGCTGTAGGTGTAGACACTAAGCGCTTTTACACTTGAGAACATAGAATACAACGACCAAGAAATGCCATATTTGATTAATGATAAAATAGAAATAGGTTCACTGAAATAAATTTATTGCTACTGAATCGGAATAAACGAGATTAAAACCGATCAAATGGTCTATCTTTGATGATTTCTATGTTGACGGTAGTCTTAAGTTTAGGTGCGGCCACTCTTCTTCATGTCGAGCGTGTCGTACGGCAATTAGATCACATCTTGGACTTGTAAGATGAATACGAGCATCGCCCACTTGAACTTGTTTGTCTTTAGCTTTCAGCAACCACAGATAAGCTGTAAGCTTTGCTACTAGAATACGTAATCTTTAATTTAATACCTGTCAAGACATTAACATAAAATTAAGTTGGACAATCAATATTTTAAGATAGACAAAAACTACCTGTTACTTAAATAGAAACATATCCCACCTGCTAATTTTAAATACATTATGCGTTTCAAGACAAAAATATATCATAGTCAGTTAAACTTTGAAACAACAGGATTATTTTTCCCATTAATTAAGGACATTTGGAATATCTGCTAATTCGCCAAACATAAAATAGAGTGACAAATACCTATGCTATTCTTTAAAGGTAATTAAATAAATAATTCAGTTAACTTTCTAACAGTGCTGTGATAACATGGTAATAATTTAAAGAAATTTGCATACAGATAGTAGCATTGAGGGAAATAATTTTTGTAACCTATTTATGTTTCTGAAGTAGATCCTTATCTGTATTATTTAAATTGTCGTTTATATTTGATTAGTGTTAAAAAACTTCTACTGTAAAAAAAACGCCATTGTATTCAATCATTGCGATAACAAAATGATATATTTTATTGCATAATTAATGCTTTGTACCCTTTTCTTTAATTTACTAGTAAAATGTTACGTTAGCTGAAGCCTCTCCTGAATATTTTGTATAAATGTCTAACTACCTTCTTTATTATGGTTTGTTAACTCTGGAGTGTGTACTTGATACCTGAACGCGTTCATCAAAACATTTACTATCAGTTTATTCCTAAGCATCTAATGTATGTGTATTCAAAAGCAGTTAAAACTGTTCAGATGGTGCCAAAATATTGTTGCATCAAAATACATGAGAAATATTAAGGGTAATGTTTTTTAGTGACCATTCCTAATAGCTAAATCACACGCATATTTGAAAATGAAAACTTTCACCATTATTACACATATTTAAGGTACTTGGCTGTTTCGGGTTTTTAATGGTGTATTTTTGTATTTATGTTGGTGTCCCGACAACCCATCACACGACAGTTCATCACGCGACAACTTATCACGGACATTTCATCCCGGTAACAGTTCATTACTGGGACAATTCATCACTCTGACAATTCATCATATACCATACAATTTCATCATTTTTACAATTCCTATGGGATTGAAGATCTTAGCGCAACCTGTCTATATCTCAGTGTTGATAAGGTACAAACAAATATAAACAAGTGTTATTTAATAATAATATTTATTAAGTTTTTTATTAAATAATAATAAATAAATTGAAGAAAAATGTAATATATTAAACAAATTGAAACAAATATGACATTGTTTCAAGCAAAATCAGTCTATTTTGTGTTTCATAACTGTCAATCATATTTTGTAATTTTCGTTTTAAAGATTTGTACTTATTCTTCATCGGTGTAGGTTGTACAGTTGCAAATACTGAGTGTGTGCTTATTCGGTTTCTCTCACCAGATCGCGTTGAGTGATGTGCACATTGAATGTCATCCTTCAACACAATTTGTCATTCTGGCAAGCCCTTCAGCTGATGATACCCGCTGATTCCAGATTTCCTTAGGAAACATAGCTTCTCTTTTTCTTTCTACACGTAGCTGGCGACCACGACTAAATGTAGCTTCAAAATAGGTGATGAATTCTTCAACATCCTGATGGTCATCCGGGAAAGTTACCCACACTTCAATAAACGCATTCTCAACTTCCTCTAATAGGAGCAGTGACAAAGCACATAAGATGTTTACCTTCCAACCTACATATACATATGAAGGTATAAAAGCTTGTGTAATCGACTTTTTTAACACTATCGACTCATTAGCTCATTTTACAACTTTTGGCCAAGTTTCATCAAGATCGGCCATCATCTCTGGATGTCTCTGTGTGGGTATGTGACCACACCAGTGTGTGTGTGTGTGTGTGTGTGTGTGTGTGTGTGTGTGTGTGTGTGTGTGTGTGTGTGTGTGTGTGTGTGTGTGTGTGTGTGTGTGTGTGTGTGTGTGTGTGTGTGTGTGTGTGTGTGTTGTGTGTGTGTGTGTGTGTGGTGTGTGTGTGTGTGGTGTGGTGTGGGTGGGTGTGGGTGTGGGTGTGGGTGTGGGTGTGGGTGTGAGTGTGGGTGTGTGCATGTGTGTATGTGTGTGTGTGTGTGTGTGTGTGTGTGTGTGTAGGTGCGCGCGTGCTTGAGCGTGTGTGTGTGTGTTAGTATCCATGATAACTCCAGAAGAACGAAAATACCTACGTACCTAAAATTTTGTATTTAATTTTCATTTGGCCCAAAGCGGAATTTGATTTCGGAAAAAATCCAGCGACGGAGAAGTGGGTTTATTAGGAGTAGTTTTTGGTTTTTATCAAATATTTATGAAACAGCTGCATATTTAAAAGATATAAAAACACCTGGATATAGACCTTAAACATATCGATTAATTATGTTCTAAGCAATATCTCGATGTGACGCGTAATTGAGCGGCAAAAAATTACTAAGGTAGAATTTAAGTGTTCAAAGTTTTTCATTACCCGAATAACGTTTAATTTTATATGAAAAAGTGTAGAAGTATTTTTTAAGGAAAATTTAATTTTACATAAATTTTGTTTACAAATTTTTTTAATGTAAAGTGTAATAAATTAAATGAATATGATTGAAAATGCTGACATTCTGACATAGTTTACTGTTTTTGTTTTTACAATGTTGCCTGTTTTCGTTATAAACGTTTAAAAAGGAGGTTGCGTAGCTGTCCTAAAAAATTGAAATTAAAATTATTTTCTTTCTTTTAATTTAAGTTGGCGTCTAGATGTCTATTAACCTCTGTCTGTCATGAAGATTTAAACGTCTGTTTGGCATATATTATTGTATTTGCGTTTACAATGTTGCCTATTTTTGTAATGAGCCTCTTATAAAAGATGTTGCATAATCTGTTAAAATTATTTCGTTTCTTTTAATTTCCATTTTGCAGCTAGGAAGGTCGTGTGGTGTTCCACACCAGATATTTATACTTGTGGCTATCTTATCTCTATTATTTTCATACATATTCCTAAGGTTGAGCCCTCCAACTTTTCTTAAAACGGCTTAAGAGAAATGAAAAAGACATCCAAATATTTAAGCCGTTGAGAAACTATTTGCTGCCATCTCGAAATCAGTGGGAATTCTTGTTGGGGCCGCTTCGGGTATTAAATTTTTCAAAGTCATAAACAACCTTGTGTATATTTCTTGGTATTTTCCTGGTAATAATGCTAGAACGCTGTACTATGTTCTTCCATGTGAATGCTATAAAGTTGGAATAATAACTCTGGAACAACTTTAAAAGTCTCATCAGTTGTCCAGCAGGTTTTTTGTTCCAAAAACCTCAAGAGGGCGTGTTTGCCAAGGCGCAATGTCATATGTGTGATCGTTAGGATATTGTACAATCCTAATCCCTCTTGCATGAATAACTGACTTGCCTTTTGCAGCTTGATGTTTTCTACATCGCCAGTGTGTAGCATTATCAGATCTCAACCGGTGTTTGATATATTCGTAGGACTGGTATATCAGTGTCTGACCTCCTGGAGATCCAAATGAAAAAGTTTCATTTTACATCTTGATATTTTACACAAGCAATAATTTTTAAAATGATAGTAAATACCTATGCTATGATAAGAATAATACTGAAGAAATTATAGATTTTGGATTATATTTATATGAAATTTTAATCTTCCCTAATTTCCTATCACATAATTATCCAATTACATTTTGAGGAATCCATTAATTATTTCCTGAAAATGTTAATGGCTAATGAACAAACCATTCGGATTTAAATAATCTTCCTAATTACTTATTTTATTTTGCGGAACTCTTAAAGATTAACTAACAGAAGTAAAAGTTTATTATTTAGACCGATTGCAATACTTGTCTATGTAAAAAGGGAAAAATAAAAACCTTTTACGTTAACCGTTATAAGTGTAAATGGTAAAAACTTGATAAAATAATCGCAACATCAGAGTGGCTGGAGAGTTCATTTAAGGGGTTGAAAAGGGACGAAAAATTATATTGCGATTTTCGGCAAAAATTTACGTCCTGTATCTAATACAACAGTTGTAGACCATGAAAATATTTTAAACTTTTATCAGAAGTCACTTTTTAACATTAGAATTTCGATAAAAATTTAAAAGGTTGAAATGTTTATTTTCGATTTTTTATTTATCGCTTTGGCAAAATTTAATACAACGTCCCGACGTTTTTTTAGTTAAAAAAATCAGTGGCTCTTTAAAACTAAAACTTAAAAAAAGTTATCCTTTTATAAACTTTTGTTAAAATTAATTTATTTTGGCCGAATTGAATTAAAAAACGAAATATAAAAATACGAACTAACTTTTTGAATTTTCATCGGATAAGCTGCGGATAAGCAGAGGTTATCTTAAAAAGTAACTTCTACAACGATTGTATTGGATATTCTGTTATAGTGTGCCTTTTCTGTAAATCCCAATAATCTCATTTACACTTATTAAAATATAGACGATTGTTTTTTGTCTAGATAGGTATACTTAGGTTGGTCTACCTTTACATAAGTGATGAAACTGTACGTGGTGAATTGGGATGTGTTACATTTTATTTATTATGATTTAATGAAAAAAATTAATAAATATTATTATTAATTAATACTCTTTTATATTTATTTGCTCGTTATCAATATTGAGATTCAGACAGGTCTCGCTAAGATCCTCAATTCCATAGGAATTGTGAAAAGTATGAAATTGTATAGTATGTGATGAATTGTCAAGAGTGATGAAATGTCGCAGTGATGAACTCTCTCCAGGATACATGTCTGTGAGTAGTTGTCACGTGATGAAATTTCGTGTGAAGGGTTGCCCTGGAATCATTTATGTTTACATAAATCTGTACTTTTCGATAACACATACGAGGATGCATTGAAAAATTCTTAGCCTACCTTAGAAGCGAACAAAATTTGAAAATCAAAGTATTTTATGGTTCAACACAATCTCCTCTTAATTGGATATATCATTACAACGAACCCGCAATGTCTCTTGATTTTCCAAAAAAATTGCAAACCAGGCCTCGACAGCTTCAATAACCTCTTCGTTGGAAAAAATTTACGACCTTTTAGACTTTTTTTCAGTTGAGGAAAGACATCATAGTCGGACGGAGCCAGATCTGGTGAATAATTTGAACCCTAAATCACGAATTGTTTGCATGTCAGCATGCGATTTATGTGAGGGGAATTGTCCTACAAAAACAAACACCCAGTTATTGTTCTACCCTTACTTATAAAATCAATCATGATTACTCCTTGGTAATCACAAAAACTGAAGCAAGAACTTTTCCAGCAGATTTTTGATCACGAAATTTCTTAGGCCTTGGAGAACCAGAGTGTCTCCATTCCATCGATTGCTGCTTTATTTCTGGGTCGTAGAAACGTGCCCAAGTTTCATCCATAGTAACAATATGACTTAAGAAGTTTGGAAATTGACGTGAACTATATGATGGACGCGTTCATATGAAAATATGAAAATTTACGGGGTGGGGGGTGGCACGGAAACTGGCCTTCCCGATCGGTTTTCATCTTCAATGGACTCTTTTTTAGTTTGCAATCCAACTTTTCACGGTCGCTTGCTAAGTACATCGATCGCCAAGGGTATTAAGCATACCTTCGTAAATCTGCTTACCTCTTAACCCATTCAAATCTAGGTACGTAATGAGGACTCGATTATTATTATTCGTTACTGTGGTAGCGCACCATTTTCTTTATCCACGAAACCGGTCTAGGCTAACTAGATACTAATACATCCTCGTACAGTGTTATCGTCCTCACTAGTCATAAAATCCTTTAGAATTGTTTAACATGTTCAAAGAAATTTGAAAAGTGGAAACGCAAACGAAGGCCTGCTATAAATGTTACAGTTTTGTAAACGTATAATGGAATACAACTTTAGTAAAAAGTAACTAGATTCTTAATAAATTAAAAATTGTTAAACTGCTTTGAAGATGACGAATCAGAAAACCCTCTAACGGTCGAAGGCTGGAATTGATGTCAAGTTTCTATTTGTGGATGCTTTGATCAATTTCACTTACATCATAATTTGATTAAATTTTCTTAAATTTGCTTTTTGGTTATGACATATTTCACTGTTAGCCTTTGACGGTTAGGGGGTATTCTGATTTGTTATCTTCAAAGCAGTTTAACAATTTTTAATTTATTAAGGAGTTAGTTATTATTTACTAAAATTGTATTCCATAGTTAGAGTTATATGTTTATCAAACCGTTATAGCTTTTGTTTGCGTTTTCACTTTTCATATTTCACAAATTTGTTCCAACATCTTAAACAATTCTAAAAGATTTTATTATTACTGAGTTCGATAACTGTAAGTGTTATCGAAACGTATAGATTTGTGTAAACATAGATACAAAAATACAAAAAATAGCAAAATACATTTTTCTGGGTGAGCACGTGAGGACGTCGGCGTATCTCAGAAAGGATTAATAGTACAGCATTGGGAATTTTTTTAGTAAAAGTGACTAAGAAGAATAACGTATCCCACAGAATTAAAAAACACCAAACCCCTTTCAATAGCCAAGCTACATCGTTAGTGGTTTTCGTCCGCTGATGATGATAGCTTAGCTAGAGAAACGTGTTCGGTATATTTAATTTTGTGTGGTACGTGGGTTTATTTTGTTTCTAACAGGTCCTGCCACAGATCCGGCGTTCCAGAGTTTACAACCAATAGAAATTGTTTCTGCAATGACCACTAGAGAAAAACACAATAGATTAAGAAGAACCGGTTTGAAATAGTTAAGACTATACTTTTAGCCTAAGGATTTTTGCTTGCCTACTCAAAAAAAGTGGTGAAAAACGTGCAAAGCTTTTCTTGAAAGTCACGTTACTTACACCTTAGTAATGAAGACGATTATTATTTAATAGCTAACTAGTAGACGGGTGTGCTTTTGTAAACGTCGTTGGTATTACTTGAGTAATTGGGTCATTATCATTTGTTGGGTAGCACTTTGTTTAATTACTGTGGAATCGTTTCGTGTTAGTTTATTTTATTGTTCACTATGTTAAACCGCATTTAACATGCATTCATGGGTGGATGTTAAGACACCTTTAACGTTCATACACTAAGTAGATAAACAAAGAATTAAACATTCCCCATTTCGCGTTTCAAATGCTCATTTTTCTTTGTTAACATTAATATTGAATACACATTTCACGAACAATACGATTCGAAGTAAAAATTAGACGCATTTATTTGTTTTTGTAAATTAATGAGTCACTGAACGATAAACTAATGTACACATCTCGAGCCTTAACATTTATCGCACAAATTACAGCCCTCGCTTCGGTGCGCTTGCTCGCACCGTACACATATGCTCAAATGTTAAGGTTAAGTTACCACTCTATATACGTTTATTACTATTAACGGCGTCTAAAACTAGTTTTACATATTTCTATGGTACCATTAAGGGTTTTTATTAAGTTGAACATAAAAATTGTGCAATTTAGTGTAAAGTCATTATCTGAAGTTGATAGTAATAGTGCTCATGTTGTAACGTGCCAATTCTTGGCTATCGTTACCTTAATTTAAATTTTGCATTTGTGTTATTATTGGTAAATATATCTTTCGACCATATCTCCTTATTATGAATCCTAAAGAACAATATCTCTTTTCTTTATAAAAACCATTTCTTTATACAGAATTATTAATTATTTATTGGAATAAATATAAAGCGTACAACCATTAACGTTAGAAAAACTTATGCTTGCACAATATTTTAATTGTAAATCATTAAATGTTAGTGACGATTTTGATAGAACCTCCTGGTGAACTCCTCCATTTGACATAGAAAATAATGAATCGCTACATGCAGGAGCCAACTGTAATTCAGTACGTTCTAGGACGACATCTGATGAATTCTAGAATCCACTGTTTGACGATGATGGCTGATTAAATATCATTTTCGAAGTCGCCATTTAATTGTTAACTCTTTCTTCTATATATTCTTCGGCAGCTTGTACAAACTGTGCATGCGCACAAGTTGCACTGTACATTTATTGTTCATATAAATTGTGAACAATCTTGAGTGATTGATGTTTTGGACGCAAGCTTACATGTATTTTGTACAACTCAATCTCATCAATTCCTCTTATTTCTGTAATAGCGATGAATATACGCTTCTTCCTTGGCTTAGTGTCATGGAGGGTGACAACCAAAATAGAGCTGGTATGCTCGATGTCCTTCACATTTAACTTTCTTAGCTCTTCACTACGACATGACCCATACAGACCGAAAATTAACGTCACTTTAATCATATAAAAAGTGTCGTCAGGCGCTTGTGTCAAAAATTTTGACACATCATCCTGCGATAGAATTTTTTATTTTTTGATCCTTCACTTTGGCGCTTTAAATATAACTCTAACTTGCCATAATTCGATATATCTACGTTTTATTTCATTCTCCACGTACTTTTCAACATGGAATATGTCGACCACAGCGTGAAGATTTAAGTTTTTCAGACTGTTATTAAATATAAAGATAAAACTTAAAATATATAAATAAATTTATTCAGAAAAGCTAACCTTTTCATAAAAAAAAAGCAAACGTCGATATCCCTTACATTCTTTGAAGTCCTCCAAGAATTAAAAATATTGTAGGCTTTCTCATATTTATCTCGTGATTTTAAGGGTAATAAACTAGTAACAGTTTCCAGCGCTAATACCGATATTTCAGGATGATTTTCATTATTTGTTTCCATTTTCACGCGGTAACACTTGACAAAATTTTTGTTTACCTATTTTTGTTTAGTTGCTGCAGTGATGGAAACGGAATTTGATTCTCGCGCTTCTCATGTATTTTTTAAATAATTTATTATAAAAGTGTAATCCATTTCCATTTAGTGTCCGAAAAAATTTTATGTATTATTCTTAAAGAAAAGTAGGCTCTTCTTCACTCATCGCGATTCGTAAAGAAAAACAATACTTTTCTTTACTTATACTACAAATAACTATTACTTTACGTTGGTATCTTTAACTTGGATCTAGCGCCAGCAACCCTCATAAATGATCCTAAGATGCGCATGTTCCGTGTTCAGTTATTCACCTTTTCTGTGCTCTGCAAATGAACTTTAAGCATTGCGCATGATCAAGGTAAAAAAATGGAAATTAAATCTACAGCAACCTAGGTTACCGTAGATTTATATGATCAAATAAAAAAAATGGAAATAAATCTACTGTAACCTACGTTACCCAAGATTTAGTTTCCATTTTTTTACTCTGGTTGTCTGAAGGTCGGGCCGGGTTCATTTGTCGGAGCATGCGCATCTTAGGATCATTTATGAGGATTGCTGACGCTAGATTTTACTGTATCTTTAGTCATTTCTACTTTGAATAATCAAATTTTGGTATATGTCGATATTTTCACTTTAGTGTACATAATTACGAATCTCCGTGTACATAGTGTCTATAATGGCTATATTAACCACACCAATTTTGTTTTTTGCGCAAACGTGAACTGAGCTTAATTCATTTCCGTTCCTTCTGGGTTTCAATGCATGTCGTGTCTTAAGTTTCTTCCCTGCATAAAGTATGCAACTACTTTTAATTAGATTTTGTATACATTATTTTAATAGGGAAAGCCCCTACATTATGGAAAGCCTTTGGATTAAGCAAATCTCCATGTGTTAATGAATTTCGTTATAATAATTGATGCTATAGGAAAGCGTAGTAGATGACGTCATTAAAAACATAAAATGGCGTGGATGATAATGCAATTTCGCTTTCAAGAATTATAAAGGGAGATACTTTTGTTTTACATCTATAACGCATGCTGTTGATATATCTGCTTTCGTCGTCTAATGTCTGCTTTCGTTGTCCCAATCCTGCTTTTGTAGTCTGGTCTACATTCCGTTTATTTGTATGTTGAAGACAAATGAAAATTACCTTACCTTATCGTATGTTTATCTTATTGATGGGAAATGAAGTTTTAAAATTGCAGTCCGTTTCAAAATAAAGTTAAGGTATTATATTTATTTGGGTGTAAGGAAATGTAAGTACGTATCCTTTTAATGAAAATTACGCTTTAAGTAAATAACAAGTCGGTATAGTGTTGTTTTGATACAGTTATAATGAAAAGAAACAGCTGATTACATTTTCTAAGATAAGAATATTTGAGTGCATAACCTTGTAGCTGTAATGTTTGTTGACATAGGTCAAGTAGCCTCTATTATTATTGATATACAGTGTTGATCATCTTTTACTTTGAATTCTACCTAAAGATAAGATATATGTTGCATAGTTAGTGTTGATTTAGTAATTAGTTAATATCGTAAAGCTTTGCGAGAAATACTATTTTAGTTGGTTTTATGCTAAAAGTAATCATCTTATTTTGTTCATTAAATATACATATAAATACAGCTGTTTAGTGTTATTCAGTGGTATTAATGTACAACTTTCTCAATTTTTGTTGTATTTTAATCATGTCACCTATAAAATTGAGTAGCGCCTAAGAAATTAAATGCTTTACTGATTATACCTATGGATATATCACTGCCTTCCTCATAACCTGAAAATAAATGAGTTCTCAACCTACAGTAAGTTTCGTAAGCAATGTACCTTGCTGAGTTAGGCCGAAGTGTAAACTTACCATTTAATGTTCAAATACCTATCACTACATTTTTTTATGTTATAGTGTATGGTTACCGGATGACGAATATTTAATGTTGCTAAGTTCGAGGCAAGAAAGTTCCTCATGGAAATTAAAGTGTTAGCTTGATTAGATAGTTTTCTTGGTTAGCTAAAAATTTAAAGTGTTTAAGAGATATTGGAAGAGGAGAAAACGTGGCTTCGTTTGAGTTACATTATACCCAAATTTTGAAGAATTAAGTTTCAGGTTTAAGAAATCCAAAGTTTAGTACAAAAACGTAAGAAGCTTTGATGAAGTGATGCCCAGCCTCGTGACGGATTAAATATAACTGTTATCCGCGGTTTGAAAGTAAACTGTTGAGTACCAAGAAAGTTGTGTTTCGTGCATTTCGGATATTGGAAGCATTCCAAATCTATCAAGTATTATTGGTTTCCATATCGTTTGGGACTTTTAGTTTTTTATTAAGTGGAGTACAGAGAGGCCATTTTCGGCTATGATCCCTGTTTAGTATTACACTTATGAAGGAAGGTGATGTCTGGGGCCTTGAGCTCCGCTATATAATATTGACATTGTGTTACTTCGCGAAATGCTTAATGTTTAAGTTAACGTTGCCAGACTTTACATCGTATCAGCTAATATAATTTAAATTGTTATGACGTGTTGGATTTAGTGTACTATTACAACTGTATTGTTATCGCAAGGTATGTAATAACGTACGTAGACTTTAGTATAGCGGATGTTATAACGTCTGCTCTGGTGTGACGTTACCTGCACTACCTGACAATTGGTCATTATTAAGCATATCTACCTCACGTAAGAACACTCGAATTTCTGTGGTTTAATTTACTTTGAGCATATTTGATTATCTTTTGTTATATATGGAGAAATAAGGAAGATGGAAACTGGAAGAAAATTTTAATTAATACATATCCTATGAAACACATAAAGACAAGCACTTAAGTATCCAACAAATAACAATTAATGTAAACTTTAAATTTTACATATCATCTAAGTTGAATTGCTACCATGAATATTAGCTTTGAGAACGAAATATTAAAAGTAAGTAAGGAAATAAGTTAACTGTAAACTTCATTGTTTACTCAAGACATAGACCGATGTGGTCAAGGATATGGGCGTTATTAAGGAGTTAGTCATTTTTTCTCAAACAAAACCAATGTTCGTGTGTAACCGTCTGTACGTAAAGCTAATAATAAGGAAAAATAAGTGTTTAATGTACAAGTCCAATTCTAAATAAAAGATAACTGTACCGATATAAAATATAACTTACGTTTAAGTTCCTTGCATACACCTAAATACTGTAACTGAAGTTGAGTCACCGAAAACAGTTTACAAACTAAATAATTAAATAATGACCTACAATTATTAAATACAAGTTATATACAATATATGAATATAGAATTCGTAAGTAAACAAATGTATGTATAATTGGTTCATTTAAACGAATTTTCCGAATAATCAAATACTTCAACGGAAACCATACAATTTTATTTATCTGGCTTGATTAATAATCGTCAGGTAGAATAGATGTGGTTGTACATTAACCCTTTACGATGACTGAGTTAATATTTGCAGTAAGTAATCGTAGATGTAGCCTAAAGTAATCGGGTAAAATCAGTGACAATTGTAAAATTTATTATTCATAAGAGACCACACTACGATAGGTAGATGGTTACTATGGTGATGTTATCAATGGTATAGAGAAATATTACAGAAAGTGTCCAGGCAAGTCCTGAAGAAGTAATGTACAGTAATTCCTTATTTAATAAACTATTTAATTGGATTGTAACCCAATTTAGTTTGAATTGTTTAATTTATTGTTAAACTTAGAAAGTTCAGACACGTGACTTTCAATAAACCGGTTTTTTGGAGAATCTTATCCATAATAATTAAAAGATTTCTATTTTTATTGAGCATTACTGTGCCTTTATTGTATTGAACACTTCAGCTTTCATATTTGGAAATTAATTTTTGATCCATTATAGCCTGGAATTATAAAAAATAACTTCATTTTATGACTTTATACGCGTGTCACGGCCCCTAGGTGTCATCACAGCAAGACATTTCTCTCGGTCACATAAAATTTAAAGAAGAACACTTTTATGTTTTTAGAAGATGCACAGTGGTCTAACGACGAGTCACTGAATTTGTTTTCGATTATAGATTAAGTGCAACTCTGTACAGTCACCCTTTTTACATAAACATGAATCTATCCTACTAAATTTTTACACGGCAATAGCATCGATGACATGTGAAGGACCAAGTATGTCCGTGACAATTATCAACGCGTTGTCGTGGTAATACTTTACGATACGGCTGACGAGATATTTAGAAATGTTATAAATAGATTTATATTATAATTTCTTATTTTAAGCGTTATTTACGAATAAATATCAGGTAAAAAGTTATAGATTATACGAAAGGTAACGGATTCTACTGGCTATAGGAGATTCCAAGCATTCTTAACGACTCGCCAGTAAACTTCTCCTGCCCCCGATGAAATCCTTTATACCATGCTAATAGTGAAATAGTCTCTTACATTATAAGCATGGTAAATAGAGAAAGAGACTCTTACTGGCCATAGAAGCTTACCTTTTGGGTTTTGTTATGACTTCAAAACACGCAAAGTTTCAGGTTAAAAGTAATGCTGAGTTTTAAATTTGAACGTATCCTTTTCAAAGAAATACGTGCATTGATTTTGGATATCAATGAAATTTAAGTAACAAAAATGTTATACAAGTTACAAATACCACTAAACTGTATTCAATTTCATACTAGAGCTATGTTCGAAGTGTGAAACGCTCATTCAGTATATATCGTTAGCCTCTTTTGACATACTCTCAAATTCTTGGACAATCAATGGTAATAACTTTGATACCTCCCAATTAATAGTGAATACCTTCAATCATCACTTCTAGAGAATTCATGGTAACTAAATAATGTGACGCTTACATTTACATCCAACGAATTGAATATGCCAAAATCATCATTAATAGTATTTCTGGCATGCAAAATGTTTTAAACGATTTATGAATTTACCCAGTGTTTTGCTGCAATATGTCGCCTACCAGCAGCATTTTTTATGGAATACCATTATGGAACCTATTAATTGACATATCGATTTCCCTACAGCACCTGGTAGGGTTGATCATAAGTTAACTACCATTTAATTTTTCAATACTCTCTTTTATTATTCAAATAATACTTCAATCACGGATCTCAATGTGTTCGGTAGTGTAATTACAAGGCTCATTGTTACATTGGGTGTCCCTCAAAGCTCTAACCTCGGATACTTTTTATTGATGATATTTATTAGTTCTACGCTCTATTGTTAATGTCCGAGAATTTCGTTTTACTTCATTCCGTAATATTTAAGCTCTAAGATTCGCTTTACATAAAAAATGCTACACTAGTATTAATATACAACATACAAAACCCTGATATTAAGGTAACCTTGCTTTACGAGACTCTTCCGTTCTAGCATCCACACCTATGTTTATTTCATTGCAGTGTGTAAGACAATTCATCTCCTTAATCTAAAACCCATTTCACTTGGCAAAAACTTAAAATGAAAATCATGCTAATCAGTAAAATTGACTCAATATGCAAGCTTAGATGTTAAAGAATATTGTTCAGTAAATTTTAAATTCGTGTAAATCAGTAGACCTAAATTTTCAATGTAGTTTTAAAGCAGTGATCAACTACAACATAGTATCTAATCGAAATGTTGAAGCACAACTAGATTAGCTACTGTCGTGGATTAATCTCCACTCAGAATAGAGTTACTACATGTACATGACCTGGCCCTCCAAATTTCATTATTTTAACAGTTTATAAATGACAGACGAATAAAGACTAAGGGTTGAAATATTAACAGTAACCGAGAAAAATGGAAACGTAATAGTAGCAGTTTGTATATCACGACAATAAAGTATATGTTTTTCCGAAACCGCAATAACTTATTGAAGGGTCAAAACGTTTATCAAAATTTGATTTATTAGCAAATGTGACATCAAATCATTTTACGCGTTGCTATGTCATTTTCCTCTCAATATACAGTACCAAAGTTAACTTTTTAAAGATTATATTTATTAATATCTCCGGTGATTATTTGAAATATGTATTTGAAATTTGGTGTTGAGTTCAATCTTATTTAAGTTGTAACGCCTCACTTGGTTAGTGCTACTTTCATATCGCCCCTGGCTTTGCATTTTTACAATTTTAATTTGTTGCCCTCAATTTTTTATCTCGGGTCGATTTGAAGATTTCACTACCTTGGCTTAATGTGTGTTGCCTATCTGGGAATAAAGCTTAGTGGCATTTTGTTAATGAATATTAATTACTGTGAGGATATACCATAAGTGTCGTCGATTCTATGTTACGTGTGTTCAGAATTACACAGGATTAATTACAGGTGAGTACTGAGTTTGTACTGGTAATTATGTGTAATAGTTAATGTGCTGCTACGAACAGCTGATAAAGTTTCTTACTATGGAATACTGTTGACAGGTCAGGAAATTACTGATATGTAATAATTAGTATCGAGTGATTTACGAATGAAATTATACCGTGGGACTGGAGTTTATACACAGCGTGCAGGTATTTATAAATACTGGTAATGATGTATGCGTGTGGTATATTACTAATGTGTAATAATTAGTATGAAATTATTTATGAACGAAATCATAATAGGGTACTGGAATTTATACATAGGCTACAGGTACTTATAAATAAATTAAATCTGGTATCTAAGGCAGGTAACGGTGTAAATGTATAATTATAGATTCTGGTTGGGGGTCGGGTGTAACGAGAATACCTTGTTCGGAGTGGAAACTACCGACCAAGGTTTGGTATTGCGAAGGGAGATATATTCGTAATAGATGTAGCTAGGTATTTGGGGCGTAACCACCGTCTAATTAACCACGTCCTTTCACATCCCTTAAGTACTCTTCTCGGGGCGAATCACCTCCAAGAAGATTGTACTAATGATCGTGCTTTACTATTTTATAAAGTGGGTTCTTATAGAGATCAGAGATAATTATGCGTTTAGAATTATTTAACTTTTCAGCGCGTAACCACCGTCAAATTAACGACTTCCTGCTGCTGATAAATAAATGATGTTGGTCAGGTTAAGTTAATAATACGGGCTACAGGATAATGGTTAAGGGATACTGGTCGGGATACTGGTCAGGATAATAATACAGGTGCAGGTTAAATTAATACCAGATGCTGGTGAGGATAATAACACAGATGCAGGATAAAATCAATAAGGGTAGAAGCATATTATGGGAAGTAGGTTAAGGAAGGAAGGAGTATAACAACAGAAATGAAAGTGAAGTAAAGTGTAGTGAAGTCGAAGTCGAAGTGAAGTGGGCGTGTAATGAATAATAATAATTCATTTATTTCATTTCATTTATTTGTTTCTCATACATACATTAGTTTTGCGGTCCTACTAAGTCGCAGACTTTTCAGTAGGTTCCGAACATATAACTATATATACATAATTAATTTACATTCTTTTTATTTCATAGGTAATGACGCTCGAGAGTGATAGTGCAGTCCTTAAGTTCATTTAAGTATACTTAACTTAACTAATAATACATACAGATGTGTTTTAAGTTAATTCTGTAATATTATACAATGTTAGCATTTCGTAGCATAGTTTTTAATTCATTGATGAATGCTGTTTTGTTTAAATGTTTGAAATCAAATGTTATTTGATTATACAATTTTGGTATCGTACACTTGAGCGTACGATCACCGTGCTTATTGTAAACTTTTGGTACAGTATATTTAATATGCCTTGTTTCGTAATTATGTTCTAATATGATCTTAAATTCGTCATTATCATAATGATTCACGATATTATATAATTTATAGTAACCTAAAGGGTTAATGTGTCGATTATAATAATAATAATAATAATAATAATAATAATAATAATCATAATAATAATAATAACAATAACAATAATAATAATAATAATAATAATAATAATAATAATAATAATACTAATCCCCTCCAAAGGATACACCTTGTCGTGGTGGGGGGGCTCAGTAGCACTGTTGCCAGCAGTGGTGAAGCTAAGTATCCTGACCCTCGTTTGTCTTTGTCATATTGATTGTACTGGTCTCTCTGTCTTTTGTTTTATGTTTTGGGGACCTTACCCCGTTAACAAAGGCGAATATGAGGTGTAATGCAAACCGTGCTGAGATATGAATGGCCACACGTGACTTGGTCTTAAACGGTGCCCTCCGGATACCTGCCGTCCTCCGGTTGTAATTAGGCTTACTGTGGTATGGGTGCACTGCCATCGTTGAACTGTATTTCATCCCTTCTCGTGGGAACTGCATGTCCGTTTCATTCAATTCTTTAGAGGACCCATCCTCTGAAATGGGCGCTGTGGGCAACCAGCGTAACAAAGATGCTAAAGGAGTTATGGAGGTTTTCCCTCCACTCCAAAGTATAGGTATCAGTGAGAAGGAGGATTGTGTTCCCCGGTTCCTGGTCCTAAAAAGGAAGGAAGGTGACTTCACTACCGTAAGTCCCTTCTTAATAAGCAAAGCGATATATCGTTTAGTAGATCAAGTTAAAGAGATAAAGAAAGTAAAGGGAGACCTGTTGGTTGAAACTGTGTCGAGCAAGCAATCGAAGCAGCTGATTAAATGTCAACGTTTAGCGGAACATGAAATAGAGGTCGTACCGCATGGGGCCCTGAATACATCTAGGGGCGTTGTATTTTGTAGGGACTTATTGAACTGCTCTCTTGAAGAAATAAAAGACAATTTGAAAAGTCAAGGCGTGATTGAGGTAAGAAGGATAAGGACAAGACGTGATGGACAATTTGTTGACACATCAAATCATGTGCTTACGTTTAATATCCCGAAATTACCCAAAACGGTCCAAGCTGCTTTCTATCCTCTGCAGGTGCGTCCCTATATCCCTAACCCAATGAGATGTTTTAATTGCCAGAGGTTTGGACATTCGTCGGGTAACTGTAAACACGATAGAAGATGTGTATGTGGGAAGTCCCCACACGAGGGCACCACGTGCAAAAAGCCTATTGTCTGTCCAAACTGTGAAGGGCCACACAAATCAATATCAAAAACTTGTCTTGTGCTTCAGCAGGAAATGAAAATCCAAGAGGTCAAGGTGATACACAGGCTATCTTACTTGGAGGCAAAAAAGCAAGTAGATACCTTTGTAACTCCAAGAAATACCTTTGCTCAGGTCGCTTCAATGCCGGCACCCGTACTCGTTCAGTCTGTTGGCCCTGAAATCAGGAAGATTATAAAGGAGGAGATGCAAGTCATGATGAATTTAATTAACCAAAAAAATATTTGTGAAGCTTATCCTCAACCCGGTCTACCTGTAAGTAAACCTGTCGTGAGGACTTTAAATCCTTTTTCCGAGCCAACTACATCATCTGGGGTGGAGAATATGGACGCGGAGAGTAGGGGTGCCAAGCGAAAAACATCGACTGCTAGGTCTCGATCCAGAGACTCTAGTGTTACGTCTGTGGACGAGGAGAGAGTGGCCGAGGCAAGCTAGAAAAGAAAAAGAAGGGCTGGCCTAAAGGCAAGCCCAGAATTCTCCGTACTTCGGAGTGTGATTCGAAAGGGGCGTGTACAAATTAAGACGCCTTTGTGATCAATTGATCTGTGATACTAATGATAATTTCTGTGATACTTCCAACTGTGATATTTATAACAATTTTTACATTATGCCTGTGATATATATGTTTGTTTGTCTAACACGTGAAATTGTCAATATTATTTATTATGTGTATAGATTTATTTATTTTACATGTTTTAAACAGGGTGTTTAACACATTTTTATACACATGTTTATATATGTTTTTGTGTAATCTATTTATTTTTGATTTTAACTTATAACTTACATGAACAATTTTATTCAATGGAATTGTCGTGGTGTTGTACAAAAATATTGTGGTCTCGTCTATTAATACAAAAACATGACCCTATATGTGTTTGTCTCCAAGAGACCCACCTGAGAATTGGACGGCCATATTCATTGAGAGGATTTAACATCTTCCGTAAGGATGTTGTAAATTCCCAACGTTCTTGTGGTGGAGTTGCAATCCTACTAAAAAATGACATTCCATATACAGAAATCTATCTGCAAAGCAATCTGCAAGCTGTAGCCATCACTATTACAATTCCAATAAAAGCTACCTTTTGCAGCATATACTTACCAGATCAAAATTGAACCACTTGAGCTGAATAAACTTGTCGATCAACTGCCTGTACCATTCATCCTGTTGGGTGATTTCAACGTGCATAACCTATTGTGGGGTTGTGATTTTACCGATACAAAAGGAAGAGATATTGAAGGATGGTTGAATCGGGATGATTTACTATTACTCAATAGAGGGTCTCCCACTTATTTCAACATGCGTGCAAACAACTTTACAGCACTTGATCTGAGCATTTGTTCTAGTGGGCTAGCGCTATCCCTGGATTGGCAAACTGAAAGTGACCTGCATAACAGCGATCACTTTCCTATCATTATAAGGACAAATTTTGTGCAACAGGTCCAGTTTACATCAGAAAGATGGATATCGACGAATGCGAATTGGTATCTTTTTGAAAAGAACCTGAAAATTCCAGATTATTTAGATGTAGACTCCATCACCAGTGCTATCTATGATGCGGCGGCTTCGAGCATACCTCGTTCGGCAGTCCGTCCCCTCAAGAGATGCGTTCCATGATGGAATCAAGAGGTGAAAGATGCAATCAAAGAAAAGAAGAAAGCGCTACGTAAATATCAAAGGCACATGAATACTGGAAATTTGATCATTTTTAAACGTGCTCGTGCCTATTGTAGTCGAGTTGTCCTCGAAAATCAAAGAAGAAGCTGGAATGACTATACCTCTTCCATTACATCTGAGACAGCTTCGAGTGATGTTTGGAGGCGGGTCAAAGCTATCTCTGGCAAGAACTCTTTTCAGAGAATTACTTACCTCAGAAATGACACTGGTACTGTTGTTGAAAACTGCCAAGAAATTGCGAATCTAATAGCTGATCACTTTGAACGTGTTAGCAGTACGAGCACTTATGAGCCAACGTTTGTTGAAAACAAAAGTGACAGGGAGATTCATCTGAATTTCGAATGCCTTCAACAGTTTGATTACAACTTACCTTTCAGCATTATTGAGCTGAAAGCGGCAATTAAGCAGACCAAAGTCACGTCCCCTGGGCTAGATACAATAAAAAATGACATGCTAAAAAACCTACCTGATAACTCCCTAACTTGTCTTCTTTCCATGTACAGCGACCTCTGGGTAAATAGTGTCTATCCAGTACAATGGAAAAAGGCCAAAGTCACGTCCCCTGGGCTAGATACAATAAAAAATGACATGCTCAAACACCTACCTGATAACTTCCTAACTTGTCTTCTTTCCATGTACAACGACCTCTGGGTAAATAGTGTCTATCCAGTACAATGGAAAAAGGCCATCATCGTTCCTATTCTAAAACTAGGCAAAGACCCCTCTCTCCCTGGTAGTTATAGACCAATCAGTCTTACCTCCTGTTTGGGCAAACTTTTAGAGAGAATGGTGAATAATAGACTGATGTGGTGGCTCGAGAAGAACAACCTCTTGGTGCAGCAGCAGGCAGGATTCCGTCGATATAGGTCAACAACCGAAGTTCAAGAAGCTTTCAAAAAGAGAGAGCATCTTATCGCAATATTTTTTGACTTGAAAGGCGCGTATGACATGACCTGGAGGTACGGAATACTGGAAAAAATGCACAAATATGGCCTACGTGGCAATTTACCTAAGTTTGTGGTGTCCTTTTTATCTAATCGTTTATTCCATGTTCGTGTTGGTAACGTCCTGTCATCGTCCAGATTTTTAGAAAATGGAGTACCCCAAGGCTCAACGCTGAGTTGTACTCTGTTTGCATTGGCTGTTAATGAGATTGCCAAACAGCTGCAGTATGATGTTGAAAGCTTATTATATGTTGATGATCTTACCTTGTTCTGTCGGGGTAAAACCGTCAGTGAAATCCAGCGCAAACTGCAGTCCTCGGTAAACGCAGTCCACAAGCAAGCACAGTCAGTGGGTTTTGTTTTTTCATCTGAAAAAACAAAATGTGTACACTTTTGCAGACTACGTAAACCTCATTACGATCCAGTACTTTACCTAAGTGATGATCCAATACGGTGTCATAATACTGTACGGTTCTTGAGCCTAAATTTCGACTCCAAGTTAACTTGGAAGAACCATATCCAGGAGCTCAGACAGAGATGTACAAAAACTCTAGATATACTTAAAGTACTGGCACATACCAAATGGGGTGCGGAGCCCAAAACTATGATAAATTTGTATAGATCTCTAATTTTATCCCGCATTGATTATGGCTGCATCGCTTACGGCTCAGCGTGTAAAAGTACACTTCTTGCGCTTAATACTGTACACAATATGGGCATACGGTATTGTCTGGGTGCATTTCCAACAAGCCCTGTCGAGAGCCTACATTGTGAATCAGGCATTTGCTCATTAGAAAACTGACGGATACTTTTACTCACTAAATATATAGCCAAAATAATGAGCAATAAAAGTCATCCTCATAACCAACTTACCCTTAGAGAATCTGTGCCAGAGCAATGCGCGTTCGGAAGATTTAGGAACTTTTTGATCTCCGAACAACTCCTTTCACCTGAGACAGTGAGTTTATACCTCTCTGAATTACCCCCTTGGAAGTTCAGTACAATCGAAATAGATTTTGATCTTGCTGAGAATCTAAAAAATGAAACATCTGTCCACTTATGGCGACAAAAATTCTTACAGGCGATAAATAAAAAAAGCTATGACAAAATTATTTATACAGATGGATCTAGAACAAGTGACGGTGTAGGTTCTGCCTTTGTGGTAGACGATGAGGTGAATTCCTGGTCCCTTAACAAAAACACATCGATATACTTTGCAGAGCAATACGCTCTGTGGCAAGCTCTACTGTATCTTTCCTTCACTATGCAGACTTATACTGCTTGTTTGATAGTGTGTGACTCCCGTAGTGTCCTGGAAGGTTTGTTAGAATTGTTTTCTCCTGATCCATTCGTTCACAGAGTTCAGTACCTTGTACACAACTTAGCCACACGTCACAACCGGGTAACTTTCTTGTGGATACCTAGCCACGTTAGTGTGACTGGCAATGACAAGGCGGATGCGGCCGCCCGTAGCGCCACTCGTGAATATAAACAAGATGTGCCTTTCGTAAGATCTCAAGATTTTATAAATTATCTAAGGGACCATATTCTTAATAAATGGCAAATAAAATGGCAGAATCTAAAACAAAATTTATATTATGTAAAGAAGTCCACAAGAAAGCAATACCTACCCTTTAAAGCAGATCGAGAAAGTGTATCAAAAGCGCATCGCTTGCGCATAGGTCACACCTCTCTGACCCATAAGCACCTCCTGCTGGGTCAAAATGCACCACTGTGTGCGAAGTGTAATGTACAGATTACCATCAAACATATCATTTGTGACTGTCCAATATATGATGTTCAGCGAAAACTTTTTAGATTACGTAACTTTGTAGAGGAAAACCTACAACATAGTGTGGATATAAAAAACACTCTTGACTTTTTAAAGGCGGTTAATCTCTACCACAAAGTCTAATGTTATAAGAGCGTGTGTTTGTGTTTATTCATCAAAAAACGCTTGCATATTTATCTACTGATGTCAAAATGGGCGAAATGACCTCAGCAGTCGAAGCCTAAAAAAAAAAAAAAAAATACTAATATTTAATGTATTTACTATAGTTATCTTTTAATTTTATATAATTACACATCTAGGTATAATATCTCTTAAAAACAAAATGTAGTATTATAGTTGGAGTAATTCCCCTGTAATATTTAGAATCTCCACTGTATGTGAGTTAGAAAATAAATAATAATAATAATAATAGGGGTCGGACTACCTACTAGGCGCGTCCCCAGGTGGCAGATAGGGGAATGACCTTGTAAATGATCGAAAGTGATGCAAGGTCAACACCGAAATATGAGCTCGTGGCGGTAAACTGCCACTGTTAGCTCTAAAGAATACGGTGTCGCGGACCAGTCCACGTGGGGCCTCGTATCTAACGAGGACAGGGATGGCAACCCTGCGTCCCTGTAGCTGTAAGTACACTTTTCTTATACTAGTCTTGAGTGACTTCCCTTACTTTAACCCTTTCCTGTCGGAGCACCCTCGCTCCAACTCTTGTTCTCTTCAGGCTCCCAGCGAAAGCTGAGAGACCCCTTCCTTTTCTCTCTACTCTTCCCAGGACATACGTCGTCAAAAGCGTATACGGGTCTGGCGAGCCCGGGATGTCCTAGCTGGGGGCGGCTGAGCGCTAGCCGTCTCCTAATACCGCAACTGCAAACTGTACTTCAGAGACTCTAGCAGGGCGTGGCTAGGGAACGTCGTACAGGTAGTGTCGGTGGTCTTGGTTTCACCGCCCGGACTGCGAGGAAGATAACCTCTGTAAAAAATCCCCCAATCCCAAGGTCGTTTGGCAGTTTTAGGTGCCGACGGGATTGCGCGAGGGGATGCCTGAGCGTGGCCAGGGGGGAGCCTGGTCTCTAGCGTTAAAACGCCTGTGGGGGAAGAGGCGCCCCTCCACAGTATTAATGCCTTCTGGTAGTATCCCGGCTCTGCTGCTAGTGACGTCGGTTACCGAGGGTTCTCGTGGGAACAGGATGAATGTATCATTGCGAAATAATGTGAGGGCCACCTCCTTAAACATGGATGTGGCTGAGGGGCCACTTAATAAGCCCTCAAAAAGCCGTCCTGATGACGTAAGTCCTAAGGCGGGTGTGGAGGACTTCCCCCCACTCAATATTAATAACGGTACCAGTGAGAAGGAGGACTCCGTGCCCCGGTTCCTGGTCCTAAAAAGGAAGGAAGGCGACTTTACCAACGTAAGTCCCTTTCTAATAAGTAAAATCTTGTATGGAATAATAGGCAAAGTAAAGGAGGTCAAGAAAGTTAAGGGAGAGTTGTTAGTGGAATCTGTATCCAGCAAGCAGTCTAAACAACTACTCAAATGCCATCGTTTTGGGGATTTTGAAATTACAGTAGTGCCTCACGGTGCTCTGAATACGTCGAGGGGTGTTGTTTTCTGTCGAGATTTGTTAAATTGCTCCATTGAAGGACAACTTAAAGAGTCAAGGTGTACTGGAGGTAAGAAGGATCAGGACAAGGCGTGATGGAGAATTTATAGACACAGCAAATCACGTACTTACCTTCAATGTCCCTAAATTACCTAGGACCATTCAGGCAGCATTTTATCCCCTACAAGTGCGTCCGTATATCCCGATCCCCCTGAGATGCTTTAACTGTCAGAGATTCGGACATTCTTCGGTGAATTGTAAACAGGATAAGAGGTGTGTGTGCGGTAAATCTCCACACGAGGATTCTGCATGCGAAGTCCCTATCGTTTGTCCTAATTGTCAAGGACCGCATAAGGCAGTTGCAAAAACTGTCCAGTGTTTAAGCTAGAAATGAAAATTCAAGAAGTGAAGGTAGTACATAAGTTGTCTTACCTGGACGCAAAAAAGAAAGTGGACACTTTAGTAACTCCCAGTAACACCTTTGCCCAGGTTGCGTCAGCACCTGCCCCGGAATCTATCCGATCTGTTGGCCCTGCAATCAGAGAAATCATTAAGGAAGAAATCGGAACTCTAATGAAAGTCCTCGCCACACAAAGGATAATCGAACACCCTAGACCTATATTTGAAGTTCCTATAGCTAAACCGGCCACGAGAAATATTAACTTATTTTCGGAACCCACTACGTCCTCCGAGGTGGAAAATATGGATGCAGAAAGCCGAGGGGCAAAAAGAAAGACCTCGCTCGCTAGATCTCGCTCCAGAGACTCCAGCATTACGTCCCTGGATGAGGAGACTGTGATAGAGGCAAAACAAGATAAAAAGAAAAAAGGGTGGCCGAAATGTAAGCCCAGAAAACCCCCTTCAAAGGAGGGTACCTCGATAGGGCGTATACCAATTCACTGTGATAATATCTGTGATATCTTTGACTGTGATATTTTTTACCATACTTTTCTGTGATATACATGTCTGTTTTTTCTACTAAGTATAACAATACTGTTAACTGTGATACACATGTCTGTAGTATAAGGGTCAATATTATTTATTACGTGTTATAGTTATTTATTTATTTAGTAATTTATTTATTTATCCACTAATAATGGACAATATTATTCAGAAATGTAAGCCCAGAAAACCCCCTTCAAAGGAGGGTACCTCGATAGGGCGTATACCAATTCACTGTGATAATATCTGACTGTGATAATATCTGTGATATCTTTGACTGTGATATTTTTTACCATACTTTTCTGTGATATACATGTCTGTTTTGTCTACTAAGTATAACAATACTGTTAACTGTGATACACATGTCTGTAGTAAAAGGGTCAATATTATTTATTACGTGTTATAGTTATTTATTAATTTAGTAATTTATTTATTTATCCACTAATAATGGACAATATTATTCAGTGGAACTGTAACGGAATCGTTCAAAAATACGTTGACCTAAAGACAATACTAACAGACCAGCAGCCGCTGTGTGTGTGTCTTCAAGAAACACATTTAAAACACGGTCAAGCATATGGTTTGAGAGGTTATAGTATTATAAGAAAGGACGACAACGTAGCCGTTAGGGCTAGTGGAGGGGTGGTCGTACTGACTCGTTGTGATGCACGATCTATGTCAATACCACTAAATACCCGGTTACAAGCGGTGGCAGTACGGATTTTGCATCCAATTGTACTGTCCTTATGTAGTCTATACCTGCCGAGGGACGATTGGGAAGTCGGAGACCTGTCTCATTTGGTGGATCAGCTACCCGCTCCGTTCTTATCGCTGGGTGACTTCAATGCGCATAGCCCCCTATGGGGTTCCGAATCTAGAGATAGTAGAGGTCGCAAAGTTGAAGAGTTGTTAGAACGGGACGGCACCATCCTATTAAATACGGGCGCCCCTACCTACTTCAACTCTAGGTCCCGTAACTTCCACGCGATTGACCTTGCCCTCGGCTCCCCGTTTTAGCCACTCGCTTTAGATGGACACCTCTCGATGATCTCTACAATAGCGATCATTTTCCTATTGTCATCCAAACCAGCTCTCCAAGATCTACCGTCATCACTCCTCGTAGATGGGACTTGGAAAACGCGGATTGGTCCGTATTTGAGGAAGAAATGTCCATGGAAATACCTCCAGACGCTGATCTGACTCATGGAATACAAATACTCACAGATGCCATTACACGTGCGGCGAGAGTCTCTATCCCAGAAGTGTGTTACGTGTTTATCGCGAATAACGTGTATTTTCGATAATTTCCTTTACTTTATCTAATGAATGAACTAATTAGTTAGATCTAAATATTAATATTTCCTTATTCGTTGGTGGAATGTTTTTAATTGCGTACCTCAAAAATTATTTTTCGCATCTCTACAGTTAAAAACTAATTGATTTAACGTACACATCTTTTTTTTTATTCCTTTATAGATATAAGTTGCGCCATCTCTACAATTTATGGTCATTTAATAAAGTTTTGAAAAGGAATCTTGTTTTAAAAGACAACAATGGGATATCTGTAAAATTTATTTATCATAATTTGGTTTTAACATTCTTATCTAGTTTGAATAATTTTAATAGTTTGGCAATATTGCTTTTGTTAGGGCGTTGTTCCTAATCTTTCTTTTCTTAACACGCCATTTTCCGATGAGAAGGTTGATCTGCAAGAAAAATTTTTCCTTCCGTTTATAAGATGTTTAAGCATCGTTTCTTTGGAAAATTTTTCATATAATGTAATGGTTTTCTGGTATAAAACTTTACTGACGCTTTACAAGCGGATATTATTGCAATTTTCAATCTTCACATCCTCCGGTAAGTTTAACACATGTTCGACAACTGTTAGTAATTCGATTCTTTCATTTAGGCACTTTCGCACGATTACTTAAATTTATAACATAGGTCTGTTGAAACGAAATCATCGCTATCGGCTCTAAACATCTAAAAGAGGTATGCTTGTATAAGGTAATTAACAACGTATTTACTTGTATCACTTTCAGCGCCTTGATACCGGCGAAATAAACAGCTATTCTTTATTTATATACATAACTAGCAAATTGGAATGCACTACCGATCACCTCCGTACCTATTCTTACTGGAATGCTGGCTTTTAATTACTGATTAGCTGTTTTGGGTCCAAAAGTAACTACCACCTTCGAAACACGAAGGGCATTTACAGTTTGGTAATTCTTCATCAAAGGTCAGAATTCTTTATTATTCAATATACACAGGATTTGTGTAATGAACGGTGTATTGCTAAAATTAGTACCACAGAGTTAGGTTACACTTAGGGTTTAACCTTATATTACTTACTTGTAACAAAAATTTATCATTTATAATAACATTCTTTTACTGGAGGCTAAAGTGGTTGAATAATTTAGAGTTTGATTTGTTCAATTTGTAATTAATTTCTACATACAAAAAGAAAGAAAAAACCACACCTATATTCACTGGGTCGTTGACCTACTTTGTTTCACGGTAGCTGCGCGTTGAAGCTCCTGTTTTTAAAATACATTATACACAGGGTGGAACATATATCGAGGTCGTATGAATTACAGTCATTGCTTGAAACTGTATATATATTTATAGTCAAATGTAGAATTTCTGTAGCTTTTCTGTACTTTGTCTTTGATTAATATTAATTATTTGTCATTACGGATAATTTTGTTCAGAGCAGGTTTTGCTGTAATAAAAATTTCTGTACTATTGAATGTCTTGCTTCAATTCTATGCCTTGCACTGAACAGACTATCCAGATATTTCTATTTAATACCACTTCTTAATGTTTTTAATAAAATTCAAGAAACCGAAATTAAAATCATTGGGGATTTAAATTCTATTTTGTGAAACGTAGGCAAGCTGTTTCAAAATATTTAAGCACTACTATTTTCCTTGT
Source organism: Vesta saturnalis (assembly GCA_036346205.1). Classification (NCBI taxonomy): domain Eukaryota; kingdom Metazoa; phylum Arthropoda; class Insecta; order Coleoptera; family Lampyridae; genus Vesta; species Vesta saturnalis. The sequence goes on from JARFJB010001925.1 coordinate 414,713, forward strand.
GGATCTATTTTAGATCGCACTTTATGGGTTACTTTCGCCCTTTCGGCTGCGATTTGTAAGTACTTACAACCGTCGGGAGCGGCACAATTAACGAAACTTTTCTTTTACATTTAGGGTTCGATTAACGAACTAAATACATTTAGTTTTTTATTCTTTGTGGGCATCTGCGACGGCTCACCACTTGCCATCGTCAGGGCTGAATTATATTTATTGTGTAAGTTAAGATTGTTATGAATACTTTGGGGGAAAACTAGCATAGTATCATATTTGTTTACGTTCGATACTTATTCGACAAGTATTAATTTGAGTTTAAATTAAATTAAATAAACGATTACTGTGTGGTTGTTCGGGTAAAAGTTTGTCTCTCTTTAAATTGTTTCCTTTTTTTTTGGAGCACTACCTGTTTCAGGTTTTACAGGGCCTGCCCTACTCTACTCCTCTTTTCCTTTTTCTTTCCTTTTCTCCCTTTCCTGACTAAAACCTGTGGCGCCTATCCTTTAGTGGCTATCTAACCACGTCAACACCATTGTAGCAACCCTCCAAAACCCCACGCATCCAAGTGCTCTGCGGTCAAACGACCGTACGCAGGAGCTTAGTCGAGCGCACTTTCAAAAAAATGTTTACATGCAGGTTAGACACGTAGCATAAAATTGGCGACCAACGTTTCGGCCAGAGTTTTGGAGTACGTACAAATTTTTAGCTACATTTTAATTTTTTTTTCTCTTCTCATTTCTTGGGGTTATCTTGAATATTTTTCTTCTCTTTAGGTTATTGTATACACTTGGCGTGTTAGTGCCAACGGTGTTATAATATTTGATATAGTATTTTACTTTACTTCCTGAATTAATTTGATCTTTTATGTTACTAAGATGGCTGTTACACTTCGTTTTGATGTTAATCGTCTTACGAAGACAGAATTAATGTATGAATTATTATCTAGAGGTTTAGACTGTAACGTTAATGTCGAAGCTTTACGTAAATCGGTGCGTAGCGCGAGAATACTCGACGCTAACAAATCTCTTACTATGACTGCACATCAGATTCCGTTCGCGGACGACGAAATTGCTTTAAACGCTGCTATACGGGAATTAAATACCGGCATCGACTCTTCTATTGGTGACTGCACTTCGGCTGCTTTTCTTCGTCTGAGTACTTTAGTACTTCATGCTCAAAGACGATGCGAACTTATGATAGCGGATTCAGAAATGGAAATCGCTCAGAAAAATCAATTCCTAGTAGAATTACAAAATTTACGTTCTGATTTAGAGCAAAGAAGGAAAAAGGGTAAACGTATTACATTCTCTGATACAGTTTCTTCACCAATAGCGGGACCTTCTGCAAATTCTACGGCTCATGGCGAACCTGACCCTATGGACGTAGAACCACCATTAATTTCTTCCGATGAGGACGTTGATGTGCCTCGGGGTACCTCAGCTTCTACTTTTACTCCTTCCTTAAGTCACTTCTCCATTACCAAGTTAGGGTTATCGTTCTCTGGCGACAGTACTGCCTCTCTCTTTGATTTCTTAACGCGGGTAGAAGAATTAAGTGCTTCTCGTGGTTTATCCCATAAATTTTTATTCTCTGTTATCCCGGAACTATTAAAGGGAAACGCATTATTACTCTATCGTGCTCGTAAACACGCGTTATCTTCGTGGAAAGATGTAGTTGCGCTACTTAAGACTGAGTTTTACCGTTAGACTACGATGAACGTTTATTGGACGAGATTAAGTCTAGAACGATGGGTCCTTCGGAAACCATAAGTATTTATGTCGCTGTCATGCAAAGTCTTTTCCAACGACTCTCAGTTCCAATACCTGACCAAAAACAGTTATATTATGTACGCCGTAATCTAACACCCTTCTATCAGAATGCGTTAGCGTTAACTGAAGTCTCTACACTTTCACAGTTAATAACTTTAGGGAAAAGATAGAACAAAACAAGTATTTTATGGAATCTTTTAAACCTCCTCCGTCAAGGAAATCGTCACAACTGTTAGAACCTAGTTTGGCTTACGTTGATTCACTTTCTGACTCCTTCAAACCTTCTCCTTCTTCTCAATCATCTTCGGGAAAACCGAATACTAAGGCGACTCCGCAAACTTCTACTGTTCTTGCACCTACTGTAACTTTACGTTGCTGGAATTGCTCTGGGAGTGGGCATACTTCACCACGTTGTCCACAACCCCAAAATAGGCATTGCTATGGCTGTGGTAAGCCTGGTTATACCCGCACTACTTGCCCAGTATGCACTTCTAATCAGGGAAACTAATTTCTGAATCTTCTATCCGAGGAGAGGATTCTATCTTACCGTTAATCTCGGAAACAGCTTTTTGTGGAGTACCAGACTCTCGTCGCATTCTTCTTGACTATATTTTTGCTAGTGTTCGTAACGACGAACGACCTTACTTAAACGTCAATATCTTTGGTTATACTTTTCAGGGTCTTTTAGACTCTGGCGCTTCACGCACTATTATAGGAAATTTGGGTTGGCATATTTTACAACGACTAGGTCTATCTTTATACGTGGGTTCGTTTACTGCCTGCACACTTGCGAATGGTAATACTTGTAATATTCTGGGTCAAATTACTCTACCGATCACTGTCGAATCTAAAACGATCATGCTGGATGTTCTCGTGGTGCCTGAAGTACCTCACAAACTAATTTTGGGTATCGACTTCTGGAAGGCGATTAATTGCGTCCCCGATCTTAGACATGGACAATGGACATTTGGTAATGATACTAGTTTAGCAACTATCTCTTCTGAACATTTGAGTTCTTTCTCTGATCTTCCTACATCTCAACGTTCTGCTCTAAAAACTTTACTGGATCACTCTTTTCAAAATTCCGACACTTTAGGATGTACTTCTCTAGTCCAACATGAAATACGTACTAATTCCGAGCCAATCAAACAGCGCTATTACCCATTATCTCCTGCTTTACAACGAGTAGCTAACACTGAGTTAGATACTATGCTGCAATTAGGTGTCGTCGAACCATCAAATAGTCCTTGGTCAAGCCCGATTGTTTTAGTTAGAAAGAAAGATGACTCTTACCGGTTTTGCGTCGACTTTCGCAAAGTTAATGCTGTGACGGAAAAGGATGCTTATCCTTTGCCTTACATATCTTCTATTCTGGACCGTTTACGTGATGCACGTTACCTTTCGAGCTTGGACATTCGCTCTGCTTACTGGCAGATTCCTCTTTTGGACGAATCTAAACCTATGACTGCTTTTACCGTCCCTGGACGCGGACTTTTTCACTTTACTCGAATGCCTTTTGGCTTACAATTCGCCTGCTACTTTTCAACGACTAATTGATAGAGTTTTGGGGGGAGACTTAGAACCTTACTGCTTCGCTTATCTTGACGATATCGTTTTGGCTACACCTACCTTTGAAAAACATTTGGAAGTACTCGAAAAAATTTTTCAACGTCTATCTTCTGCAGGTCTCACTTTGAGACAAGACAAGTGTCATTTCTGCCGTCCTGAGTTAAAATACTTGGGATACGTCGTTAATAAGGATGGACTTCTAGTAGATCCCGAAAAGTTTCTGCAGTTTGCTTAATACCTGTTCCTAAAAATGTTTCTGATGTTCGCCGCTTAGTCGGTATGGCGGGATGGTATCGTCGTTTCATACCTAACTTTTCTTCTGTCATTAAACCTCTAACTTCACTTACTCAAAAGAATACTCCATTTGTTTGGACTTCTGAATGCGAAACCGCTTTTACTTCTCTAAAAGAATGTCTAGTGTCAGCTCCTATTCTTTCTTGTCCTGATTTCTCACAACCATTTGTCATTCAAACAGATGCCTCTGACTTTGGTATCGGTGCGGTACTCTGTCAACAATTTCCTACTGGCGAAAAGGTAGTCAGTTATATTAGTAGATCTTTGATTAAGGCTGAACGTCACTATTCCACTACGGAAAAAGAGTGTCTGGCTGTTATCTGGGCTATTGAGAAACTTCGTCCCTACATTGAGGGTTCTCACTTTACCGTCGTTACTGACCACCATTCTTTGATATGGTTAAATAACTTACAAAATCCTACTGGACGGCTTTGTCGTTGGGCGATTCGCCTGCAGCAGCACGACTTTTCGATTATTCACCGTAAAGGTAAAGAACATCTAGTACCTGACGCTCTGTCGAGATCAGTTCCGAAAATAGACTGTATTAATACTTCTTCAACTTCTTTAGTCACTCTGCCTGTTCAGGATAAATGGTATTTAAAAACCATTTCTCGTATCTCTACATTCCCTAGAAAATATCCTTCTTGGGTTGTACAGGAGGGACTCCTTTATAAACGTTCCAAATTTTCTTCTTCAGATTCTTCTTCGGCCCATTGGAAAATAGTCGTTCCTAAAGAACAACGCAAACGTATTATTTCTGAAAACCACGATCTTCCAACTTCTGGTCACTTTGGAGTCACTAAAACTATTGCTAAAATTTCTATTCATTACTACTGGCCTGCACTTCGTGCAGATGTCATTCGTATATTCGGCGGTGTGCTGTCTGTTCTGCACATAAAGTTGAACAGTCTGCTCCACCGGGGTTTCTAGCACCAAGAGCCAAACCTACTAAGCCTTGGCAAATTTTATGTTTGGATATCGTCGGTCCTCTTCCTAGGTCCTCTAAAGGACATGCTTTTGTGTTAGTTATAGCGGATTGCTTTACGAAATTTGCCTGTTTCTTTCCCTTACGCCATGCTACTGCTTCTGCTGTGTGTCAAGTCGTGGAAGACAATATTTTTCTTCTATTTGGTACTCCACAGTACATTATTAGCGATAATGGTGTACAGTTTCGCAGTAAAGAATTTATGAAATTATGTTCTGATTATCGAACCACTATCCTTTTCAACGCTAAATACCATCCTAGAGCGAATCCTGCGTAACGAATTAACCGAGTCCTAAAAACTTTAATCTCCTCCTATACCACTCAGAACCAACGTAAATGGGACGTAAATTTAAACAAAATTGGCTGTGCTATCCGCTCTGCAAAGCACGAAGTTATTGGCTGTTCTCCCTATTACGCTTTATTTGGACGCGAACATAACTTATTTGGCGACCTTTTAGGTCCACCACCTTCTCCAGATTCTACTTTATTAGACCCAGATCGCGACAAACTTTCCGACAATAAACTAGTTCGTCAGTCCGATTCTATTCATACTGATATCAATAAACGACTGGCTAAAGCCTATCAAAGTCAACATCTACGCTATAACCTACGACGTAGACCGGTTAAATTTAAACTCGGAGATAAGGTGTGGAAACGCAACTACGTGTTATCAGACGCGGCGCGGCATTTTAATGCGAAACTCGCTCCAAAGTTTACTGGTCCTTTCCTAATAAAACGAGTGTTATCTTCCTGGACTTATGAACTCAAAGATTCTGTTGGTAAATCCCTCGGGGTTTATCACGTCAAAGATTTAAAGCCACATATCCCGGCCGATAATTCTTCTGAGTCCGATTCCTCCGTGCACTTGGCGTCCTCCTGTCCTCTTCCTCGTCCTGATCGATCCCTTCGCTATCCTAAACGACGCAAAAGACACAAACCTCCTATGTAAACCCTTACTTCCTTTCTTTTACTATTGTGACGTTTTGGCTTTCCTTGTGGCTCTCTCTTTTCGTATGGGCGGTTGGTTGGGCGATACTGGCGGGCCACTTTTACGGAGACCTCTCCTTCGTCTTCCGTGACCTCTACATCCGGTCCCTTCTCTTTTCCTGTCTGCATTTCTTCGGGGGTCTTCCCTACTAATTTCCTCAGGGGGATCTCTGGAGACTTGCCCTTTTCATTTCACTTTCCTATCTTCTGTCTTTGATCTACATCTACTCTACCTTCCTATTTCACTTTACTGGATGAATGCTTGTATGAATGGAGCTAAGAGGAACGGATGGGTACGCCTTCCCGTGCGAGCTTCGGTGACCACGGGATCCCGGGAATCAGAGTCAATGGGAAAATTTTCGCCGCAAATGTGATTTCTTCTTTCTCTCCTACTATCTCTTAATAGCACCTATGCCATTTCATCTGTGCTAGTTCATGGTGGCATCGGGTTGAGTTGGGGTCTTTAAGGGGCTCCTTTATTCACGTTTTCGGCAAGGGGGTCAAAATTTTGGGCTTTCTTTTCCTGTGGGTTGGGATGGGCGTTCTTCTGGGAATTTGGTTTTTAGGCTGCCGGCCCTTAAGTTCGGTTGAGGGTGGGGTACTTTTCTAGTGGGTTGGGTTTCTCTTCTTTCTTCCTCTTCTACTGTCCTTTAGGTTTCTTTAGGTTCCGTGTATACCACGCGTGTTTGCTTTTAGAATGACTGAGACGAAGACAATCTACCTACCAAAATTACCTCATCCTTATCCACTTTGCTTCCTTAACTTTAGTAATAGACCTTTTTTTTTGTTCTCTCCTAGTTTTTTTGTTTTTTTTGGAAGTATTATCGCTTCACGGTATGCTCTCCTTTCACTTTTGTTTTCTTTTCGCTCTATTTTCTCCTAGTACCGGCCGATTGCCGAAGGGCTCACGTGGGAGTTTGGAGTCAGGTTGTTCTTTCGTGGAATGCTTGAGTTGTATGCTTTATGGGTGTATCTGGTGGTATATGCGTCATTGTCGTCCGCACTTAACTTTCTTCCTGTCTTCTCATTTCTTCTTATATTGGGTTGGGTTTACTTTGTTTGCTTCGGGTTGGGAATGGCTTAGGGTTGTTTACTTCCTCGCAGGGGTTTGGTTTTTACTTATATTTATATATATGTGGGGTTGGGCGAAAATATATGGGGTTGGGTCATTAGGGATTTTAGGGCTTCTTGTCCTGAGCGTAAGCTCAAACTTCTCTCTTCCTCCTACCTTCTTTCTTTCCTACCGTACATTCCTCTTCCGAGGTCTTAATTTTGCTGGGGGGGAATCTGTTACGTGTTTATCGCGAATAACGTGTATTTTCGATAATTTCCTTTACTTTATCTAATGAATGAACTAATTAGTTAGATCTAAATATTAATATTTCCTTATTCGTTGGTGGAATGTTTTTAATTGCGTACCTCAAAAATTATTTTTCGCATCTCTACAGTTAAAAACTAATTGATTTAACGTACACATCTTTTTTATTCCTTTATAGATATAAGTTGCGCCATCTCTACAATTTATGGTCATTTAATAAAGTTTTGAAAAGGAATCTTGTTTTAAAAGACAACAATGGGATATCTGTAAAATTTATTTATCATAATTTGGTTTTAACATTCTTATCTAGTTTGAATAATTTTAATAGTTTGGCAATATTGCTTTTGTTAGGGCGTTGTTCCTAATCTTTCTTTTCTTAACACGCCATTTTCCGATGAGAAGGTTGATCTGCAAGAAAAATTTTTCCTTCCGTTTATAAGATGTTTAAGCATCGTTTCTTTGGAAAATTTTTCATATAATGTAATGGTTTTCTGGTATAAAACTTTACTGACGCTTTACAAGCGGATATTATTGCAATTTTCAATCTTCACATCCTCCGGTAAGTTTAACACATGTTCGACAACTGTTAGTAATTCGATTCTTTCATTTAGGCACTTTCGCACGATTACTTAAATTTATAACATAGGTCTGTTGAAACGAAATCATCGCTATCGGCTCTAAACATCTAAAAAGAGGTATGCTTGTATAAGGTAATTAACAACGTATTTACTTGTATCACTTTCAGCGCCTTGATACCGGCGAAATAAACAGCTATTCTTTATTTATATACATAACTAGCAAATTGGAATGCACTACCGATCACCTCCGTACCTATTCTTACTGGAATGCTGGCTTTTAATTACTGATTAGCTGTTTTGGGTCCACAAAGTAACTACCACCTTCGAAACACGAAGGGCATTTACAGTTTGGTAATTCTTCATCAAAGGTCAGAATTCTTTATTATTCAATATACACAGGATTTGTGTAATGAACGGTGTATTGCTAAAATTAGTACCACAGAGTTAGGTTACACTTAGGGTTTAACCTTATATTACTTACTTGTAACAAAAATTTATCATTTATAATAACATTCTTTTACTGGAGGCTAAAGTGGTTGAATAATTTAGAGTTTGATTTGTTCAATTTGTAATTAATTTCTACATACAAAAAGAAAGAAAAAACCACACCTATATTCACTGGGTCGTTGACCTACTTTGTTTCACGGTAGCTGCGCGTTGAAGCTCCTGTTTTAAAATACATTATACACAGGGTGGAACATATATCGAGGTCGTATGAATTACAGTCATTGCTTGAAACTGTATATATATTTATAGTCAAATGTAGAATTTCTGTAGCTTTTCTGTACTTTGTCTTTGATTAATATTAATTATTTGTCATTACGGATAATTTTGTTCAGAGCAGGTTTTGCTGTAATAAAATTTCTGTACTATTGAATGTCTTGCTTCAATTCTATGCCTTGCACTGAACAGACTATCCAGATATTTCTATTTAATACCACTTCTTAATGTTTTTAATAAAATTCAAGAAACCGAAATTAAAATCATTGGGGATTTAAATTCTACTTTGTGAAACGTAGGCAAGCTGTTTCAAAATATTTAAGCACTACTATTTTCCTTGTGGATCTATTTTAGATCGCACTTTATGGGTTACTTTCGCCCTTTCGGCTGCGATTTGTAAGTACTTACAACCGTCGGGAGCGGCACAATTAACGAAACTTTTCTTTTACGTTTAGGGTTCGATTAACGAACTAAATACATTTAGTTTTTTTATTCTTTGTGGGCATCTGCGACGGCTCACCACTTGCCATCGTGAGGGCTGAATTATATTTATTGTGTAAGTTAAGATTGTTATGAATACTTTGGGGGAAAACTAGCATAGTATCATATTTGTTTACGTTCGATACTTATTCGACAAGTATTAATTTGAGTTTAAATTAAATTAAATAAACGATTACTGTGTGGTTGTTCGGGTAAAAGTTTGTCTCTCTTTAAATTGTTTCCTTTTTTTTGGAGCACTACCTGTTTCAGGTTTTACAGGGCCTGCCCTACTCTACTCCTCTTTTCCTTTTTCTTTCCTTTTCTCCCCTTTCCTGACTAAAACCTGTGGCGCCTATCCTTTAGTGGCTATCTAACCACGTCAACACCATTGTAGCAACCCTCCAAAACCCCACGCATCCAAGTGCTCTGCGGTCAAACGACCGTACGCAGGAGCTTAGTCGAGCGCACTTTCAAAAAAATGTTTACATGCAGGTTAGACACGTAGCAAGTGGGTGGCCAACGGGTAGTGAAGAGGGTACCTTGGTGGTGCAAGGAGATGAAAGACGGGATTACTCGCAAGAAAAAGGCCTTCAATATGTATTGTCGGCGTCCCACACTTGAAAATTTAATTAATTTCAAACGAGCCAGAGCGAATGCCCGACGCATAACCCTGGAACGAAAGCGTGCATCATGGAATGAGTACGTCTCGACAATTGGACCCAGCACATCGACATCCGAAGTGTGGCGGAGGGTTAAAGCCGTAGCGACTGGCAAGGCGAGTTACTGTATAAACTACATTAAGATGAAGGATGGGCATATCACCGACTCTCCCGATTTCATTGCAGAGACGATCGCTGACCATTTCGTGGAGTCGAGTAGCTCCCAAAATTACCCATTGCTCTTCCGGGATAGTAAAATGGCTCGAGAAACTCATCTGGACTTTTCAAATGACAATGATCAGCCATACAACGTACTATTTTCCATGGCAGAGTTCGATGAGGCTTTGAAATGCTCTAAATCGAGGTCACCGGGTCCGGATACGATTCCCTACATCTTTATACGGCATCTTCCCCCAATCGCAAAAATGTCCCTCCTGAACCTATATAACAAAGCCTGGCTGCAGAACACCTACCCTAGGACATGGAAGGAGGCGGTGGTCATCCCAATCCTGAAAAATGGCAAAGATCCCTTGGAACCAGCAAGCTACAGACCTATAAGCCTAACCTGTTGCTTGGGAAAACTTTTCAAAAGGATGACCAACAACAGGTTGATGTGGTATTTAGAGTCGAATCACTGTCTAGTCGACCATCAGGCGGGATTTCGCTGGAACCGCTCGACCACCGACCAACTAGTATATCTCGAGGGTACTTTACAAAGGGCATTTAGAGATAGGATGCACACTGTAGCACTCTTTTTTGACTTAGAAAAGGCGTACGACATGACTTGGCGATACGGTGTTCTGCAGAAGCTGCACAAGTGGGGAATGAGGGGAAATTTGCCTCTCTTTCTGGTGGATTACCTGAGCGACAGGACCTTTAAAATCAGATGTGGAAATTCTTTCTCTACATCAAGGATAATGGAAAACGGCATCCCCCAGGGATCGCCCTTAAGCGTTACACTTTTTGCTGTAGCCATCAACGACATAGCGGCGAACATTGACACAAGTGTAAAAAGGTGCCTATATGTGGATGACTTGGCCATATTCTGCTCAGGTACTACAATTAGTCAAATTGCCAGAAGCCTTCAACCGGCCATAAATAGTATAGTGCAAAACGCTGAGAACACTGGACTCAGGTTTTCACGAGAAAAGACCCAGTGCGTTCACTTTTGTCGCCTTAGAACGCCGCACTATGATCCGGTCCTTTTCTTCAGGGATAACGCCCATCCAATAACAAGGTCGGCCAAGTTCTTGGGCCTGGTATTTGACGACCAGTTAAGATGGAAACAACACATTGATGGGCTCGTGGATCGATGCAAATCGATTATCAACATTCTTAAAGCGCTTGCAGGTACCAGGTGGGGTGCCGACCCTGATACCATGCTAAACATCCATCGGTCCCTTTTACTGTCGAAAATGGATTACGGGTGCGTGGTTTACGCTTCAGCACGCATGTCTGCCCTGAAGAAATTAGATACCATACACCATGCGGGCCTTAGATATTCAATAGGCGCCTTTCCTACAAGCGCTGTTGCTAAACTATACGAAGAAACAGGATTTTCGTCGCTATTTCGTAGACGGGACTTGCTTCTTTGCGGGTATATGGCAGGAATTCGTGCCCAACCAGACCATCCAAATTATCAAACTCTCTTTGGAGACTGGCGAAAGTTCACTGATAGGCCCTCTATTACAAGACCAGCCGGGGTGAGAGCGTTAGAACTTGTAAATACATTAAACGTAATCTTTCCACCGGTATTACCGATAGGCCACGCAGAGGTTCCCCCCTGGTCGGCCCCTGTTGTGGAGACCTGTCTCCGACTCGCGGATCTTCGTAGAGGTAGTACGCCCGACGTGTTTTACCAGAGGGAGTTTGGAGCTGTTCTGGACCAACACCACAATCCAACGGTGATATACACTGACGGATCGCGTACGGAATCAGGAGTGGGATGTGCCATATGTGTTGAGGGCGTAGCACATGAATGGACGCTGTCTCCTATGTGTACAATACTTGGTGCAGAACTATATGCCCTGTGGAAAGCCTTCCTATTTTGTGTGACTAGCGTTACAGGGATCAGCTTTGTCATCGTAAGTGACAGTTTGAGTGCCATAAATAATATCAAGGCACTTTATCCTCGCGATCCACTCGCCCAAAGAGTGCAGGCTTTATACCAGCATCTTAAAGAGGCTGGGAAAAGGGTAACACTGGTATGGGTTCCTGGCCACGCAAACATATGTGGCAATGTGATGGCAGACGAGGCAGCTAAAAGGGCCTCCAGGGGGGGACATGTGGATGTTCCGGTGGTAAGGCACAAGGACCTCAAGTCAGCTTTAAGAGAGGCGGTGGGCTATACTAGACCTTGGAGACCACCTCTACGTCTGAGTAGAATTGAAAGAGTCAAGATCCACAGGTTAAGAATTGGCCACACAAATCTTGCACACGTCCACTTATTACTTGCGGGAACCTCCTCCGGCTTGTATGAACTGTGGTGCGGAGATTACTGTACAGCACATTTTGTGTACATGCCCCGGGCTGTACCAAATGAGACAGTTTTATCAGTTGGGGGGAGAGTTAGACAAAATCTTGAATCAGTCTCAACATATACCGAATGTGATTAGATTCCTGAAGACTGCAGCATTATTTCAGAAGATTTGATCACCACAGCATATAGGCCAATTACCTCAGCAGTCGACGCCTTTACATAAAAAAAATAATAATAAATAAAAAAAAAATAATAATAATAAATCGTATATTCATTTAAAGGTTTTATCAATGATAAATATAACAAGTTATAATTATAAATAAAATATAACTAGTGTATTAATGTAATGTAGAGTGCAGTTTGAGGATCTCCTTCAGCATTTCGATGTGGATTGTTGTTGGTTGTAGATGTTACGTGATGCAAGTTGCCACTATTTTTTTGTGTGTTGTTCTTGTAGCCGAGGATGATGCATGCTGTGGGTAGATGTTGATTGTGTGGGTTTGTCCTGTAGTCGTTAGTCGGGTGTCGCGTGATGTAGCTGCTAATTTCCAAGTAGATCTATGCGAAAAAGAAACAAGGAATTAATTAGACGCATAATAAGTCGTACTGTAGTAAGTAGGTTACTACAGTATGGTTGTCGGGCTAGTATTCTACCGCAGTTAACGTACCTAGCCCGGTCTGTACGGGGCTTCGTGCATCCACTGGAGTGGTGATCTCCGGTTCACTTTACACAGCGTGATACCGCCCTTCAGCAACGCTGTGGGTGACGAAAACCCTGACACCGGAGACACTGCCCGATGCCGGATTACCGCCGCAAGTCAATAACGGTGACGCAGAGGCGGGGTGAGGCAGACTGGATCCTAATTACCTCGTGGATCTCGTGAAGGCAATCCATTGTCTGTCAAATTCGCGAGAAAGAGCGACCCAGTATTTCCTCTGAGGAAGGATTACCGGGGATACTTTCTCTCTAATGTCTTCTGAGATCGGAGCTGACGGTCGGGGTCTTCTAAGGCCTCTTCCTCTGCTTTACGAAGTCATCGGGGATGGCTACGCCGGAGCAGGCATCTTCTTCGCTTCTTCCCTGAGCGGTGTCGGTGGAGACAACCGCGTTGGTGGTCGCGGTTGAGGCCGACAGTACCGCTAGTTGGGTCTCAACTAACGGGGCGACGTCTTCTTATACCGCCTCCTCTTCTGTGCGGTGGTGGCCGGTGATGCGTCGCTACTCTCTTGATGAAGTGGTAGGTCGAGCAGCAACGGTGTCGCTTCCAGCGGTTTTGGCGTGGATGGCGGCTCAGGGTGTTTGTTCGTCTGTTGTAAGCGCGCAACTACTACTCTCGGTCACCCGGCTTATCCATCGTAACACCGACGTTAACGCTTTTTTGTATTTGAGTACAAGTATATAAGTTTTTGAGTTGTTTTCTGTTCGAGATGCTAACCTCGATTGGTGTGTAATGCGGGTGGTCTGGTATTTATTGGGAAAGCTTGTGTGTAGTGGGATCAACACAAAATAAACCTCTTAATGGTATTACATTTCAAATATCTAAGATTTATTATAGCTACCTTGTAAATTGATTTTACTTGTTGCAGACCCCTCCTCCTTGTTTCCTGAATACATTCAATATGGTCACATCTGATCTTGGGTAATGGATTTTGTGTATAGTGAGAAATTTTCTGGTTGACTTGTCCAGGTTTTTAGTAACGTTCATTCTCCATTCTACAACTGCGAAATTGTAGCTTAATACTCGTAAGCTTAGTCCTTAGGATCATTCGCACTATTTTCCTCGATTCCTTTGCCGTTTACTCCTTAATTTTTGGCGGTTTATTTTCTCTCGTTATTCTACGCCTAGACATTGCATGTGTCTTCTCCCTAAATTTGATTAAAAGTAATAAGGTTTGAATCATCAATAAAATATAAGAAAAATATAGAGAGCAATGGATAAAATTGTTGTCTTATCCAAGAGTGTAGGATATTATATTTACGCATTGTGATTGGTTTCGCAAGATTGAGCATGAAATTAGTTTACATAATATTTTATGGGATTTTTGTTAACTTGGCCACGCTTTATCTTTTTTACAAAATTGGTTAAATGATTAGTCGTTGGTAATTGCTTAGGAAACAATAACTCCCAACCATGTTGTCTTACGTTATCTAGTTTGATACAAATAACAACAACGGTAGATAAAATCTCCTTCTAATGCTCGTAGGTAAGGGTTTGAATAAATAAATAACAACTAGTCCCAAATGATCATACGATTATCGATTATTACTTGATAAATTCAAGGTTCAAGCAATTTTATTTAACTGTGGAATCTTATTTAAGTGACGGCCTTAAACAGTGGAATTTTTTAATATTTGATATCGAATTGTTTCTAAGAATACTTCAATCAAAGTATTGCGTCGTGTGAAACACCACACGACCTTCCAGTCGTGTGGAACACCACACGACCTTTCAACCAAAAAATGGAAATTAAAAGAAATTTTAAATACAATTTTTTATGCACCCTCTTTTATAATAAGTTCATTATGAAAATAGGGAACATTTTAAAAACAAAAACAATAATCTACGTCGAACAGACGTTAAAAACTTCAAGTTAGACTGAGGTTAATAGACATCTAGATGTTAACTTAAGAACTTAAAAGAAATTAAATAATTTTAATTATAATTTTTTTAGGAAAACTATACAACCTCCTTTTTATACGTTGATAACGAAAACAGGCAATATTTTAGAAACAAAAACAATAATCTATTCCAGAATGACGTTTAAAACTTCATGTCAAATAGAAATTAATAGGCATAAATATATGCTAACTTAAAAAAAATTTCCAACGCCGCAAGATATCAATAATGCAGTTTAACCGTTTTCATTCTTATTTAATTAATGTTTACATTTACCTTGCGTTATACTAAGAAACTTTATAAAGAAAATTGTTATTCAGATATTGAAAAAAATTGAACATTTAAATTCTACCTTACGAATTTTTTTGCCGCTAAATTACGCGTTGTACCAAAGAATTGCATAAAACATAATTAATCGATGTGTTTAAGGACTATGTCTAGGTATTTTTAAAGCTTTGAAATATGCAGCTGCTTTAGAAGTATTGGATTAAAGCCAAAACTGTCCCTAATAACCCCCCCTCACCGCCGCCGGATTTCTCGCAAATGTAATCAGCTTCAAGCGAAATGAAAACAATCTTAAATATAAAATTTTAAGTATGCAGGTGTTTTCGTTCGAGAGTTATCGTGGATACTAGCATACATCCACACAAACACAGACATCATGGCCGATCTTGGCGAAACTTGGCCACAAGTTGTAAATTAAGCTAATAAGTCGATTTAGCGATAATGAAAAAAGAGTCAATTGCATAACCTTCCATACCTGCATATGTATATGTAGGTTGGAGTAAAAAAGTAATCAAATGGCGGAAGTAACTGCCTGAATTTACTTTGACTGTACAACGGGCGTAATACCCTTGGATATTACTTTTGTTTGTTTAACCCGCTCCAAAGAATAAGATTTGACTTTTTTATAATTTCAACATTATTGAATAAAATTTAATATTGCTATTGTGAAACTGAAATGATTATTTTATATTACGTTTTATTAAAACTGAATGGGTTCAGTTTATAAAGATATCATTTACTAGTTAAATTTTACTTCGCTTGCTAATTGTAATTAATTTCGTTTGCGTAAATGAATTTCAAGATTTACGTTTGCGAAATCCTTTCTTAATTGGTTGCGATGGTTAGCTCAAAGTTAAAACAAAGAAACGATTACTGGTATCATTGACCACAGTTATGCTCATTTCGATTTATTTATGTATCTGGATTCTTATTGGATTGACTTCTTTATATATTCAATATTTGGATAAGCTTTTAATATTAATGATCTTTAGCAATAAAAGTAAATCAAACGTTATACTCATTTAATTAAATTCCAAATCTGAACGAAAATGCATCAATGCGTTGTTTACAAACGTATAAAATCAAACCTATAATGTAAAACAATATTCTTAAAACTAACATGTAAAATCTTTATCAGAATTAAACGTATTGTTTTTCGTTTAATTGTGATAGTCAAATGTCAAAAGCTTCGAGAAAATCAAACACATAAACGTTTTATTTACCAACATAAACAAAAAGGGTTCTTACTTATTTTTGTTGAAAAACTGATGATTTCATTTGAGCGCTAAAGGAGCCTCAAATAGATTATAGACTGCTCTTCCGAGGATTTCACTTGGCCGGCATTCTGGAACCGTTCTCCTTGATCGTCCTTATCTTTTCTTATACCTTTGTTAGAGCTGAATACGCTTTTTTTCTTCCCCACAATTTACTAATTTTTGTAAATTATTGTTCGATAGACTTACACTATACAATTTTTGCTTAATTGTTCAGTTTCTATTAAAAACGGCGTGCACAATAAACTTCAAGCGAGCTACGGAAGACCATACTTTCGTTATCAATGTTTTTTAGTTATACTTTATATATCGATCTATTAATTGGGTCGATCGTCTTATTGTATATTTATTGCTCGCTATCAGAACATCAACTTGAAACACTTTTAACACGCAGTTAAAACGTTATTGTAAACTATTACGCAATCTTTTTACTACCACCAACTTGATAGTATTTACAATTTAATTCGTTTTAGCTTTTCTTTCTCACTGATAAGGAAGATGTCACTTATATTCTCTTAATACAATACTAACTGACTTTTCTTTATAAATTTACAATTTTGATTGCAGCATAAATCAAGCTGCAGCAATTGCTTTTCAATCAACTCCGATTGCTTACTAGAGGCGACTCTTCTTGGTCGCTTACTTAACGCGACTGTTTTAAAAACTGCACATCATTATTATGACAGCGTCTAATCTCTTTCAACACATCAATACACTTGCAAATTCCGCGTATTTTAATATTTTCAGAATGAATACATAGATAACTTATTGAAGTAAACTTAAGCTTTTCATCTTAATATTAATTACATTCAAATGCAAATAAACAATAACCATTTCTTTATTCCAAAAAGTAATATATAAGTATAAATATCTAGCCTTGTATAATTTAGCGCGAACTCTTGATTCTCTTTAAAGCTCCCGTTACAACTGGCAGACTTGGGCTATCCCCAATTACTTGAATCTAACAAAAATTTACATTCTTTTTAATGGAGAAATATTTGTCTTCAAAACATTGTCTAACATAATCTTGCATGTTTTACGTTATATTGCAATCCACTATTTCCGTTTAAATGCTATCGAAATTCTTTATAATAGATAGACAGCTTATGCCCGTAATTTATTTGGTCAGTTTAAAAATTATCGTTCATCAGGATTAAGAATGAAAAATGATTTTAGTGGTTTGTATAAAAGTTTGTTATTTCCTACAAGACATCCCATGTGAAACAAAATAACCCGAAAGCTTAACAAGGAATATATTTCCGTGGTGATGTGTTATTTTTCAAACTACTTTTTGTTACGTAACATCTAAAATTTAAAAAAAAATGTAGAATCTTTCAAAATAAAATTTACGAATCAGAATTCCTTAACACTTTAATATGCTTGCGAATTCAATGTTAAATGTTACGTACATACTGACATAATATTACAAATAGTATAAGATTATTCGTTTTCTATGCTTTGGTCGCAGTTTCATTGTTGGACGCGATGTCATTGATAATTCATTGAACAAATCCGTCAATCACATAGTTAGAACTTAATTATAAAAGTAAGTACTTTTATAGTTCTTAATGTATTATGTATTCCAAGTTGCAGTTATATTGAAAGTAACAGGTGCATGTAGTACAAATAAATTAACGCAATTAGCGATTACTGATGTTCAAAGCATAGGTTCTTTTTTACCTTCCAACCTAAATATACAGCTTTAACATGTTGTTTCCATATTAGCTTGTTATCTAGAGTCAATCCTAAATAGTTTTGTGTATCGGTAGTTTGGATGACATCACAGTTACATACATTATTTACATAGGTATTGCACGAGCTTGTATGAAGAGATTAGGAGACTAGGCTTGTACTTGTCGATTTAGTTTCATACATACACAATTTGATGGTTCAAGTCTGTGAGCTTCCCTTTGAACTCCCCTTCACATATTCATCATTACAGTAATTAAGGAACAAAGTGGTGGAAAGCACACATCCTTGTAGGACGCCAGAATCCAAATTTTCTAATCGCTAAATTCATTTTTCAATTTCACTGCTTGATACCTATATGTTTGATAGGTTTCTTAATATAACAAACTAAGTCTGCAAATTAATTAAATAGGATTTAAAATGCTTAAATTGTAATATCGGTATTCTATACAAGCGAGTAACTATGAATTTTGTTTAAGTTTGCATCTATATATTTGTTATAAGCGTCTATTTGACATGAAGTTTTAAATATCCATCTGACATAGATTATTGTTTTTGTTTTTACAATGTTGCCTATTGCCATAATGAACTTATTATAAAAAAGGTTGCATAATTATCCTAAAAAAGTTATTAAAAATTATTTCATTTCTTCTAATTTGCATTTTGTAGGTTGGAAGGTCGTGTGTTGTTCCACATTAGATATTTTCTTAGTGAATGTAATAGATGCTCAAACTCAAACTGACATCATTTGTTATTAAATACGTAGAAACTAATCAAATGGATTTAGTTGCGTTATTTAGAGAGTATGTTAACATATAAAAATAGGAAATGAGATAAAGTTTTTTTTTACAATTATGAACTGGCAGATGACACTATCTTATAAACCGCGGTTTGAAAAGTAATATTCTGGGTGTGAAAAACATAAATTAAGGTTATGTCTACAACTTGCCTTCGAGTACACTCGCCCATTTTACAATTCAAAATTTTCAACAATTTGTAAGACCTTAAACGATTGACAAATGTATGCCAAATATTTTTATAGAAATCTGAAACAAAAAGTCCATCGTAAGCCAAATGGTAGGAAGAAGTCGGCGCTGAAACATCTAAAAAACCTTTAAATACTTGGAAAACATCTGCAATGAGGTATCAGATATCAAATTTTTGGCAGATCAATATTATGCGTGCACAATAATTTTTTAATTATGTAAGTTAAAGTTAAACAAAAAATAATAATAGACAAATCTCTACAAGTTACAAGTTTAGAACATTTTGGATACATTTTAGTGTAATGATCCTGCAAATCCTTACCATAAATTTTCCTATCCTAGAAAATAATTACTATCAAAACTTATTTCCTATTTCCTTCCACAATTGTTTTACCATTGTTAATAAATGATATCAGTTGTATACTTCTTCCCACTCCATACAAACTTTCCCTATGAATGCCAGACCGCCCGCACCCGCATTACATACTCACTTTTTAATTTTTACCTTGTACCTCTACTTTTACTATTATTATTAACCTGACCATGAACCAGACTAACCTGACCAGTATCTCTTGTTCCTTTACTTTTACCTTTCACTTCTACCAGTATTATTGATCTGACCAGCACTTGTACTTCACTTCATTTTCACTTGTAATTCATTCTCTAGTAATATTCCTGATATTAGTAGAAACAGAACCTCAAACGTTTTCCTGACTATTATTATTTATAACTTACCTAAATTCCAGTCTTAATTCTAACTACCTTTCCACTTCATTCAATTTGCCAGATCGTTCCTATTCCTGTTACCAGACAAAATCATTTACCCAACTTGAATTGTGATACAAGCACTCTTTGGTACAGTCCTCTTGTGTATATATTCCCCGAGAATAGTACCTAAAGTTTGCCAGGACGAGACTTCTTTAGGTTGACAGTGGTTACGCCCCGAATACTTAATTACTTCTCCACTCAAATTCTCCCTCACCTATACTTAAGCCCAAGCAAAAAAATAGTACTGCACAACCCTGAGAACAGTCTCTTGGCGTTTACACTCCCCGAGGAGGGTAGCTAAGAATTGTTGAGACGTTGGTATCTTGACAGTGGTTACGCCCCGAATAATTACTCACTTCTCACACCAGCAAGCCTCCCTTAACAACCCTAGAGATTAATACCTTCATGGCAGTTACGGCTCCGAACAGAGTATTAAATTTAAAAATAAAATAACCAGAACAACGATCATGATCATCCCACTTACATTCACCTTCTCCAATTATATCACCCGGTTTATATCAATATACATTGTAGTGTGCTAAAATCGATTTCGCATCTTTTCGTATCGACTTTATCCTTTTATTAATTTAATATTTAGATTAAAAACTTGTGTTTGTCGATTTACTATTTACTCGTCATTTGTTTCATTAACATAACTTATCTGAATTTTTGGTATATACCGTTTTACGTTTATAAATTACTTAAACGTCCTGTATAAATTACATTGCTTTTAGTGTCTCAAAAGTTCATACCAGCGCCATTTCGGTAATGTTCAGTGTTCTGGTTAGTTTAAAAATAATTTACTTACTGTCACTTTGCTTTCAATGCAATTATACTTCTTTTAGTAGATGGACTCTTCACACTAAATATCACTAGCTAAAAACTAAAAAGGAAAAAAAACAAAGCGTAAAACTCCTTGGAGCTCGACTTACATCATAGCGGTAAAACCTATGGTCAGAGTATTACTTTGCACTTACTCGCGGTATATTCATTTTGGTTTCCGGTCTTTCTTGCTTGCTTCTCGTTACACGCTTTAACTAGATGTTCGAGATAGCATCGTTCTAACTTGTACTGGCCTATCTACGCCGTAATGAAGGGTGAATCTTGCGAATAGCCCGAGATAGAGGTTATTTACTCGTCGGACCAGGTCAGGCGATTCTAATTATACTATGCTTCCCTTATAACTAAAGCTGGGATTTTTAGGTACTAAAAACATAAAAAAAAATAGTTAGGTTTAATAGGTACCAAAAACTTCAAAATAGGTACAATGCTTTGTAAGTTAGGTACAATAAATTAAATTTAAGTGCAAAAAAAAAGGTAAAAATTCAAAAGGTAACTCAAAATAAAACACTTCATATTCATGAAAAATTTATTTTATACAAAACTGACCGTTCTGATCAAGTGGTAGCTAATGCTGCCTATTCTTTATTGTTACTGTAACATACTAAAATTTTTTCAATGTTGTCAGAATTCAAACTATGACGCTTGTCAGTTAAAATGTTTTTATATAAGGAAAATGATCGTTCAACATCGCAAGATGTATCTGCTATAAACTGAAAAGCGTTTGCATCATTAGCTGTCAAGTCAAACCGTCCGGTAATGAAACCTCTTCTCCAGAATAAATTTTAACTAAACTGTTAATTGCATCAAAACCAGGATTTCTCTTGATAACATCTTCTAATTTTTTTTTAACAATAGAGCCCACCCTTCCTTCACACAGTTGTATATGAAATTTAACATTATTGAATATTTTCATCGATTCCTTAAGCGACAAACCTACTGATTCTAATTTTGTTATACTTTCAGAAATGATTTTGAAATTAGTAGCAATATATACAAGTTGACTATGTAGACCAGATGTAGAAAAATATTCTTGTGCTTTTTGTATGCAGACTGCTGACGTAGAATCAAAGCCCATTACAACTTTAAACAGACCGATTTAAATTTAAACAGAATAAAACACAAAAAACAGAAAACTAACCTGCTTAATACCATCAAAATTTTCACAATAAAAAGCCACTGTATTTAGCCATGTTCCCCACCTGGTTAAAATGGGTTCAGGAGGCAAAGGTGTATTGGGTAGCATTTCACGATACACCTGGACTCTAAGTGGGGCTTTTAAAAAGATTTTCTTTGTATTTGATATTAATTGGTTCACTTCTTCAAATTCTTTGCGTATAGTTTCACATATACGATGGAGTGCATGTGCCAAACATGTAAAATGAATAAGTTTTGGGTAAAAAATCTTGAGGCTGGATGAACATTTTAGCATGTATGTTGCCGCATCAGAGTAGAACAGTCGGACTCTATCGTATTTAATTCCTTCAGGCCACAAAATAGCTATAAACATATTAAATACATCTTTATAGTTTTAATTGCCGTCTATGTGAAACTCTTTTTCTTTGCCTTTAAGCCAGTCAGTTACTAAGGCCACTTTCTTTTGTTTCGTTTTAGGCATCGTTAATGTTAAAATTTAATTATATTAACTGAAACTGCACATATAAGTAGGTATATAATGAAATGACAGGTTAAGTATCGGATAGCAAATTTTTTTTGATAAAGTAGCTCACGTACCAGCACCGGACATATCAATATTTGTTACAGAAAAAGTTTAAATTAGGTACTAACCTTACAAAATAGGTATCATTTCTAAGAAGTGACAAAATAGGTAAAAAAGGTGTAATCAAATTAAGCTTATATGATAGCTGGTTTCCCGATTCAAATTCTGGTATAATCAAAAACGCAATCCTAGGAAGTGTGGCAAATAGGTATTTAAACTAAAATCCCAGCTCTACTTATAACAAAGCAAAAGTGGGCACGATAGACGTTTATAATCATCAACTCTGCCTTTTTTCGTATACAACGTACTGCTACAACCTGAAAATGTGTTTTAATAAACGATACCTCCACAGTCAGCAGTAAATAATTACGTTACAAAAATCTTCGCTGTTTAGTCTTGTTTTGAACTGAGATAAATGTTATAGTGTGTATTGCACTACAATATCCCTCACGATTCAAGAATTACTAAAATGTCTTTTGTTTATTAAAAACGATCGTAACGTTAATTGTTTTGTTTTTTTTGGGTTGGTTAAAATAGCCTAATTTCTGCTTACTTTTCTATGATTTCTAGAACCACGCCCAAAACTTTAAATTAATGTTACCATCCATTTTATTATTGTCAAGAGTTACGAGTCTTGTTTGTTATTTACGCAGAAACTGTTAATCTAGTTATTATCATATACCAGTTATCCTTGTATTCTTGACATTTTACTGCAGTATATATTTAACAATTACTAGCGAGAAAACATGAGTCTTTCCAATTACTCTTTTAGATTCAAGTATGTGTAATGAAATATTTGACTATATTACTATTGTTTATTTATAGGCGGTTTGTGTAAATTAAATTTTTCGTTTGTGAAACAACGGCGTCAGTTAATCAAAAAGGGTTTAAGTCAAAGTATAATCAGGTAGGTTGACTTTCTCCTTCTCAGGTTAACCCTTGAAAGTACTTTCAAACAAACCAGGTAAGGCACTTTTAAAGGTCTTTAACCTTTAAAATTTTCGTTTGCTCAAAAAGAATTTTCAACATATAGATATAAAATTAACTTGCTTGCGTACCTATTTCGGTGTGAAATATTAATTATTAATTGTGCTAAATCTGTGATAAATCATTAATTGTTAATTATTTACATTGGTCTGTAATAACCGTTTGGTCAAATCTATTAAGGTTACCAGGGTAATTGTAGTTTGTTTCTTATTGCTTCCTTTCTTCCCGTTTCAAGCTTTACATGGCTCTCGCTCATAATATCATAATTTTCTCTTATTAAAGCTTGTGGCGCTCAAACATGGTTTGTTATATTAGTTACGTGTACAACTACAACTTCGTCCTTTCTTCTCTATAACCTAAATCAATCTCATAATTATCTACGCTCCAAAACAATCACGCTATGCAAGTGTTCAACAGCCATTTTACCGTTTGACTGAGTTACTAGCCGAGTTCACTCATTCATTTATATTTATGTTACGTGGTAGGTTAGACCGTTACGACATACAAACTAATCCCTTTGCCTACATTCAGAACCATTCATTCTATAACTCCGATTTACATTTCATTTATATATAACCGAATCCCCTTGTATA
The DNA here is from genome assembly GCA_036346205.1 of Vesta saturnalis. NCBI lineage: Eukaryota > Metazoa > Arthropoda > Insecta > Coleoptera > Lampyridae > Vesta > Vesta saturnalis. Next base: position 438,305 of record JARFJB010001925.1, read on the forward strand.
TATTTATACCAAATTTATTTTGTAGCACTCGGTTTTATTCAATTACATACAAACTAATCTCTTTTCCTACCTTCCGAATCATTCATTTTATAACCACGATTCACTTTGCATTTATACACAACCAAAATCCCTTGCATACTTTTATAAAAATTATTGAACACCATTTTATTTATTTCAAATCATTCGTGCAGATTCTAATCCCAGTACATATTTTCCTTTACAAAGAATTCACTCCTTCCTCTTGAACATTCTTAACTTCCTGATCTTATATTCAGTTAAAGAAAGAATTTTTCTGTGAATGAACTGTTCATTAAAAGCACTTTAACGTATGTGTATAATCCACCCGAATAAACGTAATACTCACCTGTGATTAATTCTATTGGAATCCTGTACATAAACCGTACTTAATTCTTTACACATGTGTTGTATTCTGACCATAATTAAAAAGCTAATTGCACAATAAATTACGGGGCACATGGTTTTTAATTTTACTTCTAGGCAACAGCAAAAGAGGGCACATTTAGTTGAACCGGGGAATCTTAGCAGTGGCGTCCGTCCAATTACCATAGGGCACCACGGACCAGAATAATTTTCATTTTAAATTTTATTTGTTTAACAAGTTAATTTGAATTAATTTTATTTATTTTTATTGCTTCCTTTTCCAAAGTTGGTTTATTTTATGTCATTTTAACCCGAATAAAACCGTTATAAATGACCAGAATTTAATTTGTAAGGTAGGCCACCCAACATACACCAAGGTAGTAAAAGTTGTGAACTCGCCCTGATGGTCCAAAAGTGGGCAGAGGAATAAAAATATATTTTGTAAAACCAGTTACTTTAACTTGTTAATGCAAATTTTACTCTACCAGCGGCCTAGCTCAAATGTCGGAGGTGGGCTGGTTTGAAGGTTATCTCTAAGATACACTAACTAAAGTTACTTTAAAACTTCCAACTTCCATTAAATACACGACGGAAGGTGGAGAAGAGTATTACACATTTTTCGATGAATGTGTAGCTCCTGGGTTGGCTGCGAGCGGCTATTCGGCTTCAATTAACTGAGGAAAATCGGTTAATAATGCAAAGATGCAATAATTATTTGACAATTATTACCATCAAAATATAAATATATAAATGAATAAAATTTCCTAAATTCAACTCTGATATCAGGTAGCGGATAACGGTACCATGATAAGGGGTTTAAATTCTCTCTATTAATACTTCCAAAAGGTAGATTTATTTCAAGATTATGTTTGTATACATTTCCGAACAAATGTTTCTAAGTAAAATAAAAATCGATTTTTTTATTTTTAAAATGAACGTTGTTTACCAGAAGTTTTACTAATGTGTTTTGCTGAATTATTAATTTGATTTTAATGATTAATATACATCTATGATTTCAATTCTTTACATAGCATTCGTTACTCCTCAGGAATGGGGAGGGCTGGCGGTATCTTTACCAATGTAGACCGTCTCTTCACCTTCATCCTTGTCCCGGTTGAAGGTAATGTACAGATCCGTCTGCGGTTCTTCGGCGTTGACTGTCTATAACCCGAGTGGTCGGTTGCGTTGGGGACGGCATTAACGCAGAGGCGGTTGGTGATTGAGGAGACTGGTACTCGATCTGCATTAGGATAGTGGGGGGCGACCTGTCCAGGGACCGTCATTTCTAATGGATCCAGCGCTTTTACCATCATTTTTAGTAGTAACGATGTTTTTGGTGTCTTCGGTAAATCGGCTTTGTGGAATTTGATTGAACACGTTCCTTATAGGTTGTGTTCGGCGGTTTGAGGCGCGGCGAGGGTTCTCGACGAGTTGGAGTGGCCGGTCTTGGTGTACTTCTATACGGACTGAGGCGGACAGGGTGGTAGGACACGTGTATCTACGCTAGGTCCTGCGTACCTAGGAGGGTGGTAGGCTTCTGGACACCGGTTAACAGTTAACTGGACTGGAATCATTTCGAAATTGATATCGGTTATTAAAATTTTACTTATAAATGAATTTCTGTGCGGTGATGTTAGCGATGTTATCGCTTCTGTGGCGGCGATGTTAGCGACGCTATGGCTTCTGCGATTTCAGTGGTTCTTTGTTCTTCGTCGATTTGGCGGGGATTGTGCATAACGGTTTTCAGGTCTTTTACGTGAGCTTTTCCGCGCTGGCGACAAGAAAATTCTAGCCAATTCCCTTAACTTTGCTAATTGTTGCATATACTTTCCTTGTTCCCTCGGGTAACGGCTATAGTTTCATTTCCTTCTTACGGGCGTCGATATACGTCTCCGGGCGGGTCGAGTTCTCGTCCTAAGTTAAAGAGGTCCGGAGAGAATCCCGTGTATGTATGTGCTACAGTGTTAATGGCGAAGGCAATTTTAGCTAAATGGGTATCCCATTCTCGTTGGTTGCGTTTACTACTAAATTGCGCTATAATCATACTTTGTTAGCCTCCCTCTAGGCTAACTCGGTAGAACGGATTTATCCTGGAGGGCGTACGAAGGTATTAGCCATTGATGGATTCCGTGTTCTTCTAGAAATGCCCGGAATATTCGGGTTATGTGCTAGAACCCATTGTCTGAAACTAATTCTTAGGGTAACCGAAGCGACAGAGTACTCGTTCTTTGAGTGCCTATAAAATTAGTTTAGGTGGATTGGCGAGCGACTGCAATTCGACTCTCTTAGTCAATCGGTCCTGAAACACGAGCACGAACTTATACGGTTTCCTACTGCGCGGCATAAGGCCGCTAAGATGGATGCTAACGTTGTGCGACGGGTATCTCTTCTCCTAAAAATGCATCTCTCCCTTTTGAGTTGTTCGTCTGCAAGCATAACGGGTTTTACAAGATTTTATATACTTATACATACACGTAAAAGCGTCCTCCGTCCACTTTATAGCGAGAGTGATGGTCACGCTGTTCCAGGATTTGTTGAGGGAGGTTTTGGTACCGTGTACATCCGGTTCTAAGGGGGGTAAATTAACGAGGGACGTATGAAGTTGAGATAAAGCACCTGGTTTAGTGCGCCTTTTCGGTACTCTAAGCGAGAAACGAATTGCTGCAAGCAAAGCTATATGGTAAACCAAAATTCCGTAAACCTAATATTCCTTTAAGGCATGTTATTGCAATTGGTTCTCCTACATATAGTCTTGCAAAACATCTTACATTTTTATTACAACCTCATATAGGAAAAACACTTCATTACATTAAAAAATCTGCCGGCTTTGTTGAAAAAATGCATAGTTTCAAAATTGAAGAGGGTGATATAATGGTCAGTTTTGATTTTGTCTCACTTTTTATAAAAGTTACTCTAAAAGAAGCTGTTGAATACATTGATCATCTTTTTCCAAAGGATATAAGCATTCTTTCCCAGCACTGTCTTACTACAACTTATTTTCAGTGAAATAGTAAATTTTATGAACAGATTGATGGTGTAGCAATTGGTAGTCCTCTTAGTCCTGTTATAGCTAATTTTTACATGAAAATATTTGAAACATTAGCGTTAGAAAATACACCTAAAAAACCTTCAGTTTGGTATAGATGGTAGATGACACATTTGTTATTTGGAGACATGGAGAAGAGGCACTGCATGGGTTTTTGGTTTTTATAAATGGTATACATCCTAGTATTCAGTTTAACAAGAAAAAGAAACTAATGGAAGTTTACCATTTCTTGACATATTAATATCTAAAAACAATAATTCACTATTTTTTTAAATTTACAGAAAATTCTGTACTGATAGATACCTTCATAAATCATCCAACCATCATCCACGTCAAAAAATTGGTGTAATTAAATCTTTAGTAGATCGAACAAAACGAATTTATGACCCTGAGTTTTTGAAGGATGAATGTAAATACTTGCCAAAATCCTTACGAGATAATGGATATTCACTTACAGATATTAATAATGTTATTACACCTTCTAGACGTAGCCTTAAAGAAAAATCAGTTCTTAATGTTGGCACTGCTTTTCTTCCTTTATAGCTAATGTTACAGATAGAATTGAAAAAATCCTAATTAGATATGATATTAGGACTATTTTTAAACCTACAAGAACAATTAAGATCACCTAAAGATGTTTTAGACTCGGTATCATCTTCCGGAGTGTATAAGTTATCTTGTTCATGTGGAAAAGTATACAATGGAACCACAAAACGTAGATTTGATACAAGACGCAAAGAACATATGAGATTTTGTAGATTAGGTCAACCAGAGAAGTCTGCGGTGGCGGACCCTGCCTTGAATAATCTAAATCATGGCATTCAATTTGACAGTATGGAAATGTAGTCAAGACAAACTCATTATTATGTTCATTTACAACGTGAAGCTATTGAGATATATAAACACCTTAATAATTTTAATAGACAAGAAGGAAATATTTGTTTAAATAGGTTTTGGCATCTTATAATTCAAAAACAAGGCATAATGATACGTCTTGAATTTGATTTAATTTTGACTTTTGGTATGTCTAGGTTTTTTGCTGTTTTTGTAGACCTTGAAGCAAATGCTTGACCAATTATATCTTAAATTACCACGGCACTACAATTTAAGATAAGTAGTTGAAATTAAGACTAAATTAAAAAATTACAAAAAACGTTCTGCATTATGCTTTTCATTGTTAATAACACTTGCAATTATTGACAAAGATATCTTTTTGTTAGATTTAACTGGATTATTTTATTTGACGTCATGTTTATATTTGTGAGTGCTTCTATTATTTTCAAATTGAAGTTTTTCACAACTTTACACTTACATCATAACTTGATTAAATTTTGTTAAATGTGTTTTTTGGTTGACATTTTTCATTGTTAGCCTTCGCCGTTAGAGGGTGTTCTAATTTGTCATCTTTAAGACAGTTTAACAATATTTAATTTTTGATGACCTAGTTATTCTTTACTAAAATTCTATAGTTGGCTTTATATGTTTCTCAAACTGTTGTATTAATATCAGGCTGATGTTTATGTTTTTATTTTTTAACTTTTACAAAATTGTTTTCAACATCTTTAACAATTTTAATAGATATTACTACTGACGAAGATAACTGTAAGTGTTATCGAAACGTATAGATTGTATAATTTAAAATACACCATTTAAAAAATGGTGAAGGTTTACATTTTCATACTATTTATTAGCTTACATCAATGCTTTGTGGCCAAACAAGTTTTAATGTAAAATCGGTCTTAAATAAAAATAAATCTGTTCTTATTCTTTTATAGGAAGTATTTTAGTGAATTATTTACTGCTACTCAGCCAAATCAAACAAAGTTATTTTGTAAAACGGTATTAAAATATGAGGTAATCTAGCTGTATATTATGAGTAAATTACCATTTTACTCAAAATCTTGCAAGTAAGTGATAAACTACATTAGTACGCTCATAAAACTTATACCATTTTAAAAAAATAATATACAGTATATACTTAATGAATCATAAGATGAAAACATTTCCAAATACGTGAAAAATGTTCCAAAAACTGTTTTCCTTCTCAAAGTACAGACAAATAGTTTTGTTTCATCAAAATTCACTTTGTAACTAATCGTCCTTTTATCACAAAGCCTTCAGAAATATTAAATGGGTTTACAGTGTAACCTTTCTATACCTATAATAATGATTAATAGAAAACTTAAATCTAACGCTGTTTTAAGAAATGTAGTTGTTGTAAGCGAAGGACATCTAATTTATTCAAGAACTCTTTACATGACCGCTAATGTATGGACAGTTTATCTCTCTTTTCACACTTTTTTTTACTCATCTCAACGATAACATACAAAACCACAGGATCCATTATTTCTATAATGACACTGAATTCAATGTCCTGGTTTGACTTCTGTGTTTGACGTTACAGAGAAATCGATCATTGACAAACCAGAACTGAAAGATGAATACCTACTTTATAGATGTGAACTCAAGTGCATGTTACAATGTGTTATTATGTATGGAAACGGATTAATATTGTTTTCGGTAATATTGTGAGAGAAATCAGATGGTTGCCATTTTTTGCATTATAAATTACTCGTAACTAGTGGTGTAAAAGTGATATACCGACACAAAGTAGTAAAATTACATTTTTAATTATTATTTATCCCATGCCTTATACCGTATTAGCATTTTGTTGTTACACAAACTTAATATTTTATATTTAAACCTTTTAAAATTACAATCACGCTTTTATGTTTGTTAAACTTAATCGCCGTTAATGTATTAGTAGATGTAAAACACTACTTGACATTAATTTTACAAGTAAATGAATTGGGAGTGCTTATTTGCTTTCGTTCCTTTTAATGCTATAAATACCAGCCTAAATTTCTGCAAATAAATTTTAATTCATTTGTGTTTATTTAAATAATTGAATTAGTCATTATTGTTTCGATATATATTCTTCAATATAATTTTTGAAAGTATTGCACTTATGTGTATTACTTATTAATAGTATGCATATAACGGACACTGTAAAAAGAGCTCCATAAATAAAGAGTAATAATTGTAATAAAATCAAATAAATGGTGTTCCATTTGGCTAAAGAAAACAGTGTGTCAAAAATCGGAAATATTTGAGATATTTCAGTTTAATGGTTAGATTAATTACAATTCAAAATATTTATACACAAGTTACATTTTTGGAAGCACTGGGTTTTATTAGTGGGTAAACATGTAGGTGGGTGGGTGTAGGGAACCTTTAGCCACGTTTTATGCTTTGGTACTTTACTAATACCGACAAATAGTGATTAAATACATTTAATAGCCCAGTTTGTTTATAATTATGAATAAGTGTTAACACAAGTTTACATAATAATAAACAAACAAAAATATAATTATTCAAATAAGCAGCAAATACCTAATTTTGTGAAATTGTGATTTTATAATCTTGCATATGTATGATTAGTGTAGAAAGGAAACATCATTTTACATTTCGCCAAAAACCTTGGCTTTATCAAAATATTTAGTATTAATAAATTCAAATTAAAAATATTTCGTTGGTAAGATTCATAATAAGAATAAAATCCAATTACAAAAAGGTAATTGGGAGGAAACGTGCTGCTTCCACAATCATTAATATTACATCATAACCTCCATATTTATTCAATTTTTAGATTTTAACTATCAATTGGTGAAAGTCAATCAGTATAAAAACCTTTTAAAAATATTTCTTAGGTTATAATCCATTGTGATAGAAAGATTGTAATATAGGATACCTTTTTTAGTGTTACAGTTTGACAATACTTACTTTCATTTTATTTTATGCATGAGAGGGAGCAATCTCGCGGTTTTCTAAAAAATGTGAGACAGGCGATAAAAAAGTCGATATCTTACTATTACGTTTAAAGGCATCAAATTTACATAAAAATAAACATATCCTTACAACTTGCTTTTATCACTCACAAAATTAAAATTAATTATAATTAAGACAACAGTATTAACTTAGAAAGCTTCGTTTATATAAATAGGCTTTGTTGCGAAACATTCAGAACTAGGTATCGTTACACGACCAAGACGCACTAGGGGTCGTGCAGGCCTACCGATGTAAGCGGGTTGCCAAACCAGCTACACTGGAAATGAACGGGGTCGATATAAGGAGTAAAATGATTGAAAGGTGGTTTCAAACACCTTACACTTACCATAAATCTACAACTAACAATGCTCAAGTCAGCAAAAATTGTGTCTAAGCACCACCACAATCTTAAGTTTTTCTAAAATAAACAGCATTACGCGAGGTGTTAAGTTAATCCTACTTGACTGTGGAAGATAGGATTGTAGCCTACCCATTATAATCATAAACAACTAAAATTCAATCACACTTAAAAAATAGAAAAAGCAGAATACAGATCGTCATAAACTTATTGATCACGCCGTGTACATACGAAAAATCCAAGATATAAAACGTTATTTGGATACTTCCTAAGTACCACTCGTACATAAATTAACATTTCTATCATCAAATTCTGAACTAAATAAATATTACTCAATTTAGAAAATCTAATTACAAGTCGGTTCATTAATTTGTTTTAATCACCACAACATTAGTTCGTTTCTACCAAATCTAAAACGTAAAAATCAGTGCTTTCTACCTACCTCATACAGAGATTTTCTGAAATGAAGTGTAATAATTTATAAAATAGATGTAATGGTATAAAGCATAAAAAGTGTTTTAAACAATATTATAAAGAATGAGTGTAAAAAGTTCTCCAAAAACAAATCGTTAAACTAACTGGAGATACTAACCATTCACCACAAATAATGCCTTTGTCCCAGTCGGTAGATTAACATAGGGTGGTTCATTCTTTTGATTTGCTTAATTACCACAATTTCTGCTAGATTACTTCCACTGAACATCAATATAAAAAAATTGCAATGTAACACTAATAAAATGATCTCGGACGCCAAGTTATTTTTTTAATTATGCTCGTAATAACTAAACCGAGGTTGTCAACAATAAAAATTGTATCAAAATGTAAAGTATAAAAAAATATACAAACAATGTTTATTAACAGTTAAAAATAGCCTTAAATTACTAAAAAATCATTAAACATTAAATACCTGTTACAAAATATAATACATCTTCTTGAGAACCCCTGGTATTATAAAAAATAATGCAGAAATGCAAACCAAGATGACGTAATCCTTGTGTCAATGTTACGCAATATATTGAAATAACAATGCTTTTATGTTGTCAACCTCACCCAAACTGGAATTTTATCTCTTATAAATTTGTCTTCTTGAAATTGAATAAACCATTTAATGCATTTTCTTGAAATTTTAAAATAAGAATTGCAATCATAAAATGAAAGCGTACGCAACAGTAAAATTAAATGCGTACTTAAAATGTAATTAAAGTGTAAATCAAAGTAAAAATAAAAGAAAGGAAAGTAAAAGTGCCTGAAAAGAGCAAATGTTTTAAGTTTTAGTATTACGAGTTAATTTATCTTACCATCAAATCAATGGCACTTTCACTAAATTTAGGTGGAAACCAAAAAAAAGCTTCCTGCCAACACATCATTCATCAGGAAGTAAAAAAAATGGATGCTTTGAAATTAGATGATGATATAGCGGTGCGCAAAGGATATGAGCAGAAAAATAATTTGAAGTGGGAGTATAAACCTTTAAGAAATATATACCCTTAAGAAGATATGCAGTTAAGTTACACTAAAATGCAAATTAAGTTGCCTACCTCATAGCTATAATGCAAAAATAAATAAAATTTTTCTTATATTTACAACTGAATGAACGAAAGACCTAAATTACGGTATATTTTAATACAACTCAAAATGGGTTGTTACAAATTCAAATCTGGAATTTCGAAATAATAAAATATCTTATTATCAGAGTTCTGTATTTTAATGTCTGTAAAAGAATTCAAAACAATTAAATTTTGTTGCCCGTTAAGCAATTTCAAAGCGATCATTCAACCAAAATGTTCAAAGTTTAATTCTTCAAAGATGTAACCCGTTGTGTAATTTCACGCAAGTTAGCACTAAAACTTTATCACAAAACAAATAAACAAAAGTAAGTTAATTAATCGATCTATACTGACCAATTTACAAATATATATATATATATATATATATATATATATATATATATATATATATATATAGCATGGTGGTTCATAGGTAAACCGACGTACGTTACCCGCAAATAAGGGGCACTTGGCTGATTCGAAATAACCTAGGTTTACTGGGTCTAACGCCTTTAATAACTGAGATATAGGAGGTTTTATCAATTTACTCCGATACTTTTATAAGCAATAACTTTGGAACCACCCTGAAGATTTTTTCATATTGGGTACAGGTATATGGCTTTAAAAGCCCAATGGTTCCCTGCAAAAATTTGAGTCACAATCCAGGTCCGTCTTTAGGAAAATTTTTAAAATTGGATCATTCCCAAAACAACACTCTGTGTATCAAATTTGTAAAAATTGAACCGAATATTTTAAAAGTACGGAAAGAAACAAGTTACACTGAAAAAGTGCGCATTTCATTCTACTAGTAAATTTTTTCAAGCCAATATTCAATAAATGGATTCTTAATATTTTCCTGGGCCCTAATTTTAGAAGCGTCCTGTAGATTTCTTTCATATTTGGTGTAGGTGTATAACTATAAAAGCCCAGTCGGCTACTATGAAGATTTAAGCTAAAATCCAGGAAATTTTTACAAGTGCAGATTATATTCTACTACTAAAATTATTACAGCCAAAATTCATTAAATGCGTTATTGTCATTTTCCTGCGTCATAACCTTAGAACCATCCTATAGTTTGTAAGAGTTTAAGCTAAATTACGGGATTGTCCCATTTAGATAAGTCCCAAAATAACACTCTGTATGTTAGAATATTAAAAATTGAACCGCATATTTAGAGAAACTAGAAAAAAATCACTAATATTTAACGAATATTTTTAACAGCGTACATTTTATGCTACATATTATTACAATTTTAAATTAAAATTCGTTACAACCAATAGTTTTTTTTAAAGGCATAACTTTAGAACCGCTTATAGTGGTACATATTTTGAAATATTTGGAAAGAACGGTAAAACTGGTTATCCTAAAATATTTTGTCAATGCCCATTTCTTCGATTAATATTTTTAAATTATCCAATTTTTCCAGAATATTCTTATAGTACAGGGTGGTTCATTTTCGATGTTTTCTTATGGGAAGCATCCTTTCTATTACAGATACACAAAAAGTAAAATGGGGCCCTTGTACTCGATTTTGGTGTTAATTAAGATCCAATAGTCATAATCAAGATGTCTCTGACCGTTATTGCGCAATTATCCAAAATTGAAAAAATGGCGATTTTGAAAAACTTGAATAACTTTTTACTTCTAAATATATCGACAAAGTGTAAAAACATTCGTAAGGCATTTTTTTAAGTAGAATCCGTTAGTGCATTCACATTTTTAATACCTCCTTAATTTAAAAAGATGTGACATTAAGTTGTATTTTTTTTATATGGAAACCATAGTTGGCTATAACATTTTTAAATGACATTTTTTTGTGTTTTTTAAAAATATATAACACATCTATGTTATTTTAATAATTAATTAATTTTTTTAAGTTTTTCTTAATTGGTATATTCATTAAGGATAACAGCTTGCTTAGAAGACCACATATGAAATTGAATGAAGATATTCTACTCAAAAAAGAAATTTCACTTCCAGTAAAATATTTTAGAGACATTTTGTAATTCAAATAAGTTTAATTGTAATGTTGTTCTTGTGGAATGGTAACAAATTATAAAATCTAAAGATTGAATATAAAATTATCAAAAAACCTCAAATGCAAATTTAAATGAAATGAAAATAAACAATATAACATCATCAGAAATTATGAAAAACTAACAATTTTTATACGTATGGAAACCTCTAATTCTATAAACGAACAAAAATATGAACACAAAATATCAATATAAAAAACACACTAAAACTACAAATATTTTTCAAACTGTGCGCCCTATTTTGGATTCAGACTTCGCATCGTCTTTTGTCTTCTAATTGAATTTATAGAGTTATATATAGACAATAGTGTTAATTGTGCAAAAGTAACACGAACGCTTTCTTTTAACTCATTCACAGTATTATTAGTTCTTTTGTATATAATGTTTTTCAAAAAACCCCATAAAAAGAAATCTAGAGGCGAAAGATCGGGTGAACGAGCAGGCAACGAAATTGGTGTTGTCGTTCCCATACAGCTGTTAGTAAAACATAAATTTAAGTAGTCACTAACTGCACGGGATTTATGTGCGGTAGCTCCGTCTTGCTGAAACATGACATTGCAAAATCATTTGTTTTTACTTAAACAAATCTCAGCATCCTATGCCTACTGTGTATTCTTAATATGAAACGTAAATAAAAAAAACTTAAAAAATCAATTAATTATTAAAATGGCATAAAAAATGTCATTTAAAAATGTCATAGCCAACTATGGTTTCCATATAAAAAAATACAACTTTATGTCATATCAGAAAGTGCCTTAAGAATGTTTTTACAGTTTGTCGATACATTTAGAAATAAAAAACTTATTCAAGTTTTTCAAAATCGCCATTTCTTCAATTTCAGCTAATTGCGCAATAACGATCAGAGCTATCTTGATTATGACTATTGGATCCTAATTAACACCAAAATCGAGCACAAGGACCCCATATTACTTTTTGTCTATCTGTAATAGAAAGGATACTTCCCATAAGAAAACATCGAAAATGAACCACCCTGTACACACGAAACTTACAGGATTATAAAATCAGCTTAGACTAAGATGTCGTTTTATTATCTATAAATAATTTATGATAGCTCAATTTATACAAATTTTATTTTAAATAAATAATGATCATTTTAAAGATTAATTACACCACATACGTATAAATTTGACTTGGATCTAGCGCCAGCAACCCTCATAAATGATCCTAAGATGCGCATGCTTCGTATTCAGTTATTTAAAAAGGAAAAAAAATCTACGGTAACCTGGGATTCTCTCAATGGACTGTAGCGTAGCGTAGCTTGGATCCTAGGTTACTGTAGATTTTAGATTCCCTTTTTATTTCCATTTTTTTAAACAGATTTAGGTTAATTTCGCGTGCGGATAGTCATAGCCTGTTCATTCTATTACTTTCCATTGCAGATATATCGGTATTTAAAATGAATAATGTTTTGGTTATTAGTCTATTAATTTTTTTAGTCAATGACAAATCAAAGGTGAATAACTGAATACGGAGCATGCGCATCTTAGGATCAGTTATGAGGGTTGCTGGTGCTAGATCCAAGTATAAATTTGTAGTACATACAAAACTCACTAAATTATCAAGTAGGCTCGGCTAAGATGACAACTCTGACAGTTAGTTTAGTTATAAATATTATACTTTATGACAGCATAATTTATGCAGTTATAAACTTATTTTATTTCAAATAATAAATATAAATAATAATATGCCACATCAATTCTCAAAAGAAGAATGTGTGGACATAATCTGTTTTACGGTTTTTGTAACGGGATCGGTACAGAAGCAGCAAGGGAGTATGAAAGGAGGTCCCCTAATCGCCGAACGCCGCATCATGAGACTTTTGCACACGTTCTTCGACAACATGGTAGATTCGTACAGCAAAAGCCAATGATTGTCATGAAAGACAATATTTGGACATCGAAGATGACATATTAGGTAAATTGAAGATTTATTTTAATAGTAGATAATTCTAGTCAATGATAAAAATAAATCCCTTTTTGTTCACCACACCTTGGCCAAATTTTTTGAATTAATATCAATAAAATGTCAGTAATAAGATACGTACCTAAATAAAAAATAAATTATTAAATAAATAAATAGATACACAAATAAATAAATGCATACAAAAATTAATAAGTAAATAAATTATTTTATTTTATATTAGATGGGGTTGAAAACAACCTAGAAATCAGTAAAAGGCGCATTGGACATTCATTAAATGTACCCCATACTACCGTTTGGAGAAGATTAAAAAAAATGGTTTACATCACATTCAGGAGGTGCAGAGATTGGAACCTCGTGATTTTGAATTAAGGTTAAACTTTAGCCGGTGGATACTAAGAACGAGAAGAATAATTAGTAGGTGTGGTGATGTAGACAATCGTCTTATTGGACCAGATGTCATACCTCATACTTTAAATGGGGAATACTATTTGAATTATACGCCCCTGAGATCAATAACAGAGAAGAACTTGCCAACAGAATAAATAATGCGTGTGAGGAAATGAGGGGTAACCCATTAATAATCAGAAAGGCTACGCAGAACATACTTATGAGAGCTAGAAAATGTATTGAACAAGACGGTGGACATTTTGAACATCTATTAAAATAAGTTTTTTATATGTATGCGCTTTTGCTTTAAAGAATTTGTATGCATTTTGTTAAAATATTTTCTTATGTGTAGTTTTTTTTTTAATGTTATTAATTTTTTCAACGCACACGCAGTCACACGCGGACGCACATGCGCTGACACACGTACAGACACACGCACACGCACACGTACACACACACGCACACACACTCGCACACGCACACGCACACGCACACGCACACGCACACGCACACGCACGCACACGCACACGCACACGCACCACGCACACGCACACGCACACGCACTCACACACGCACACGTACACCCACACGCACACTCACAAACACACGCACACCAACACGCACACGCATTCGCACACGCACAAAATTATACTAGACTTTGCATCCATTTATTTCGTATTCTAATGAATACATCATCGGTGGAATTCAAGAAAATTAAAATTAACATTAATACGAAATTATGAAACTCTACAACAATTAATAACTAACTCATTGGCAAATTTGACACAAACTAACTATTATTTATAAATTTTCTAAAATGTAATTATAGTTGAAAGGCAAACTTTTATATGTAACGCCTCCAAAATTAAACGCCTTTTTAAAACCGATACATTGCCTAAAATATTGGTGTTGTCATATTGAAAGATGTGACCTGTTTCGTTACAGTGTTTAGCCAAACCAGCTCTATTTGATTTAACATGGATGTCAGATGTTTGCTATTTTAATCTATTTTTTAGTGGTTGTAATATTCTACCGATATAAACCTTATTACAAGAATTACAGGGAATTTGGTAAACGTATTTGTTATGTTATTTTTAGAATTTCTCGATTTTAATTTTGAAAACAAATCTACACCTTTAATTTGAATTGAAAAAAACTGGAACTAGATTAAATTTTGTATTTTATTCGTGTATGGAATATTTATTTTTTTTCTGATGTAGAAACATTGGTATGAAAAGAATTATTTTTTTTCTTAATTACTCTGAAAATAACAGCTTTTGGATGATTATTCTCAATTAAAGCCTTAATAATATTTTTGAACGAAAATTTGGATCTGCAAATTTTAAATATTGTTCAACAGTATTGCTTAGAATACTAATTTTAACTGGTGTGATTTGAATAAAAATTTAGGCACCTCCAACTATGCGTAGGTTTATGAATCCAGGCAATATTAATTATACTACCTTTTGTAATTACTAATATATCCAAAAATGAGAGTATCAAACTTAATTTCTTTAAACATATGTCTTCCCAATGTTGCATCATGTTATACTGAAAGAATGTAGTTAATAAACAAAACTAAACCCCCTTAATAAATTGTTCCTTTTTTAATTTTGTATGTTTTTTAATTATGTTCCATTTTTCTTTTAAAATCATTATAACTAAGTAAAGGAATTGGAATGTTTGTGTACAAAGGACATCGATAACAGTAAATGTCCATCTTTGATAGCTTTAATTTTTTCTTTAAATTCCATAGAGTCCTTTATTGAATATTCCTTTTTGTTTAAAATTTGTTGTAATATTTGTGCCAATAATTTAGATAAATAATATGTTGGAGAATTTATAGAACATACGATTGGTCGTAGTGGACGATTTTCGTTATGAATTCTTCGTAAGAAGTAAATATGGGGAATTTTTGGATGTTTACATTTTAAATTACTCTAATCATTTTCAAGTACGTTTCCTTCATTAAACCAATTTTCAATTAAAACATTATATTATTAATATATTAATATTATAATTAATTTCTTTTGTAGGATTTTTCTGTAATATTATATAACATTATAGAATCATTTAGGTGTACCATAGCTTTAGAAATTTATTCTTCTTTATTTAATATTACACTTATTTGCCCTTTATCTGCTTTTACTACTAAAAGATTTTGGTTGAATTTTATGAAATTTTTAGTTTTATAATAAATGTTTCTAAAAAAAATTGTTGACTTTCTATTCCCTATTTGGCAACACATTCGAGGCAAAGGTCTTTGATGTATTGGAAGATTTTATCTAAAAAATGTTTTCATTATTTTTTTCGAAGTAGTGTGGTGACTATACATACAGGGTAGCGCATTAGTGTGACAAAGCCCCATATCTCCTTTATTTAAAGAGATACAAAAAAAAAATTAAATACAAAAGTTGTAAGATATGTTCTGGTGCATATCCCAAAAATATTTTTAATTATACAGGGTAGATCATAAAAGCTTATAAGTAATTATTAATTTTTTTTTTTTAATAGAAAACCCTATATATTATTACATATTTAGATTCCACATATAATTTTAGACACATTTTATGTATAATGTTCTATACCTAAGTCTAACCGTTTTTGACAAATTTCAAATTTTTTGTCAAAAATGACGTTTGCTGGCCAAAACATAGGTGGGAATTTTTTCTAAACGAAGCCTTTATCAGTTAGTTATGGTTGGTTTCCTTGAAAATGGGGACCCACTCTAATGGGCTGTATTGATTTTTTTGTAATACATTCATACAGGGTGATCAAAAATGGACAATAAATAGTAGATTCAAAAAACCTATAAAGTCATTTTTTTTAATGGAAACCCCCTATTTTTTTAATTCTATCTTATTTGGCATTAAAAATAAGGGTGACTTTGTATAAGAGTGTATATTCCAAAAAATTGTAGTTTTTGAAATAATGACAATTTAACATTTTTTTATTGTAAAAAGGCTATACGGCTTTCAAGTTTTGTTGTTAGTTGGCGGTGACGGCGGGGCGCGGCGAAACAAAAAAAATCGAGTACTTCAGATCGAAATATTACAATTTATTGAACCCCATATATATAATTATTTTATTAAACGAACTTAAAGTAAAGACAATATTTTTTTGATTCAACAAACCATGTCCTAATCCTAATCATAAACTTAACACCTCTAATGTAACTAAACCTGTAACTAATTATACAGATAAAAGTACTAGAAACACCTCAAATACGTACTACCTAATAAGTTGTTCGAAATGTCCGCCTCTTTCTTGAATACACACTGCAATACGTCTCTCAAATTCGCTGCTTAAATTTCTACACATTTCAATACTAATGTTTTGAAAACAGTTTCTAACCCTAATCTTCATGTCTTCCTTTGTTGTATGCGGTATTTTATAAACCTGCTCTTTGACGTACCCCCATATGCTAAAGTCCATTTTAGTAAGATCTGGGGATCTAGCAGGCCAAGCAACATGCCCTCCCCTCCCAATCCAATATTTTGGATATCTAGCATTTAAAAAAGTTATTATCGGACCTGTATGATGTACTGGGGCCCCATCATGTAGAAACCACATTTCTTGTTGCGTATTCTGTGGCACTTGACGCAACAAATTAGGTAGTTGGTTTTGCAGAAAGTCTAAGTATACTTCCCCTGTTACTCGTTGATCAAAAAAATATGGTCCAATTACATGATTACCGACAACACTTCCCCAAACATTTAAAGACCATCTAGTTTGAGAAGTGTATCTTACAAAATGTGGATTTTAGGTAGAATAGTAATGAAAATTGTGTCTGTTTACACTTCCGTTTCTGTGAAATGTGGCCTCATCTGTAAATAAAATCAAATGAACAAAATTTCTTTGTTGGTTTATTTTGTTTTGAGCCCATTGACAAAATTCAGTCGTCTTTGATAATCTTCAGGAACCAACTCCTGAAGTAATTGGATGTGATAGGGGTGCATTTTTTGAGACTTCAATATCCGCTGTACCGTACCGTACCGTCCAATATATGGATTTTCGGTAACTGTTAATAGCACATTTAATTGATTTTCCTCAGTCTGTGCACGTTTTTCCCAAGTATTTTTTTCATATAACACATTGCCAGTTCTTTCAAAACGCTCCAAAAGCTTTTCAAATGCCCTTTTTTCAGGTTACCGCCTCTCTGGAAACCGTTGTTGATACAGCCTTCTTGCTAAGAGCGTATTCTTATCACTAGCTCTCAAAACAAAAATCATATCAACCATCTCGGCTTGCGAAAAATTCATTATTTTCAATTTTAATTCAAGTTTTAAATCAATTTGCTATAAAATACACTAATGCATCACAAAAATTATCAACTGACAATAAATAATGACGTTTCTGATGATCTCTATTATTTTTATATGCCACGCCTCGCCGTCACGGCCAACTAACAACAAAGCTTGAGATCCGTATAGCCTTTTTACAATAAAAAAATGTTAAATTGTCATTATTTCAAAAACTACAGTTTTTTGGAATATACACCCTTATACAAAGTCACCCTTATTTTTAATGCTAAATAAGATAGAATTAAAAAAAATAGGGGGTTTCCATTTAAAAAAAATGACTTTATAGGTTTTTTTTTAATCTACTTTTTATTGTCCATTTTTGATCACCCTGTATGAATGTATTACAAAAATATCAATACAGTCCATTAGAGTAGGTCCCCATTTCCAAGGAAACCAACCATAACTAATTGATAAAGGCTTCGTTTGGAAAAGATTTCCACCTATGTTTTGGCCTGCAAACGTCATTTTTGACAAAAAATATGAAATTTGTCAATAACGGTTAGACTTAGGTATAGGACATTATACATAAAATGTGTCTAAAATTGTATGTGGTATCTAAATATGTAATAATATATAGGGTTTTCTATTTAAAAAAAAATTTAAAATTACTTCTAAGCTTTCATGATCTACCCTGCATAATTAAAAATATTTTTGGAATATGCACCAGAACATATCTTACAACTTTTGTATTTAATTTTTTTTTTTTGAATCTCTTTAAATAAAGGAGATATGGGACTTTGTCACACTAATGCCACCCTGTATGTGCAAAAAAGAAATTAGTTTTGTAATAAATGTTTCTAAAATAATTGTTGACTTTCTATTCCATAAACTACTCTTCATGTTTAGCAACACATTCAAGGCAAAGGTCTTTGATGTATTGGAAGATTTTATCTAAAAAATGTTTTCATTATTTTTTTCGAAGTAGTGTGGTGTTTATACATATGTGCAAAAGCTTGTTTATGCAACTTACACAAATTGTATTAATGTACAATTTTCTTAGTAACTCAACCCCATTATTTCGCTAAAATAAGTACTATTAATAATAATAAAAAATTTTGTAAAAAATGAAATACAAAATAATAACCCTGAAACAAAATATAACGTTCTAATATGGTAATTAAAAACAAAGTACCCTAGAAACACCTAAAAGAACAACGTTATTTGTAATTATCAAAATAGAAAACCTTTGTTCAAATCTGTACTGTTAGTATCCGCAATTACGATAAATCGTAACATAAAACTTCTAGGCACAGGGTAACGTCACTCGATATATATTGATTGGATTAGTTGAGTTGATCGGCATATCTCCACAGTTTTTTCTTCTGTAGCGCGACGTTTCGAAAGCGGACTCTGCTTCCGTCATCAGGCTTAGCCCTGAGAAGGAATGCTTTCGCACTTGGCTACTCTCAGATTCTAACACTAAGTAAGCTAATATATATTTTTGTAGAACTTGCGCCGTACCTATTACGTAGCTGTATTGCGTTTAAGCTCTTTGCACATTATTAAGATCCATATGAATTTAATTTCTACACTAGCACTTGTATTTTTTGCTAGGCTATGTATGTGGCTTCTTTGAGTTTGTTGGGATGCGTAATTTAGCGGCAAAAAGATTCATAAATTAGAATTTAAGTGTTAGTTCAAATTTTTCAATGTCTGAATAATGATTTATTTTATAAAAAAATGTGTAGACATATTTTCTAGTTAAATAGTTAAATTTACAAATTTTTCTTTAAAAGTTTCTTAATATAAAGCGAAATAAGTGTATAAATTAAACAAACATGATTGAAATTGAAATCGTTTGTTATCAATATTTTTATAGAATTTTTTTTAAATTAGTTTCTAGATGATTATTAACCTCTACCTTACATGAAGTTTTAAACATCTGTTTGGCGTAGATTACTGTTTTTGTTTTTGCAATGATGCCTATTTTACTTATTGTAAAAGGTTGTATAATTATCCCAAAAAAATTGTTATTAAAATTATTTCATTTATTTTAATTTCCATTTTGTAGGTTGGAAGGTAGTGTGTTGTCCTACACCAGATAATTTAATTTTATTTTAATATGTATTTACAGTTTAAAATGGCGTACTTACCCAAAATCACACTAAAAATTTTGCTTGTTTTTTCATATTCAAATTATTGGACATTATCTACATTAATATTTGAAAGTGTATCCTTAACACTGTTAAAACATGTATTAAAAATAAAGTGGAAATCTTAAGAAATTTATTGCATTGATTTAGAGAAAAACTAAAGCTTTGAATGACATGTAATAATGAAATCATCTAATCATCAAATCAATCAATTAATCAATCATCAAATCAAAAAAATTCAGTTTCATTTTTGCATTGCATCTATTTTTAGCATGAAATTAATTCAATCCGCTAGTACATTTAGAGTATACATGTATACAGGGTGTCCCCAAAAGATTGCTCATATATTACACCACGTATTCTGGGGTCAAAAATAGGTTGATTGAGCCTCACTTACCCATACACAAAAGTGCATACAAAAAAAGGTACAGGGTGATTTATTTGAAAATTTAAATTAACTTTTTTAACGTTGTTGAGTTAACTTAAATATCGTGCTTGTTTATAAATTGTAATGTAATAATAAAGATGTTGTTTATATTTATGAAAATGTAGAGTTTAATAATTCAATATTTTGAAATTGACATTTACAGGGGTGGCTGTATCTTCCAAACTAAAATGTTTACAAAGAAATACAAAGAGGAAAAAAGTTTAAGAATAGACGTTTAATTCCAGTAGCGTTCCATATTTTGTTAAATGTAACTTCGAAAAAAGTTGGGGAGTCAAAAGGGTGTTTACCCCCTCTGAAAATCCATAATAAATAAAAATAAATTAATGCGACTGCTTCCAGTTTATTGGTTATCTTATACTAGTATCTCACAAATTTCCATAAATTTACGTTACACCGCTTTAGAGCAACGTTAAAAAAATTTATTTAAATTTTCAAATAAATCACCCTGTCCCTTTTTTTGTATGCACTTTTGTGTATAGGTAAGTGAGGCCCAATCAACCTATTTTTGACCCCAGAATATGTGGTGTAACTTATGACTAATCTTTTCGGGACACCCTGTATATGTATATGTAGAGGAATGTTGAGTACAAACTCTCCAGATTTTTTGTTAATAATATAGTAAACAAAACCTCAAGATGTCGCTTCGTTATACTCTAGCGTGCGAGCGACGAGTGATTTTTATTTATAAAGAAAACTGTAAGATTATTCTGACGCACCGTGTATATGCAGTGTTGTGTTAACGTATACGATCCATACGTTAACACAACACTGGCTGTAAATAAAGTAAGTTTGCACGAGGAAAAAAGGTTTTGTGTATGCAGAATGTAAATTAGCGTAAATGATACACCACTGGAATTTGAATAGAGCATTGTGTGCCATGTAAAAGGGTATTTGAATGTTGTAGAAAGATTTTCAAGTTGAAAGTGTAAAATTTGATTGAAAAATAATGTCTTGGTAAAAACTCTACTGAGACGGCGATACTAAGAAATTCTGGAGAATAGGTGTAAACGTGTGAGTGAATTTACGATATTCTGGTGTTGTATTAATGTGTAGCAAGGAATATGTGTGTACATTTTTGCTTGTATAAATGTCGTAACATTACACAATAAAAATTGAATTCAAGTGCAAATAGTGTGAAATCGACCTCATGAAAAATTTTCATAAAAAGTAGAGTTAAGTTTTGCGTGTGCGTGTGCATGTGGGTGCGCATGTGCGTGTGCGTGTACGTGTGCGTGTGCCTGTGCGTGTGGGTATGCGTGTGCGTGTGCGTGTGCGTGTGCGTATGCGTGTGCTTGTGCGTGTACGTGTGCGTGTGCGTCTGCGTGTGCGTGTGCGTGCGCGTCTGCATGTGTGTGTGCATGTGCGTGTGCGTGTGAGTGTTATTATTATTATTATTATTATTATTATTATTATTATTATTATTATTATCTTTTTTACAACTATACGGATTTATCTAAAACGTACTTAATGAATTGGTAACATTTGTTTATACCATAATAATAACATATTTGCGATAATTCTTACGTATCTTAGGTTAAAGGTTTTATATATATATATATATATATATATATATATATATATATATATATATATATTTATATATATTTCATGCTGACAAAGTCTCATGTCGTTAAGCCATACAATGGTATCTGATTCATTAACCGTACATAATACGCTGTTTACACACACCAGTATTTGAAATTTTCGATTGTCCCTTCTCCTAAATGCCAAAAATAATCCTGTATGATTCTGCTTCTGAGTCTGCTAATAAAAGAGGTCTTGAAGTTTGCGGGGGCTGTTCATTTTTCATGGCATCTATGGTCAGGTGGTATATAGTAAACTTTGATAAATTTATTGTGTTATTTGCTACTGTATGAGCGCTCGTGCAACCTTTTATTCCGCCTAAAAAAAACGAAGTCTTCTATAGTGTTAATGTTTACAACTGCTTTATCCTTTTTGGCACTAAGTCCCAAAATTGTAGTGTATACGGACATCCAAATATCATGTGGTAAGCGTCACACTTTACTGTTGGGCATTGGAGACATGTATCAACACTCCTCATTTTAGCATGATTTAAAAAAATTGGATTAGCCAACCGATTTTTTGAAAATCTCCATGCTATTTCAGACACGTGTCCGGTTGTTAAACTATTAAACATAGTCTGCCAATGTGTGGGACTTTGTGACCAATAAGTGGTTAATATCTGCTGGTCTTCCAGTTGGAAAAAATTCGCTGTTAGTTTATTTTGAAGACTTTTTCGTGAGTCAGAGCTTAATTCGTGATCTCGGTTCTGGTACTTGAAAACCAAAACATTGTTATAACGAGAGGGCATTGAGTCATGTTCAATAAACCACTCGTTAAAGGTAACTTTAATACTCCTGTAATGGTTTATCAGTTCCTTTTCCAACATTTCACATGGTGTATGTAGACGTTCAAGTAAACAGTATTCTTGTAGCCATGTACCACCAGATCGAAGATCACTTAACGCAATGAATCCTGATTGTTCCCAAACAGCTGAAAAAATTGGTGGAATCGTATTGGGGGATAACGTAGACAGTAATGTTGGAACTTTTGAATGGTCGAAATTCTTGATACTAATTTCGGACTGCTGAATAGTCTTAATTACATCCATAATAAAACCAGATACACTATGCTTCTGTGGTATTCTTTTTTCTAAAAACAACCACTGCCAGGTTAAGGTTAAGTCAAGAGAATCTGCTTTCTTTAAAGTGTGATCAACAATAATCTGCCATTTTTTTCACGTTAGTGCTTATTAACCCTTCTGCCCACCATATTCTTATTGTTATTGCTTTGAATGAAATCTGAACAGGCCCTAGTCCTTCTTATCGAATGGGGAGACATAAATGATTTTGAGAAACCCAGTGTTTCCCTTTCCATATAACGTTATTAATCTTTCTTTGTAGACAAATTTGTTGTTGATGCGTTATGGGTAGGCAATGGAAGGTGTGCCAAAGTTTTGGTGCAATGAACTGATTCACGATGGTTTTTCGCCCTATAATTCACACTGAAGGTAATCTTCTTTGCCACAAAGGAATCCTTTAAGGAGTGCCCGATATAAGGACAGGAAAGGTTCAAAAGCAATAGAAAAAAGTGGCCCTGATGAAGGACAACCTTGCATAATCCGGCTTTGAAACTCTATGTGCGTGTGAGTGTGCGTGAGCGTGTGCGTGTGCGTGTGCGTGTGCGTGTGCGTGTGCGTGTATGTGCGTGTGCGTGTGCGTGTGTGTGTGTGCGTGTGCTGTGTGTGCTTGTGCGTGTGCGTGTGCGGGTGCCAGTGCGTGTGTGTGCGTGTGTGTGTGCGTGTGCGTGTGCGTGTGCGTGTGCGTGTGCGTGTGCGTGTGCGTGTGCGTGTGCGTGTGCGTGTGCGTGTGCGTGTGTGTGTACGTGTGCGTGGGCGTGTGCATGTGAGCGTGTATTTGCTCGTGCGTATTCTTGTGAATGAGCGCGTATCTCTTTGTGATTGTGTGTCTGTGAAGCTGTATGTTATCTATGATAACTCTAAAGGATAGGTCATGCGTATTTTTGGTGTTTTTTGAAATATTTATTAAATAGTTGCGTATTTCAAACTTATGAAGGTAATGATACGTAGATCTTGAAATTATAAACTATAATATTCCATGCAGCTTTTTGATATAACGCCGACAAAATAATTTGCTATGTGAAGTTTATGTGCTTGTTCAATTTTTGAACTGTCTGTAGTGACTATCTCCATAGGAAGATTATTGTGCAGATCATTTAATTTTAGCTATTTTCATACGAAGCTAAATTTACCTTAAATATTTATGTTATTAAATTTTCTGTCTATTAACCTATATCTCACATGAAGGTTTATTTGACTATCTCACATAAATTATTGTCTTTGCTTTACAGTATTTCCTATTTTCTTTATGAATGGATGAGTTACTTTAATCCTACGGGTTGGCCCTTGTTCACTCTTCGAACTTTTTTTTAAGAAGGAACGGAATTTGCTCGAGCTTTCCGAGCTCCTTCAGCTACAATCATGGATTCCCAGCATACATACATACATTAGGTATATATGCATGGTGGGATGAAGGATGGGAGTGGTCAGGATGGGATCGGAAGGAACAGAGTTAGGGTTCTGAGGGGGGAAATACTACCACAGCATTTGATGTGCACATAGTGTGCATATACGCAGTGACCATGCCGCTACATGTGTATCAGGAAAACCCACTGAAAAAACTTCATACAAGGTAGACGGTAACGTGAATCGAACCCATTACCTACCGAATGCAAAGCAGTTCGTATCACCACTTAGTTGAGAGTTGAGAATTAATTTCAGTATATTTCGAAAGCGCCTTAAGAGAATGGGCCAACTACTTTAAATACAATTTTTTTTTCAGTAATTTTATAAAATATAGATTATTAAATTTCGGTTTAACTATTTCAAGTAACAGTAGGGAAACATATTTTCTGAAATAAATTTCTTATATTTTGCAAATTTAGTTAAAAAGGGGCAGAACTATAAGTTTAAAACGATATTCTAAATTCTCTTATGTTAACTTTTTCATTTTTACCTTCCAACCTACATATACATATGTAGGTATGGAAGATTATGCAATCCACTTTTTTTTCGGTATCGCTAAATCGACTTATTAACTCATTTTACAACTTTTGGACACGTTTCGTCAAGATCGGCTATGATGTCTGGACGTGTGTGAGTGGATGTGTGTGTAAGGATGTATGATGGTATCCACGATAACTCCAGAGCGAAAACAACTACGTACTTCAAATTTTACATTTAAGCTTATTTTCATTTGGCTTAGAGCTGGTTAGATTTTGGAAGAAATTCAGCGACGGAGAGGGGGAGTTTATTAGGGCCAGTTATTGGTTTTTATCAAATATTTATAAAACAGCTGCATATTTCAAAGATATAAAAATACCCAGACATAGACCTTAAACATATCGATTAACTTTGTTCTATGCAATTTTTTGATACGACGCATAATTTAGTTGTAAAAAAATTCCTAAGGTACAATTTAAGTGTTTGTTCGAATTTTTTCAATATTCGAAAAAGTCCAGATATATTTTTTAAACAAAGTTTAATTTTACATAACTTTTCTTTATAAAGTTTCTTAATATAACGCAAGGTAAGTTTAAAAAAAAAATTAAATATGAATGAAAATGGTTAAAATGTATCATTTATATTTTATAACAGTGGGGTGGCTTTGGAATTTTTTTTGTCTATCTGGAATCAAGTTTTAAACGTCATTCGGACACAGATTACTGTTTTTTTTTACAATGTTGCCTGTTTTTCGTTATGAACGTGCAAAAGAGGTTGCACAGCTATGCTAAGATAAATTATAATTAAATCTATTTCATTTCTTTAAGTTTTAAGTTAGCGTCTAGATGTGTACTAGTCTCTGTCTGTCCAGAAGTTTTAAACGTCTGTGACATAGATTATTGTTTTTGCTTTTAATATGTTGCATATTTACGTGATGAGCTTATTATAAAAGTATATAAATATATAATTATTCTAAAAAAAAGTGACATTAAAAATTATTTCGTTTCCTTTAATTTCCATTTTGTATGTTGGGAGGTCGTGTGGTGTTCCACACCAGATATTTAATATTTTATACATAAAATTACAAAACGCAATACGGCAAGAATAAAGTAAGTAAACTGAAATTCGTACTGTCTAAAGTGTAAAACAGAATAAAGAATATACCTACAGAATAAATAACATTGCTTTGTGACTAATGTATGTACCTTATGCTAATGTTAACAAAATTGTTTGGAAGGGAAATGGACCAGATTAAATCTCATAAATTTATTTATTTCTTGCATAATCTAGACAACGCAAGAATGTAGAGTAAATTTATTTTTTACATTTAGAATATCCATTCTTTAAATTTTTTTATTATATTAAGGAATACAAGGAAAATAAGTGTTGAATACAATTTCTAAATAGAAACACAACCACATATAACCGTAATTTGCAGGTCTATGTTTGAGTTAGAAAGTCGCATCCAACTCCAGAAGCATTGATTAAGAAAATGCCTAGATGAAATGAAAAAGAGATGAAAATCATTAGTTCCTGATGCAAACATATACGGAAAATGATTGTTACACAACCGTTTACAATATTTTGAATAACACCTCACGATTAGTTTGAAAATTTGACTTAATACGTAAATGCAGCACAACAGGATGTAATTTAAATAGCTCCAACAGTATAAACGATTTGACAAAAAAACGGTATTTTAAGTATTTTAGGTTTTGCATTTGAAATTAGTTCATATTTCCGTAAACTAAATGGTTGTTATTCCCACTTGCCTCTTGGTGATTCCTGTGTTCATTTTAAATTATATGACGTCAATGCTTCCTATACAATAGACGAATTATGAACTATGTATAACTATGGTCTAACTAATATCCGTATACACTGTGGGCCAAATTAAGTTGGAATATAATTTCAACTTTAATAACCTTTTTGTTTGTTAATGGATTTTAATGATTTTTGGATATGATATTGGTCAAAATGTTCTTGTTATCACTTTAAAATAAAACCTACCAATTTTGGCCAAGGCAGGACTTACGGCGATTTTATTAAATCGGTGCGTTTAAGGTCATTTATGGGAAAATAGGGCCTGAAAATATCAATATTCTAAAACCAAAACCTGAAAACTGGCGATTTTGTTTGTGAGAAGTATTAAGTAATAACAATTCAGATAGCGAATGCCTCATTACTTTCATTGAGGTTGCTTAGGAATCAAACATTTGTCAATTTTTTGACATCTCAGAATTAACTGTTTAGTTTTAAATAAGTACACATGGTTCTGTCTTTGGAAGATAAGGTTTTGATTAAAGAATTAGTGGAAAGCAAAATGGGCACACGAAAAATACTTAAAATGTTTCCAGAAAAAATCTGGAAGTACCGTAAGCTATTTTTTGAAACATTATCGCGAAAATGGAACTATTCGAATTAAAGCGGGTCATGGTAGGAGAAGAAGTAGGCGTTGTCTAGACAATATTTTACGAGTTCGGCAAATTATCGAAAATGCTAACTCATCAGATGTGGTACGTTCAAGAAAGATTTCAAGAATCACAAGAATAAAGCGAATCACAGTGCGAAGAATTTTAAAAGTGATCTACAAAAAAATGTATTCCCAACAATTAACTGCAGAAAATAAAAGAAAAATGCTTTTAAGATGTCAACAACTTGTGAGAAAATTTCGTAGCAGGGAAGATATCTCAAAGATTTGGTTCTCTGACGCAAAATTTTTTCTTTACATCAACCAAAGAATGCCCAAAATAACAGGGTTCACTCAACTGCTGAAAAAAGCGCAAGGTTCCATTGGATAGCCATTTAACTCCAAGGTTACATTTTGCAGAGTCTGTCATGGTGTCATTGGCTGTTCCAATGTCAGAAAAAATCAGCGTTATTTTTATTGAGAAAAGTGTCAAGATGGATTTAGAAGTCTACCAACAGCATGTGCTTACAAATTTGCTTTATGAAATTGGCAATACAAGTGATAATTATTGCTTTCAATAAGACGGAACCCCCCATACTTCTCGCAGCACAATAAGCTTTTTACAAGAAAATTGCCCAGAAATTATCGAGCCGGACTCGTGGTCGCCTAACAGCCCTGACTTAAACCCGTTGATTACCGCATATGGGGAATTCTGGAAACTATGGTTTATACGAATTACAATATTACGACAATAAACGATTTAAAAATAGAACTATTTATTGCTGGGATAGGTTTAGTCAATGCATTATAAATAATTCTATTAACCAATGGAGAAGACGCTTACAGGTTGTAGTCGATAATGAATGTTTGTTGCTATTTCTAGTTACCATTTGTATTGTTTTATAATTCTCAGTAGTATTTAATCTTATAATAAACACTGACATTTGAGTAAGTCCTTTAAAAAACATTAATAAAGAATGTCAATTCACAGAGCATTCTTGACAAACCGGTATTTATTACTTAATGCCGACAAGCACCGTCCCACAAAAAATCCCCATTTTTCAGGCTTTGATTTTACAATATTGATATTTTTAAGCCTTGGTTTCCCATAAATGTCCTTCGTTTCTTGAAGTAAACGTTATAATCCTCTATAGTAAACTCCAATAGTACTAAAACGATTGGTCGCTTAATAACCCCAGTTGTCGTGAACATCTGAATTGTGCAGCAAAGAAACTAAATTTTGTGGAAGTATAATTAGATATCTGGTGTGGAACACTACACGACCTTTCAACCTACAAAATGGAAATTACAAGAAATGAAACAACTTACTCGTAAGAACAAATTTTTCAGGATAATTATGCAACCTCTTTTATAATAAATTCATTACGAAAATAGGCGACATTGTAAAAACCAAAACAATAATCTATGTCAACCAGAGATTTAAAACTTCATGTCAGACAGAGGTTAAAAGACATCTAGACGCTAACTGAAAGAATTAGAAGATATGAAATAATTATAATTATAACTTTTGCCTTCCAACCTACATATACATATACATATAGGTGTAGTAGATTGTGTAATCACCTTTTTTTTCACTATCGTTTAATCGACTTATTAGCTCATTTTACAACTTTTTACCAAGTTTCGCCAAGATCGGCCGGATATCTTTGTGGGTGTCTGTACGTAGATCTGTGTGGATGAACGTCAGTACCCATGAGAACTCCAGAACGAAAATACCTACGTACTTAAAATTTTGTATTTAAACTTGTTTTCATTTGGCTTAGAGGTGATTATATTTTAGGAGAAATCCAGCGACGGAGAGGAGGGGTTTATTAGGGGCACCTTTGGTTTTTATTAAATACTTCTAGAATAGCTGCTTATTTCAAATATATAAGAATACTTAGATATACTCCTTAAACAGTTTTTGATATGACGCGTAATTTAGCTGCAAAAAAATTCCTAAGATAGAATTTAAGTATTAGATAAATTTTTTTCATTATTTGAATAACGATTAATTCTATAAGACAAAGTGTAGACGTATTTCTTAAAGAAAATTTAATTTTACATAAACTTTCTTTATAAAGTTTTTTAATATAAAGCGTAATAAATGTAAAAATTAAATAAATATGATTGAAAATCCTGAAGGTGTATTATCGACGTTTTTATAGAAGCGGCCGGCTTTGGAATTTTTTTACGTTAACATGTATTTATGCCTATGAATCTTTATCTGACGTCATGTTGACATGGATTACTGTTTTCGTTTTTACAATATTGCCTGTTTTCATTATGAACGTGTAGAAAAATTAAATTAAAATTATTTCATTTCTTTTAATTTCCATTTTGTAGGTTGTAAGATCGTGTGGCGTTCCACACCAGATATTTTTCCTTCCAACCCACATATACGTATGTACGTATAAAAGGTTATGCAGTCGACTCCTTTCACTATCGCTAAATCGACTTCTTTTACTATAGCTAAACCGACTTATTAGATTATTTTACAACTTTTGGCTATGTTTCGCCAAGATCTGCCATGGAGTCTGGATGTTCGTATGTCTGTGTGGATGTATGCTAGTATCCACGATAACTCCAGAAAGAAAATACCTACATACTTAAAATTTTGTATTTAGCTTGGTTTGATTTGACTTGGAGCTGATTAGATTTTAGGAGAAATTCGGCTGCGGAGAGGGGGGGGAGTTATTTGGATCAGTTTTTGGTTTTCATCAAACATTTCTAAAACAGCCGCATATTTCAAAGATATAAAAATACCTGGGTATAGAACTTAAACACATAGATTAATTATGTTCTATGTCATTTTTTAATACTAACTTCTAAATTTAATTAGTAAAAAATTGATAGTACCTTACGTTTACTGTACAAGATAACGGAAAGGTTGTCACATTAAGTTTTGCAGATTACACCCACCTATTTTAAAAGCGTTCATTGATTGTTTAAGTTTCAATAAATAACACTTCATAAGAGTTAATGATTTTCTACCTTTAGCATAGTTTCATTTTTATCACCTAACTTATTACTAATATATCGTTCAATTAATCTGATATTTTCCTTTAAGATCCAAATGTGCCAAATTATTTCATCTTTATAAAAAGAATTAATAATAATTTTGCATTCATTTCCCAAATGGTTCCTCAGGAATATGACCTCGATGAGTAATGCATTTTAAAATTTATAGGGGCATGATTATTTATTACATAAAAGACATAAAAATGATGTATTTATTTACCTTCTTTGTAGAATTTTTTTTCTTCATGATTCATTTCCAACAGTTCTAAGATCGACCCTTATAACACTACTACTTCTATCATTTTTGTTAATAAAAAGTTATCATTTACTCTTTCAAAACGTAAATTTTGACAATTAGTTTTCTGTACATTGAAACCGAGAGTGAGCTCAAAAGGAAGACTATAAGAAATTCATGCAACTTTATCAATAATTTTCAAATTCGATTTGAGCTAGGTGATTAAAGAGAGGGAGTTTGCAGATATACAGACACTTACTAAACAATAAATTGCTTATATGCGTTTTCTACATTTATGATGACTAAAACTGTATTTACATGGGAAAAAAGCGTAGGTATTCAAGTCAACGATACATTTTTCCTTAATGGACGCTGATTCTGGTGTAAAAATTCGTGAATGTTGCATTTTTTTTTGTCTAGGTACAATGCATTTATAATTATAATTTTTTTTACATACAGGACAAGTTAAATTGATTTTCGGGCAATGCGTTATCGCTAAATTTGCATTTCGCTTTTAAACATTAACAGTTT
The DNA here is from genome assembly GCA_036346205.1 of Vesta saturnalis. Classification (NCBI taxonomy): domain Eukaryota; kingdom Metazoa; phylum Arthropoda; class Insecta; order Coleoptera; family Lampyridae; genus Vesta; species Vesta saturnalis. The sequence goes on from JARFJB010001925.1 coordinate 469,417, forward strand.
ATGTTAATAAACATATATAGCTTATTCAATTAACGCCTCAAATTATTTTGATAGCTGTTTTGGAAATAAAGCCGGCATGTTTTTAATCCATTCAAAGTGATGATAAGTTTCGTCATCGTTAAAAAGCATTAAGATTTATGGATTCTCCAACGCTATGCTGATTTAGTCAATACAACGGGTAGAATTTTTTTATCTTATACGCAATACAAATTTATTAAGAGGTTATTTGTTTCAAATTTTTAAATCAGTTATTTCAATGGGAACTCAATTGAATCATTATTTAAAACGTTACTGAAATGAAGATAGTTAGAAGTTCGATCCGAATTCCGAGAATCAGGATATACTGAAACAACCACCCACAAAGTGGGGCCACCCGCTTCGGGAAACGTCTACCTGTCTAGGAAACAGATTCCCGTTTTTAGTCTGTTTTGACCTGTTTTTGGGAAACAACTTCCGGTTTTTGAGCTGTTGTGAACTGTTTTTTTGGAAATGAGTATCTGTATTTGGTAAACGTACTAGTTCTTAGGGGAAACTACTTCATCCTGAGACAAGCCAGATCCTGGAGGCCAAGACAGTAGTAGTAG